>CAJGYM010000080.1:0-334975 GCA_904845305.1 Caenorhabditis auriculariae
CCCCTAAAGGGGTGTAGGGTCTGGCTCTTTTTTTCAGAATGTTCAAAATAATATCTACAGGGTGGCCAATAAATATTGAAACGCGTTTGAAACGTTATAACTTTCTCAAAAAGTCAACCAAACACCACCAAACTTGGAACAAATTTTTATTCATACAATATAGAAACAAAATTCAAGAATAGTTTTCAAAACGTCCTCCTTTAGCTTTGATAACGGCCTTCAGTCTCTTTGGATACGCATCGATCACGGCACGAAGGTAGTCGTCGTCGATTTCGTCTCATTTCTTGATGAGCGCGGTCTACAGAGCTTTGATACTTGGGTAGTTCTTAGAAGAGACCTTCTCGGTCAGATATATCCACACGGCATAGTCCATCGGGTTGAGGTCGGGCGAGGAAGCAGGCCAATCAGCAGCCGAGATGAACGCGGAAAATTGGCGCGATACCACTCTTGAGTCACTTTGGCACGATGAGCGGGGGCGCCGTCTTGCTGGAAGGTCCATGGTCGGTTTCCGTAGTGAGAATTGGCTCAGGGCAACACCCTCAACTTTAAAATCTTCTCCCTGTAGTATACTTGGTTCACTTTGACTCCAGGATCCACAAAAAAATCAGCGGAGTTTTGCCGTCAGCGGTAATTCCGGCAAAAAAACCATCACGGAAGCCGGATGCGAAGTTTTTATTCAGAATTTTTTTCCTTTTTCACAGGCACTCTGATAGTCAGTAGCGATGATCCGATGATTTTGGCCGTTCTTGTTCGGCTCCACAGTGAAGATTTTCTCGTCGGTAAATAGCGTCGTCAGATGCGAGCCATCTTTCGTGCCAGCGAGCAGCTTTCGGGCCTTTTCCATCCGCAATGTCTTGTTTTTTTGATTGAGGAAGGCTCCTTTCTGCATACGGTAGGGAATCATCTTCAGCTTGTCCTTGACAATAGTTCTCATCGATCCTTGACTCATTTCGTATTTTTTTGCCATCTTTCTCACGCTTCTTTCCGGAGTGCGTCTGATTTTCTCTCGAACGGCTTTGACTGCTTCTGGAGTCGTGACGTTGATTGGACGTCACCTATTTGCATGTCATCTGAAGTACCGAGACGCCGATAGCGTTGTGCAGTTCGAAAAACGAGAACACGAGACACTTTCAGCTTTTTAACGATCTCTGAATTTGTCATTCAGCTTTTGACGCAATCAATGATTGCGGTAGGGTACGGAGATGGGGCCACCATTACCTGAATACTGAAAAGTATGAGCTGTAACTTCAAACACATGATAAGTGAGCATGAATGAACGAAATAAACAAAAAAATTCAATAGCCAACCCTTTGTGCAAAAAGCAGCGATCAAACAAAAAACGGTTTCAATATTTATTGGCCACCCTGTAGTTTCAGATTTGGAAAAAGATAGTTTTGATCTAAAATTTAGAGGATTCATGTACCTATGACTGGTTATTGTTCCCAGTTCGTTTATAAATTTGACCCTGTCCTTATTTGCTAATGATTCAAATCAAACGAATTAAGATGGTGGACTCCTTGGTGACGCCGCCGTCGGCCTCCGGCGTCGGCATCAACACGATGATCGGCGCCGCCTCGACGACTTCTGAAGCCGACGAAATGGCCTACTTCGACCCGAAACTCATGCACGCAGCCACCAAAGAGTCCGTTTTTTCAGAGTGTCTACCTAGAAAGAAATTTATTTGGATTATTTTTACGCTCCCAAGTTTGGTGACAGTTTCTTGTGAAGCTGGGTGACTAGCCGAGCTCATTTATGTATAAGAAAGATCATTTTTCTTGGCGGTTTGGTATTTTTTTCAAATGTTGCTTGAAGCCTAAGCCTCAGCCTTTCATGTGTCAGAAAAACATTTCGAAAATTGTAAACTACCAAGTTTTCGAGAAAGGATACCTCGATCTCGAAAAAAACTACCAAAATCGCTTAAAATGGGCCATTTTGAGACTTCTAACCCCCTTTATCGAAAGCCAGGAGGTTTTAGTGAGCTTAGGGATCTTTAAAATATGGTAAGCCTTCTTTTTATCAACAAGTTATCAATGGGGCATAGTTGTCACTCGAAATCGCGGCTCTTTTTTCCCAAACAAAAGTTTTCAGGAGTATCCTACGCTCCAGGCAACAACAGCCACAAGACGTCATGTTGTTCGTGATCGGAGGCGGAAATTATGTCGAATACCAAAATTTGGTTGATTATGGTGGGTATTGGAAGAAAATTTTGAAGAAAAAACTTTTTTTTAATGTGGAAGTGTATCACGAGAAGTAAAACCTTCGAAAATATTTTTTTCGAAAAAAATTGAGTTTGAAAAAAATCTTGAGAAACAATTAGCTGAAGTTATAAAAATGAATAGGAAATCTAGGATTTCCAAAAAAATTTTTGGGTGAAAAGTTAAGAAAAACGTAAAACAAATACCTTTTTTTCATCAAATTTTATCATTACCAGACTTGAAAAAAAGTGGGATTTTTGCCCATTTGATGACGATTTTTTTCCAGGTAAACGGAAAAAAATCTTAAACGAGTGACCTATGGGTGCACGGAACTCGTCAACCCGAATCAATTCTGCGATCAGGTATTTTTCAAGTTATCTCGAAAAAATTTTCCGGGAAGGGTACTGTCTCTTCGCAAAGTCAACTGAAAATAGGGCGAAATATTTTTCAAAAAAATGAAAAATGGGGAAATAATTTTTGAAAAATTTTTAGGTTATATATCTTGTAAAAAGGTGAATTTATACTACTTATTAAATAAATTGACCCCCAATTTTTTTCGTAGGTACTGTGAAAAATCGAAAAAGATGGAACCTATAAATTTCATCATTATCGAACTTTACAAGGAAAAAAAGTTTTTTTCATAAATTTCAATTTCGAAAGTTGAAAATTGAACTTTTTCTACTACAAAGGGAATTTTTCTGTGCCTCAAAAAAAGTTGAAATTAGTCATTTTTTTGAAATTCTAAGGGATTTTTTGGACTACTCTAGGTTTTTAAAAAGAGTGATTTTTGACTGTTTTTCCAAAAAGGTTTCTTGAAATTGTGACCAGGCTTTGAATATAACTACTTTTTAGGTTTATTTAAATCAAACTTTTACAAAAAAATTTTTTTGAGATTTGAATATTTTTCTCGAAGAAAGTCTTACTATGAAATATGAGCTGAGATTCACCGAATTTTTGAATTTAGTTCAACTTACTGCAACTCGAGAAACGTAAAATATCCGAATTTCGAATTTAGTTCAACTTACTGCAACTCGAGAAACGTAAAATATCCGAATTTCGAATTTAGTTCAACTTACTGCAACTCGAGAAACGTAAAATATCGTGTAATAAAGTCTTTTTCGTTCATCATCCATACGAATGTTGATAATGTCGGTTCGGTCACTTTTTTTAAAAATAAGAAGATTTATCCTTGTTCTAAATGTTTTTGAGTATCCAAAATTTGTAGATTTCTGGATTTTTGGTTAGTTTGAAAGTTTCGAAAAAAATCGAATAAAAAAATGGAGATTTTTTTGTTTTTTTCTTCGATAAAATCCAGGAAAAAAACTTCTTAATTGAAATGGAAATATGAGTGCAAAATAGCGCTTTCCAAGATTTGTGAGCCTTTTTTGATGAAAATAGAAAAAAATTGGAAGAAAAGGTGAATTCTTGTAAATATAATGACCGGAATTTTTGAAAGGTTATTTTATACTTCTTATTAAATATATTGCACCTTAATTTTTCTTAGGTACTGTATAAATCGAAAAGAAAAATGATGGAACCTATAAATTTCATCATTATCGAACTTTACAAGGAAAAAAGTTTTTTTTCATAAATTTCAATTTCGAAAGTTGAAAATTGAACTTTTCTACTACAAGGGAATTTTCTGTGCCTCAAAAAAGTTGAAATTAGTCATTTTTTGAAATTCTAAGGGATTTTTTTGGACTACTCTAGGTTTTAAAAGAGTGATTTTGACTGTTTTCCAAAAGGTTTCTTGAAATTGTGACCAGGCTTTGAATATAACTACTTTTAGGTTTATTTAAATCAAACTTTTACAAAAAATTTTTGAGATTTGAATATTTTCTCGAAGAAAGTCTTACTATGAAATATGAGCTGAGATTCACCGAATTTTGAATTTAGTTCAACTTACTGCAACTCGAGAAACGTAAAATATCCGAATTTCGAATTTAGTTCAACTTACTGCAACTCGAGAAACGTAAAATATCCGAATTTCGAATTTAGTTCAACTTACTGCAACTCGAGAAACGTAAAATATCGTGTAATAAAGTCTTTTCGTTCATCATCCATACGAATGTTGATAATGTCGGTTCGGTCACTTTTTAAAAAAATAAGAAGATTTATCCTTGTTCTAAATGTTTTGAGTATCCAAAAATTTGTAGATTTCTGGATTTTTGGTTAGTTTGAAAGTTTCGAAAAAAATCGAATAAAAAAATGGAGATTTTTTTGTTTTTTTCTTCGATAAAATCCAGGAAAAAAACTTCTTAATTGAAATGGAAATATGAGTGCAAAATAGCGCTTTCCAAGATTTGTGAGCCTTTTTTTGATGAAAAATAGAAAAAAATTGGAAGAAAAGGTGAATTCTTGTAAAATATAATGACCGGAATTTTTTTGAAAGGTTATTTTATACTTCTTATTAAATATATTGCACCTTAATTTTTTTCTTAGGTACTGTATAAATCGAAAAGAAAAAAATGATGGAACCTATAAATTTCATCATTATCGAACTTTACAAGGAAAAAAAGTTTTTCATAAATTTCAATTTCGAAAGTTGAAAAATTGAACTTTTTCTACTACAAGGGAATTTTTCTGTGCCTCAAAAAAAGTTGAAATTAGTCATTTTTTTGAAATTCTAAGGGATTTTTTTGGACTACTCTAGGTTTTTAAAAGAGTGATTTTTGACTGTTTTTCCAAAAAGGTTTCTTGAAATTGTGACCAGGCTTTGAATATAACTACTTTTTAGGTTTATTTAAATCAAACTTTTACAAAAAAATTTTTTTGAGATTTGAATATTTTTCTCGAAGAAAGTCTTACTATGAAATATGAGCTGAGATTCACCGAATTTTTGAATTTAGTTCAACTTACTGCAACTCGAGAAACGTAAAATATCCGAATTTCGAATTTAGTTCAACTTACTGCAACTCGAGAAACGTAAAATATCCGAATTTCGAATTTAGTTCAACTTACTGCAACTCGAGAAACGTAAAAATATCGTGTAATAAAGTCTTTTCGTTCATCATCCATACGAATGTTGATAATGTCGGTTCGGTCACTTTTTTAAAAAAATAAGAAGATTTATCCTTGTTCTAAATGTTTTGAGTATCCAAAATTTGTAGATTTCTGGATTTTTGGTTAGTTTGAAAGTTTCGAAAAAAATCGAATAAAAAAATGGAGATTTTTTTGTTTTTTTCTTCGATAAAATCCAGGAAAAAAACTTCTTAATTGAAATGGAAATATGAGTGCAAAATAGCGCTTTCCAAGATTTGTGAGCCTTTTTTTGATGAAAAATAGAAAAAAATTGGAAGAAAAAGGTGAATTCTTGTAAATATAATGACCGGAATTTTTTTGAAAGGTTATTTTTATACTACTTATTGAATAAATTGACCCCTCAATTTGTTCTTAGGTACTGTGAAAATCGAAAAATGATGGAACCTATTAATTTCATCATTATCTAACTTTACAAGGAAAAAAGTTTTTTTTCATAAATTTCAATTTCGAAAGTTGAAAATTGAACTTTTTTTTTAAATTTTTCCTTGTTCTAAATGTTTTGAGTATCCCAAAATTTGTAGATTTCGCGATTTTTGGTTGGTTTGAAAGGTTGGAAAAATCGAATATAGGCGGCTGAAAAGTGGAGATATATTTTTTTTCTTCGATATAATCCAGGAAAAAATTCTTAACTGAAATGGAAATATGTCAAGTGCAAAATAGTGCTTTGTAAGATTTGTGAGCCTTTTTTTGATGAAAATAGAAAAAAATTGGAAAAAAATTGAATACCAGAAATCTCGAAAAAAACTGACTTGAAAAATTCGTCATATAAATAAGAAATAGGCACTTTGAAAAACATTAGAACCTAAATAATGTCTAAAAATCCGAAAACTTGAAAAAAATAGGCATCATAAAAAAAGCGACCGACTTTTTCCAGCATGCCTAATTTCAGTTGTATACATTAAAGTTTCAAATTTTTCTTATTTTTTTCAAAAATTAACAGTACTTCCAAGACCATTTTTTTAGACCTTTATTGTCCCTTTCAGTTCATTTTTAGGCCTATAAAATATTCTGATTTATTTCGAAAGTCTCTCCCTTCCACCCTCACACGGCTTCCCCCAAGAAAAAAAAACAAAGCTTGAGAAAATGGAACGGAATTGGCCGCTAAGAATAAGTTGTGAAGCACATTTCCTCGCTCGTTTTCTGTTCGCTGTTTTTTTTTTCCGCCGCCGGGTTTTTTTCTGGCTTTTTCTGGCCAATCCGGATGAGCCGCGCTGGCCATTTGCATACCCGGCGGAGGGTCTTGAGAATCTGTTTTTTCTCGGTTTTTATATACTTTTCCGAAGGAATGGCCGCGAAATTCAAGTTCAAGTTGTGAATGTGCTCTCCGTGGATAATTTTTTTTGTTATATTTCTATAATTTTGGATTGAAAAAAAAAGTTAGAAGGTGGTTTATAAAGGTCTTAAGTCATGCTATAAAAAATAGCCGCGGAAAAAAAGCCCAAGGTCGGATTTTGCGCTCTATGGATAACTTTTCGTGAAGACGGGTAGTTACTCTACAATTGTGTAGAAAAAAGAAGGAGAAATCAATTTTTGATGTTTTGATTTGAAAAAAAAACTACTCAGAAGATGGTTTTTGAGATCTAATACTCTGAAAAAAGGGACATGAAACTGTTTGAAAAAATAGCCGCGAAAAAATAACCCAAGATCGGATTTTGCGCTCTATTGATAATTTTTTTTGTGAAGACGAGCTACATGATAATCATGTAGAAAACAGATTTTCGAGCTTTCAAAAAGAAAAATTTTTGAAAGAAATCTTAGGAAATAGTGTAGTTTTGTGTTAGGAAAGCAGAAAAAGCTTTGATTTTCTTTTTGAAATCTCAAAAATTTGATCCTTTTCGAAGGCTTTTTTTAAGTTTATATATCATAAAAATTATTCTTATCGACAGATCATGATATACTTTTTTTGAAATTAAAATTGGATAATTTTTTTGATTTTTTTGAATTTTTCTCACAAATATCCCTTCAAAACCCTCTTTTCAAATGTTTTTCTTCCACCGACTGTCGGAACATACGCTCTAGACTTGTCGGATTCTGGAATTTTTCAAACAAATCTTCATTTGACGGACGTTTCCCGTGCTCTGGGGAACGTTCCTTTCGTTCTTTCTTGTCTGATGTGAGCTCTCAACATCTCTGTAATTTTTGATTCTGATGAATGGGGATGGCCGAATCGAGAAGATTTTTTTTTCCGGAGTTTTGAGGATTCTCTTGAAATTTGTTGGGAGACATAAAGGATAATATTACTTTACTTCATTGAACCTTTTGGGAGGCGTTTTTTATGAGAAATATTGGCAAGTCATCGTAGATTTGGATGTTACCGTAGGGTTACTGTAGTTTGTAAGAAAAAGGAAAAAAAACGGTTTTTGGCCAGATATTTTCAATTTTTGGTTACTGTAGTTTCATTTTTGGCTACTGTAGATCTGTTTTTGTTTACTGTAGAGCTATTTTGGATCCCTGTAGATCGGTTTTTGGTGCCTGTGGACTTATTTTCGCTTACTGTAGATCTGTTTTTGGTTACTGTAGATCTGTTTCGGTTACTGTAAAAGTATTTTGTGGATTACTGTAGGTCTAAGATAGGTCTCCGTAGAAATTTTGTTATTGTTGATCCCTGTAGACATATTTTGGTTTACTGTAGAACTATTTTGTGTGTTACTGTAGAATTATTTCTGGTCCCTGTAGAACTATTTTGGTTTCTGTAGACTTACTTTCGCTTACTGTAAATCTGCTTAAGTTACTATAGAACTATTGTGTGGGTTACTGTAGATCTGTTTTCGCTTACTGTGGGTCTGTTTTCGATTACTCTAGATTTACTTCCGGTTACTGTAAGTTTATTTTGATTACTGTAGGTCTTATTTTGGTTACTGTGGATCTTTTTTTTGGTTACTGTAGAACTATTTTGTGGGTTACTGTAGATATCCTGTGAAAATTAATAAAAAAAATAGGATTTTTTCTTTTTAAAAAAAGCTTACAATGGTACAATTGGAAAGTCCAAGGTTATTTTTTTATAATCAATTTCAAATATTTCCGAAAAAAATAACGAAAAAAAAGTTTTCTGAATACTTTTTTTCAATCAATTTGATAGCTGAAATGATCGCCAATAATTAAGTAAATATCAATTTTAAAAAAAATTTCGATTTTCCCAATTTTTAAGCGGTTTTTTCTCTCGATTTCCAAGCCATTTCTGCTAAGGAAAATCGGAAATCTCCTCCACTTTGGACGGGCGTTTTTTTCTTCTTCTTCTTCTCGCCCGCTCCGTATTTCGCCACACGTCATGATGGAGCCCAATATGTTAATGCGGGGTTCCTTTTGTTCCTATTTCCATTTTCGGCCCAGCTTTTAGTGGATTTCTTCCCATTTTTGGGTCGGTTTTTGAATGATAATTTGTCGAAAATGGTTTATTTCCGTCCTCCCTCGATTGCCTTCGAAATTTTTTTATAGGAGGAAATTTTTAGGTTCCTGGTTAGGGAAAAATGAAAGGAGAAGCTGAGATTTTTGAGAAAAATTATATTGAAAAATGAAATTTGGCTTATTTAAATTTAAAAAAAGAAAAAGAAGGCTTTTTTTGTGGCTAGCATATGCGCTCCATCGATAATTTTTAAAGTGTTAGCTCATTTTCCCGATTTTTCTTTAGAATTTGGACAGTTTTTAACATTGGAAAGTCTTTTTGAAGTATTCCCAATGGAAAAAAAAACATGGAGCAGTATTTTTTGCAATAATGTGGGTTCTATTTGGGATTTTATTGAGAGAAGCTTTTCTAGGATTTTTTTTTGAAACAGGTTTTTATTGGAGTTTTTTTTTGCACATGATAGGTTTGAACAGAAGTAGGGATATATTTTTGGAAAAATAAGGTCAATTTTGGAAACCTGAAGGTACAAATAGTTCAGTATGATTATCTGGGATAATGAACTATCCAGGCTCAAAAAAAGAAATAAAAAGGGTCATACAATTTATTATTTTTTTCAAAATTTTTTTACGGGGGCCCCCACACGGCGAACCCCCTCTTCGATTTGTTCAAAAAAATACGTTTTTTTGGTATGATTTCAATTTTATTATCATTAATCTTGATCCACTTTTTCCGGTTTCAAGACTCCAATTGATTTTAATATTTTTCGACCTTTGAGGGCGAGGTGAGATATTACGAATATTTTTTTATCACAAAAAGTTCAAAATAAGCGATCGATCAAGTTCTTCTCCCACTTCCCAGAATCTTTTTCTGGCACAAACTGAAGAACTTGTTGGTTGAAGTGAAGAACTTGTTGTGTGGATGATTTTGACGTCGAGGAGGGAAAATGTGCCAAACCGAATTTACATAGGTACGTTGTCCCTGGGGGACGACGTCTTGTCCGATTAGAGCCCCACACGTTCTTCTTCTTCCCCTCTGTTGCTTTCCTTTTTTTTCCGGAGATTTTGGGGTTCTTGTACTTTCTTTTTCAAATTTCCAAAAACTGTACTAATGAAGAGCTCTACGTAAATCTTCCCCCAATAATTTTGATTGATTGAAGTCTTGCCGGAACTCCCATTTTTCAGCCAATCATTTTTTTCAGTTTTTTATTATTTTTCCCGTTATCTACTTTCTTTCTTTCATCTATGAACGAATTTTTTTGAAAAAAATTTGGGCAACAAAAAAACATTTTTTTGTCATTTCCGGACGCCCCCCCTCCATGCTATTCGGCGCGCTCCGCAACCCCCTGGGCTGACCAGGTCCGTTACCATGTATGATTGAAGATTTTATGAATAGTGTTTTAATTTTGAGACTCAAGTGAACTCTTTTAGGGTTCACTTTTTGAAACTTTGAAACTGAAACGCTTATTCAGCCTTCAGACAATCTGTAGTTGCCCAAAAAGAACAAAAAGAAAAGAAAATTTCAATTAAAATTCCCGTTTAATACGTGTAGGAAGCATTTTGAAGTACGTTTCATCGGCTCTTTTTCTAAACTTCTTGAATGGAAGCTGCAATTGTCGCGATCTTTCATTTGCAAACTTGAAAATAAAATCTGAGGGAAGGAACTCCTTCTGAATTTTTCTCGGCTCTTGAAAAAGGCAACTTTTGGAGTGTCCTCTTGAAAATTTGGATCCTTAGTTGAAAATTGAATCCGAGTTCGTACTCAGTTTTTTTTGTAGAGAGAAAATTGCATTTTAGAAAAAATGGTAGTTTTATAATTATAACACTGTAAGATAATCAGGAATCTAGGAACTCTGTTGATAATTTATTTCCCCCAAGAAATGCCAAGTTGTCGATCGATTTATCAGTATTGAGATGTGATTTTTCTAGATTTTTCGTCAAGTTTAAAGCTGGTTTCCTTCAAAAATGATTTCAGATGGAAAGGTCGCTCCAATGCAAATTATTCTTCTTAAACTCAAAAATTTGATAGCGATTATAAAGACCTTATCAAATTTTTCTTGGAAAAAATAGCCGCTCTCTAGATGGAAATTGCGCCCTAGCGAAATTAAAAAAAAAAATGTTTCTCGGACTTTGGTAACGCTAAGCGAACTGTCGGGGCATTTCTAGTGGCCACTTTAGTGATTTCAGCGCCCTTGAACTGCTCAGGAACATCCGAATCGGTAACGCAAACTCACCGCATCCCGGACGATTCTAAGAATTTCTAGGGATCACTTAAGGGTGCTAAAGGTTTTACGTGAAGTGCTCAGAAACGTCCGGTTTACCAAGGTTCGAACTATCTTTTTTTGCCAGGATTTATCCATGGAGTGCATTAGGTCAACCTAATGAGCCTTTTTTTCGAACGCAGAGATTTTATACCAGATTGAACGCGGCACTTTCTAGTTTTCTGCTTGAACGCTTTTAATCAGATAGAAGACAATTAAAAAGAGAGAGTATTAATTGCGGAACTACTGAAGTCCTTCTCTTTTTGATAAGTTTCTGTTGGGGCGCAGTTGCTTCAGATTTTCGAGGCTATTTTTTTGTTAGGCTTCTCTGATTACCATGGGCTTTGCCTACTGGAACCGGTTAGAAAAAGCTTTCTTTCTGAAAATTTTTGGAAAAAAATCTTTTTTGGAAGTCGACCTGCTTGGAGTAAGATTTGAAGATTGGTTGGGAAATTTGTAATTTTTTTGAATATTTTTTAATCGCTTCGTTTTGTTGAATTTAATGAGGCCTTAATTCTTGAACTCTCCTTTTTAACTTTTTATAATTTTTTTCAGACCGGATTTTTTTAACTTTTTTTCCGATCAATTTCATTATATTAGACCATTTTTCTTTAGATTTTTTTCCATAATCCGTCTAAAAATCTTTAAAAAAAGATCTCAATTCATGAAAAAAAAGATAAAGGTTTCGAGACGAAGAGCCAAACCTTCTAAAAAAAGGTTCCGGTACCAATTTTTCTTTTTCCAAAACTGTTTTTCTTTTGTCCGACCCATTTGGACAAATTTACTGATTTCTTGTTTTTGACTAAGTTTAGATAGTTTTTTTGAGAATCTCAGATTTTTTTAAGGAACATAGACGAATTTTATAAAGGTCTTGAGACGAAAAGCTTTTTTAAATGTTATCTTGGGGTTTCATACGTTTCGGAATGGATTTTTAGACAAGCTGTCTCAATTTTTACTACTTCAGTATGGTTGCTTGATTTTTTTTCCAATCCGACCAAATTTGTTCAGTTTTTCTTGCTCTTTGAGACCTTATCGATTTGAAATCTCTCACCAAAGCTTTTGGAGAAGCACGACCGACTTTCAGAACTGTCCTAAGGCGAAAAAACCCCTTTTTCAGTGTTATTTTTGATCTTACAACTGTCCAAGATGGATTTCTAGACCAGTTGTCTCAATTTTCACTTCTCCGGTGCTGATTTCTTGGATTTCGTCCAACCAAATATGGTGTGAAAAACTAGAAAGAACGGCAGCAATGTTGAAATGTGAATGGCGCGAAAAAGGAGAATCAGAAGACGTGTGGTCCGTCGGGACGACGGCTCTTTATGATGCGTCCAGGGAGAACTCCCCCCTACGCACGAACGTCCAACGCTTCTCCTTCCGTTCGCACTTTCTAGACGGCGAAAAGCTTCCTTGATAGATTGATGTCTTGGTCAGAAGGAAGTGGCCGAGTTGTAGCCAACTTGAACTCGGTTTTTTGCGTTCTGACAAGCTGCAGATCACTTTTTAGACAGCATATTGCCTCCTCCATAGATTGAAATAAGGGTCAGAAGGAAGTAGCCGAGTTTTAGCAACTTGAACCCATCTTTTTGAGTTTCTACCTGTCTTTTTGCGATCCGATGAGCTGCAGATAACTTTTTAGGCAGCATATTGCTTTCTTGATAGATTGATGTCTTGGTCAGAAGGAAGTGGCCGAGTTGTAGCCAACTTGAACTCGGTTTTTTGCGTTCTGACAAGCTGCAGATCACTTTTTAGACAGCATATTGCTTCCTCCATAGATTGAAATAAGGGTCAGAAGGAAGTAGCCGAGTTTTAGCAACTTGAACCCATCTTTTTGAGTTTCTACCTGTCTTTTGCGATCCGATGAGCTGCAGATAACTTTTTAGGCAGCATATTGCTTTCTTGATAGATTGATGTCTTGGTCAGAAGGAAGTAGCCGAGTTGTAGCAAACTTGAACCTTCCTTTTTTGAGTTTTTTGCAGTCTATTGAGCTTCAGATCACTTTCGTCAAACTTCTTTGGCTAAAAAAGCATAGAGAAAAATTTTTGAAGTTAGAAAGTTGTCCTAAAAGCTCATTAAGGTACCCACCTTTCTTGTTAGATCGATGTGAATTTCTTAAAGGCAACTTGATCTCGCCTTTTTTGAGTTTATTGTGGTCCTTTGCACCTTCCTTGATAGATCGATGTGAATTTTTTAAATGTAACATGAACACGCCTTTTTTAATTTTTTGTAGTTCTTTGCGTTCTGACAAGCTGCAGATCACTTTTCAGAAAGAATATATATTTAATAAATGAGGGTCAGAAGGAAATGGCCGTTTTGTAGCCAATTTAAACTCCTTTTTTTGAGTTCCTAGTTATTTTTTTTTTCGCGTTGTGAAGAGTTTCAGATCACTTTTTCAGACGGCGTTAGGAAGAAGAAGCTTGGAGAAATTTTTTGAAAGCTCAAAAATTGTCTTGGGTGTCTGAGGATCTGGGTTCCTACCCTTTTTTGAGAGATTGATGTCTTGGTCAGAAGGAAGTGACCAATTTTTGGCCAACTTGAAAATCATTAAAGACTAAAGGTAAGCTTCTGAAGGTTGGTTGTCGATTTTCCAAGGTGAATATTGAGTTTTAATCACCCCACTTTTTTATAAACCGTAGAAAAATATTGAGACCTCGGTGACAAAAACCGAAGCTCCTCTGAACGTTTCTGAGCCCTGCTAACGGTCACTTAAGAGTTCTGACGCTACTGAAAATTTTTACGACATGCCGAGTAAAAATTTGATAAATCAAGTTTATCCCTGGAGCGCAGAAGTTACACGTTCTGAGGCGATTCTTCTTTTTTTTTTCTCTTCAGAACTTTTTGCAACTCTTTTTCAGTTTCATTGAATAACCCTTCCGTATTATTCGTTCAAGGTGTTTTTTTCTCTTAAAAACTTAGCGTGAAACGGATTTCCTTATGGTTTAGAGTCTTTTGGAATGGCTTTTGCAGCTTTTGTATCTGAAAAGTTAGGTTTTTTTGAATAATCAATTCGATTTTTAGCTCAAGAAACACTGAGAAAAATTTTTGGAAGCTCAAAAATGTTTCTGGAATTTGGATATTCTGATTCAACTTTGAAATTTGGAAACTACAGTATCTTAGGTACCGTATACCAAAGTAGAATGATGTTGTTGGACTGTTTTAACTACCGTATTCTGGCTACCGTAATCGGCCAGAATTTTCAAAATTTGTCTTGTTTGCACTTCCAAACCTTTTTTTTAAATATATTTCACTTTTTCTCTCTCTTTCTCGGTCCTCAATCGAAAGTCGCGACGAGTTTCCGGACGTTGACGACAAATGTGCTCGGTTTATATCCGTCTTTTTTCTACCATTTGCCCTTTTTTGGGGCTCTCCGCTCGTTTTATGGCACCCGTTTATGAGCTCTTCAGCAAATCGTACTTGATCGCCGGGTATTATGGGCATTTTTTCTTTTGGAGGATTGTGTGGTTCGAGAGAGTTTGAAGAAATTGGAGGGTCCAGAGTAGCAGAGTAACTTTTTGGTTCCTGTATGAATACAAAATTTCACATCGGCTTGTGGCTAGAGAGTGAGTGAATTTGAGAGGTTCAGAGATTTAAGAAAAAATACTACATTTTTTTTTGTCTGAACATGTTTCCTTGCTGCGATAGGCCAGGTTCTGTTTTAGGTTAGACAGTGTGCGAAATGAAGAGACAGCTAGAGATAGAAAGGGTGTCTTCTTTCTCATTATTCTCTCTGGGAGATATTAGCGAGTGTAAGGTTTTAGGAGGGTTCAGACAGGCAGAGAAGGTTATGATTTTTGAGTCTCTCTGTCTTTTCCGTGCTCTCTAACTTTTTTTTGAAGATTGCTTGGATTAAATTTTAGAGAGTGTGAGAAACGTGAAGGTTTTAGAGGGGTGGAGAAAAATTCGGTGTCTGGTGGTCTCCTTTTTTCAGTGATCTCTAAAGTTTTCTGATTTTTTTTTTTCGTCGAAGCAGGCCAGGGACTGTTTGGTGCTAGATAGTGTGCAAAATAAAGAGACAGCTAGAGACAGAAAGTTAGTCTCCGTTCTCATTGTGCTCTCTAGGAATTATTAGAGATTATAGGATTTTAGGAGGGTTCAGACAGGCAGAGAAGGTTTTACTTTTCAACTTCGCTTTTCGTGCTCTCTGACTTTTTCAAAGACTGCTTAGATTTTAGTTTAGAGAGTGTGAGAAACGTGGAGGTTTGAAACAGCGAGAGAACATTTTTGTGTCTGGTTGTCTCCATTTTTCCTGTGCTATCTGACTTTCGAATTGAAGTTGAAATGTTTTCAAGCTCTCCGACGCTCCTTTGTGATCATGTTAAACTTTCTCAACCATTTCTTATGAAAGGCGGTTTCAAAAATTTTAGCCTTGGAGCGCACCTGATCACCATAAAATCGCCTTTTTTGGAACTTTCTCTCTTTTTCTATTTCGGACGCTCGCCTCCGCACACACACGTGCTACAAGAATATGAGGATGCAAATTGTTCCCACCTTCTTTTTTTGCGTCGAACTTTTTCGGAACTTCTTGGGATGGATTTTGGGTAGACGGCAGGCCGAAGAAAGAAGGAAGAAAATTCGCGACAGGAAATTGATTTGCCTCCGCCGTCGAATTCGTTTGCCGCGGACCGTTTTCTTCGAGGAAAACGTTTTCGACTCGACTCGATTCTACTCGTTTTCTTCCCCTTTTTCAGCTTTTGTGAAGGGAAAAGAGGTTGAAATCTGGGTCGGTTTAGGTTATAAGTAAGGTTTCAAGTTTATTCATGATTTTAAGGCCAAACTAGGGCGATTTTAAGAGTTATCTCTACGATTTTGTGTTCATAAAAGAGGGGAAAATTTATATTTCTCTACTTTTACCGGTCGATCTAGGTTTTAAGCTGGCTGTTAAGTTTTATACTGAGTTCTAGGCAAAACTAGGGCGATTTTTGAAGTTTTCTCTATGATTTTGGGTTCATAAAAGAGGGGAAAAATTATATTTCTCTACTTTGACCTGTCGATCTAGGTTTTAAGGGATCTTTTGAGATTTATTTTCGAGTTCTAGATGGGCTTAGGCCGTTTATAGGATTTTTCAGAGTAAAAATGGATTTTCTCGACCACTTTCTGTATGATTTTCGATTCATAAAAGTAATGAATGAAAGGAAAAATCATGCTCATAGTGAAATCCTTATTAATACCTTAATGTTTTTTAATTTACTTGTACCTTAATTTCACCTTAATCAGTTTTATTTTACTTGCACGGGGCTCAAGACACTGGAAGTTTCGGGGTCTTTTGAGGGCCCATAACTTTTTCCACAGGCCTCTTGAGCAGTTTTTAAGGTCAGATTTGGAATCCAGCCTGAAAAACTACCTCTAGTGAACCTGGTATCATTCAAAAGTCTCACTGTGAACGGAGACCATGATTTTTCGATTTTCAGTTCTTCGAAGATCATTTTTGGAAAGAGAAGCTTAATTCAGGAAGCCATGAGCTCTGAAATCGTTACAGACTTTCAAAAAATGACCTTTTCAACGTTTTCGATTCACAAAACGAAGCTTCAGGACCTAGATCTGAGAGTTTCTTGGAAAAATTTCAATGATGATACATTTTTCTTCTGATTTCTCGATGTTAAAAATCATTTTATTGTAGGATAATGAACCTAGAAACATTCTCACATGAATATTGTAGTTAATCAAAGGCTTGAAATCGTTTTCAAAACAGTACCTTTTATTCAATTTTGAAGCATTTCGAGACATGTTCCGTTTTGGCCATTGAACATGACCCCAAAAAAGGGATGAAAAGCTAGAAAAGGAAATGGAACGTTAGTTTTCTCCTACTGAATAGCCGTTCCTTTTAAATATTCTATAGAGGAAAGAAAATATGTATTTTTCAAAAGAGCGAGGCAAATTATCGTTTTTTCCAAGGATTTTCATTTCTAAGTAGAGTTTTTATTGGTAAAGTTTTGCGGGTCACTTTTTGAATATTTTCAAGCAGATTTTACAGTTTCCAGCTTTTTGGAAAATTTCTGTTGCTGGTGTCCCCTTACTCACAAGCTCGGTTACGTTTGGAAAAAAATTTTTCAAGCTTGAAAAGTTTGGCAATTTCCGTTCTGTTACGCACGAATTTCCTCCATTTTTCGAAAGGAAATTGTGAAATCGGGTGTTTTTTGAGCCCCTCTGAGGGTATTGTTACGCTAGAATTTGTAGTTTGATCGAGTTTTGGAATAAAAAAAGAGAAAAAAACTCGTTTGAAAAAAATCTTGTTTATCAGTGGAGCGCACATGATTTCCCTTACTGTGGCCATTTTTTCTCAGGTGAAAGTTATTTTGCAGTTTTTAAAAAAATTGGTTCGGGGTTATATATTTTCTATGACAAGCTATATTTGGAGTAATTTTTGCAAGTTCACGAATTTTTTTTTGTGGAAAAATTTATAAAAATTCTTATTTTTGTAGTAAAAGGAACAACAGGATGTTATGAAAAGGACTCTTTTTTTCACAGAAAAATTGGTTTTTCCCCTGATTAGAGGCGCAAGACTCGTCGGTTATCCATAGAGCGCACTAGATCGGCCTGTCGCGGCTATTTCTTCTCAGCCTTTTTTTTTCTTTTTCCTTCTTGTGGCCAATTTTATCAGGTCATATTCATCAGATCATAAAGATATGCAATTTTTGAATTTCGTTAGGCGGTGCTATATTTTATTGCAAGCTATACTTAGCGTATTCTTTTAAAAATTGAAGCCTACAATTTTTTTTTCGTAGAAAAATTGGAAAAGTTCCATTGTTGAGATAAAATGCGCTACTTAGTGCTTTGAAAGAACTCTTTTCGTAAATCGGATTGTTTTTTCGTAGTTATAGCACAAGACTCGTCGGTTATCCATGGAGCGCACTATATCGGCTTGTCGCGGCTATTTTTTCCTAGCTATTTTTCGAAGTGAAAAGTGTCCAATTATCGATAGAGCGCACAAATTTTCAATTTCCAACTTGTACTTCAAATTGAACCGTTGGAATTCATTGTGACAGAGATCCCTTTTTTCAAACTTCCAACAAATGTCAACTAAATCGCAAAGAACGGAAGAAAAAAAGTTGACGTCACCCTGCCGTCGAGCTCGTTTTTTTTTTCAGTTGTTCGATTTAATTTCAGTCAGTCTTGCCTACAACTGTCGACGGCGCCCCGTAAGTGGATGTGAAAAGAAAACTGAAAAAGAGATTTATGGACTGAAAGCGCCGCCACACAAGGATGCACCTAAATCGGCCTTCCTTTTCCCCCCGACTTTTCTCCCCTTTTTTTTCTTACTTTTCCTAGAGTTGAGTTGAGGCTCAAAAAGTTTACCTGCTTCGAGAAGTTTTCAAGTTGAAAATTAGCTCGGTGAATTATAAGAACACGAAAATAAGGTACTTTTTGCAATTGCCTGTATCCTTCATTTCTTTTTGAAAAAAATATTAGAAAAAGTTACTTTTTTTCCTTCATTTTTTTCAGACAAAAAAAGGGATGTGAAGAAAGTGCTGTGGAAAATTTAGCTTTCGCGCTCTGTTGATAGTTCATTTCTATTGAAAAAAATATTATGAAAAATGTCCCTGTTTTTCTTAATTTTTTTCTGAAAAAAAAAGGGATGTGAATAAAAAAAGCCGCGGAAGATTTCTGCTTTTCGCGCTCCATGGATAATTCAAGCTTTGTACGAAGAATGAAGAATGAAGGGAGTTAAAAAAGCCTAACTAGGCTAGAAATGTGCGCTCCATCGCTGAAGGAGGCGAAAAATTAAAGAATGAAAGATTTTTAAAAAAGGAATATGCGCTCTATTGATAATTTGCAAATCCAGATTTTTTTTTTCTGTTGGTTTTATTGGAACGGAAACACGTTTGAACGCTAGAAGCCTCTGGTTATAAAGCTGAGAATGAATAGCCTCCACAAGTTTGACTTATGCGCTCTATCGATAATTAGTGTTAAAATGACCTTAAACCTATTTATTTCAATTGTTTCAGCAAGAAAAACCTCTAGAGGTTTCGCTTAAACTGGTTATTTTATGAAGTTTTCGAACCACGTGGAATTTTTTTTCTTCACCCGATTCGTACTCTTATTTTGGCACTTTTCCCAGCCTTCGCCAAGCCAGGCCACTTGTAAGGGAACTGGCGCTGATTCACTAATTAGCTTCCCCTTCTTTTTCCGTCTTTTTGAGCCGATTCATGAGATAAGTCACCTCTTTTTCGTTATTTTCGTTATTTTTTTTGTTGGAAATAGCTTTCAAAGGATAGAACTACTAGGGAAGTTTAAACATATCAAAAAAATTCCCTTGAATTTCGAGTTTTCGGAAAAATACAAAATTTGAAAAAAATTTGCCATAAAGAGTGAAAAATATAAGATTGAGAAACGCTCGTATTTTTATTAATTTGCAATGAAGCACAAAAAATGGTCACACCGATCGCATTTTTTTAACGTCCGGACTTTTATAGAATACCAATTTGAAGCTTTTTCATTTGTCTAGAGGGTTTGATTGATGAAATTCCCTCATTTTGGGACATTTTCCATGTATTTCAAGACTTTTTTCCGGAAATTTTGGAGTTTCAATGTTTTAAATGAGATAAATATTATTCCTGAAGAAGTTTTAACGGTTTCGAAAAAAATTATAAAAGTTCTTTTTTGAAAATTTTCTCACCTGGAGGCTGTTTATGTAGATCGTTTGTGCTCCATGGACAAAATTCAGTGAAAAATTAACTTTTTAGGCTTTATGAGAAAAGTTCATTTACATTTTTCAATCTTTCAAATGTTTTGATATTTTTATCGATCTTTTCATAACTTATTCTTAGCTTCTGTTTCACTTTGAAAATTGTCTCCAAGATTCTTGGCTCACCTCAGAAAAATTTTCTTGGCTCCTCGAGACGATTAGGTTTTGGTTCTTCGCCCTGAAATTCGTTCAAGCAGCGGAGCGAAATTTTGGTTCTGAAGAAATTTTCGCCTTTCTGAGCTTTTCCCTTGGATTTTGGACTGAAAGTTTGTTTTTGAGATCTTTTTTCAGCTGCTTTTTGAGGTTAGTTTTTGAGGAATCATGTTTATTTTTTTTTTTTTAATATTCTCTCCAAAGTATGCTAAACCATATTAAACGTTTGGAATGGAGCTTGTTATACATAGAAATAACTTTTACCTTTAAGCCATGTTGAAGCTTTTTAGAATGGATCAAATGCGCTCTAATGAGAAAAATTAGAGTTTTGTGAAGTTCGCTCTAATGATAAAAGAACAATAGTACAATTTTTTTGTTGGGCATCGAGATGGCTTTATATTTCCGTTAAACGCGCCCTAAGGCTAAATTTACTTTTTTGAGCCACTAGAGGGGAAATATTTGATCCAAGTGGTAGAGGCTTGAAAACTTGAGAATTTTCGCTCTATCGATAAAATTTTCTTTTTTCTCACTTTTTTTTCTGCTTGAGAAAATGAAGCCAAAAGTCCTGAGAAACTTTGCTCCAATGATAAACTTATTCTAAATCCCTTTTCCAATTCAAAAAATGCCTCCGAGAAAGTCTACCTACACGCAAATAAGTCTAGCCGGAAGTGAGATGATCCCCTTCTAATTGGGGTTAATTAAATTTTCCGCGAAAAAGCTCCTCTCTTTCATAATTTGTCTATGAAAGTTGTTCACCAAATTGCTCGAATATTCATGTTTTTATTGAGAAAAACTTGGTTTTCAAAGAATAAGGAAGTTTTGCCATCTGACAGATCTGAATATAGGGGATTTCTGAAAATATTTACGGTAGTTTTTTTCTAGGTTTTATCAATAGAGCGCAATTGACAGAAGTTATCAGCCTAATGAAGCTTTTTGGAGTTTTTAAATTTTGTAAGTCAAGCAAATAACAAGTATTGTCAATGGAGCATGATTTTCGAGGAATTTAAGCCTTGATAAGCTTTTTTTTTCATTCAGCTTCAATTGGCTCAAATTATAAGTATTGTCTTTTTTCGCGAACTTCGGAAGAGAAGAAGATTCATTTAAAATTTAAGGAATTTCCGAAACTTTTCTGTTTGACTTCCTTGAAGCGTTAAGGAAAATATTTTTTTAAAAAGAGCTGAACTTTTTTTGAGAAAAATTTAGGCTTAGAAGGCTAAAAAAACTTTAGCAGCGGCTCAATTTTGAAACTGCATTTATCTCAATTGGGATTTTAGTAATAAATTTTTAGGGAAAGGCGATTTTTTCTTTTTTTCTTGCCTTTTTTTGTTTTTTTATTTGAGTCAGAAATTGCTTATCCAGAAGGTTTATTATATTTTCAAATATTTTCGTCCGATTTTTTTCAATTTCAAGGAAACAGAGGCTCACCAAATTTTCCTTGAAAAATAACAAATTCAGTAAAGCATCTGTAGTATGTTCCATTAAATTCGTATCTTCTCCCCAATTTTTCAGATCTTTTTTCTCATCTTTTTTCGCTTCTTTCTGCTCCAAACTTGAATCAAATGAATCAAAAATGGAATAAAAATGAGCCGAAATGATGGTCCCTGGGCTTAATGAGCATTGAGCCAAGGCTAGGTTCTCAAATTTCTCTAATAGTTATAAAAATCCGTAGACCCCGGCTCAAATTTTGATTTTTACAAGTTGTATAGGTTGCCCTCTAGTGATCTTCAAGAACTACTCTATTCAAAACTCTCTAACCTAACAATCGGAGTAAAAACTGGACTTTTTCAAGATTTATAGGTTCAAATTTTATAACCAATTCTTTACTAAAGCATCTGAAAAGATAAGATTCATGTTTCAAAATTCCTTGATCTCATTTATTCTTGGATTTCGAGTGCTTTGTTCATTGAAATAAAATCCATGAATTTTCCAAATTTGAAAGGTCTTTCCTATTTTTTTTTGAGTGATTTTCTAATTTTTTTCGTTACTGTTTCAAATTTGAACCGAATGAATCGAAATGAAAAGGGTCACAGTGATCTGGCGATAGATCACTATTAAGAATTAAAATGGCCTCGACAACTTTTCAGACCAATTTTTTCTTTTTTCCGATTTTTTTCTGCTTGTTCCCACTCTAAACTTGGACCGAATGAATCGAAATGAAAAAAAAACATGACCCCAAATGATGGTCTGAGCCAAATGAGCATTAAACCTTTTCCAGTTTTTCGAAAAATCAGTAAAATCCAAGCGGAGGTTCAATTTTTCATTCTTTCAAGCTATACAGGTTCAAATTTTAAATCCATTTTTTGCTTGGATGCTCTCGGAAGGAAAAATCCTTTTAAAACATTTATCCTTGTTTCAACTCTAAATGGTCTCCAACTTTTCAGATCACCTTTTTTTGTTGTTTCTGATTTTTTTGCTGTTTTTTCCCGATCCAAACTTGAACCGAATGAATCGAAATGAAAAAAAAACATGACCCGAAATGGTGGTCTGAGCCAAATGAGCATTGAACCTTTTCTAATTTTTCGAAAAATCAGTAAAATAAAAGCCGCGGTTCAATTTTTCATTCTTTCAAGTTATAATGGCTCAAATTTTGCCAATTTTTGGTTAGAAGACCTGGGAAAAAAGATTAATAATTCAAAATTTTAATTAATCTTTGTTTCAACTTTAAATGGCCTCTACAACTTTTCAGAACATTTTTCTCATTTTTTGGGTTTTTTTTACTGTTTTTTCCCGATCCAAACTTGAACCGAATGAATCGAAATGAAAAAAGAAAACATGACCCGAAATGGTGGTCTAAGCCAAATGAGCATTGAACTTTTTCCAATTTTTCGAACAATCAGTAAAATCCAAGCCGCGGTTCGATTTTTCTTTCAAAGTATACAGGCTCAAACTTTGCCAATTTTTAGTTGGAAGACCTGGGAAAAAAAATATTCATACTTCAAAATTTTAATTAATCTTTGTTCCAACTTTAAATGGCCTCCACAACTTTTCAGAAAATTTTTCTCATTTTTCGGATTTTTTTTCAGCTTGTTTCCACTCCCAACTTGAGCCGAATAAATCGAAATGAAAAAAAAACATGACCCGAAATACTGGTCACGTGGACGCTGAGCCAAATGAGCAATGAACCGAGCCGAGATTCTAGCGGCCGCTCTCTGAAAGTGGAGCAAAATAAGTTGAAGACACACGAGGTGCGGAATTGAAGTGGAGCGCTTCCTTCCAGATGAAGTAGGGCCTCCCTCCGAATTCACATCTCTTCTTTTTTTTTCTTCTCCTTTTTCTACTTTTACGCTTTCTTCGCCCCACCGCTTGGAGCGTCTTTTTTTGGAATTTCTAGCTTTTCTTGGAGAGTAGTTCTTGAAGATCACTTAAGGGCAATCTTCAGAGTGATTTTTTGATTTTGTTTGCTTCTGGATGAACCTCAGAATCTAGTTTTGGACTTTTTCCACTTCTTAACGCTTTTTTTTGATAGGAATATCAGTTTTTTGAGAATCGCTATCATTTTTGAGACATTCTGTCATGTCAGAGAACTTTAATGAAGAGAAAGAAGCCTAAAAAGTCATTTAAGGGCTCACTTCGATTCCCCTTTTCTGATAAATTTCATGATTTCACTTCGGAAAGCTTGAAACTGAAGCTCGGAGCTGTACTGTAACGGGAAACTAACGTCATACTTCATTTTTTTTTTTTTGAAAAAAAGGAGCTTCTTGAAAGTATTTGGGCTGATTTTGAAGCTTGAATCGTTATTTAGTACTGACAGGATACTTTTTCAAAAAAATCTGGAGAAAAAATTATTTTTTAGTACATCAGTTCATTCATTGCAAAATGAGGGCTTCAATTTTTTTGTTTTAGGAACTTTTATATCAATCTTGAAACGTTTGAAAATGAGATGGCCTTGAAAATTCTCATTTTGCTTTTCTGAGGGTTCAGATTAAATGATGGAAAAAAACACTCTAGTGGCCACTATAGAGGCTCTCAAGGACTAATTGAAGAGGACACTAAAGTAGCCACTAAACCCGCCTCTATAGTGGCCACTATTTTCTTTTTTAGTGGCCACTTCAGTAGTTTTTCATCCAGTATTCCTTCCAGTAACTCTGATAACTTTAAAACAAACATATTGGACCAGTTATGTTGATCCATTGACCCCTAAAGTGGCCACTAAAATTTTTAGTGCTCTACTTAGACCTATATATTGTCCACTAATTTTTAACCCCTTAAGTGGCCACTGATTTGACTACTATAGTGGCCACTAAAACGTCAAAACCCTACAGTGGTCACTAAACATTTTCCCAGCAAATTACGTTCTTTGAAGAACCCCGGCGGAAAACAAAAGTACGACGGTAATCCCAAACTTCCTCTCCGAGAAGTGGCCATTGGTCAGAAAAGAAGAAGAAGTTGGCTTTGCGAAGAGGGGCTCTTATGAAAATGTGTGTGTGTGGATTTGAGCCGCGCGGCTAATCCTTTTTTTGGAGACAGGCGAGACAATTTTTTTCGCCTTTTGCAGCTCACTCGCCTCGGACGCGCTTTACAATGAATGAACGTCGTTGGAAATTCTCCGAATTTTTAATTTTGTCCCTTTTTCCAATTTCTTGATTGTAGTTTGCTCTTGGAGGCCACTGGGAAAAGTTCAGGATTTTTTTTATTTTCGAAAAATAGGGATTTAATGAATTTTTGAAGGTGCCGTTTTGAAAATTTCACGGGAAATCAGACTATAAATCAGCTCGGGAATCTCAGAGCGGTCCCTATAGGGGCCAGGAGAAAAAAAAGCCCCTGTAGGGGACGAAAAAGTGGTCCCTATAGGGTAAATTTTAAGCGGCCTCTCGAAGAGCTCCATAAAGCTCAAGTGGCCCCTATAGGGATCAAAGTTCAAAAAAATCGTAATAATATTTTTTTGCCACGCTCCAGTGGTCCCTATAGAGGTCAAAATCAAAAAAAAAATTGTACTAATTTACCATTTTTTTTTTCGAATAGACCACTTCCCATTAGAAATCTCGAATTTCCTGATTTTCCGGAAATTCAAGAACATGATTGAAATTTTCCCAGTGGTCTTGAAATCTGACAATTTCTCTCTATCGAACCGTTTCTCTTCTAATTGGCTGGACACGCCCCTTTTTTAAGATTAAATTTGGGCTGCGATCTTCTATAACATGAGCAATCGCCTTGCCCTCGATTTTTACCTTTTTCCATTCGTTTCTCTTTTTCCCTCCTTCATTTTTTCAATTGCAGAATGATTCCCTTATTTATCGATTGGTAGGATGGAACTAGAGAGTGTGGATAAGTTGGAGACGACCAGACATTTCTCTCCGTCTGACACTCTCCAATTTTCCCGTAATCTCTAGGCAGAATTCACATTCACGTGCGGTTGCTGGTTTTTCGTGTAATTTATTCCTATTGTGATGTGTTTAATAATATGAAACGTTTAAAAAAGTTTTTTCTAATGAAGCGCGTCGTTTCTCGGCTTTATTTCAGTTGAAAAGAAGACATTTTAGGCGAATTTTCAACGAACCAAAGACTTCTCGAGTCCGCTCGAGAAGGGAAAGGAGGTAAGATTTTTGCCATTTTTTGGTTGAGATGGAGGTTTCAGGAGTTCAAAAAGGGAAGTTTTGACTGATTATTCGATTTTTTTGACCTCTGATATTAGTTAATTATAAGTTTTTCAGGTGAGAATATTTTTCGCAATGCGACCTAGTCGGAGTTTTTTTGAAAAAAACCAAAATTGGAAATTTTTTTAAAAATTTTTAAACAGGCTGAAAATGAACTTTTTTTGAAGAAAAATCATGAATTTCGATCATCTTACTTAAGATTTTTCTCATTTTTGGACAAGGGTTCGAATTTTTTTCAATCTAATTATCTTCAATAATGAAGTCTCCGGCTAAAGTTGCACAGAAAAAAAAATTTTTATTTTTTTATTTTTTTCTGATTATTTCTGGGAAAAATGAGGGACATGGGGTTTTTGAAGAGACCTTAGAGAAAGGAAAAAGTCCCTTTTTTCTCTGGCGTCTTTTCAGGTCTGCTGATCTCTCTTTCATGATTTTTAGCGTCCTTTTTTGGTTTTTTTTGGATATGGGAAAAACAACGTCTTGAGTTCTAGGAAAAAAACATTCAAAATTGATTTTTTTCACCTGAATACGAGTCGATTTTCCGTACAGTAATCAAATTTTGTGAACATTTTTCTTTAAAACTGATCTGAAACACGAAACACAAGTTTCGCTCCCTTTGTTGAGAATCAATCGATCAAACATCAGGGAAAAGGGTTTTCCGAGAAGCATCTGGAGATGATCAAGGCTTGGCCAAATGTCGGTGGCCGGAAATATTTTTCGTTTCCTTTAGCACGATTTATGAAGTTGAACGTCCAGATTTCGATTGTTCGGGCGGTAGAGGAAAATATGGAAGGAATTTTCGGTCGATGAGTCAGAGTTTTTGGAGACCACTTGAGTCATCACTTTCAGGCTTTATATAGATTTTTTTAGCTAAAATTTTTTTGAGCCGATTTTTTTACTGTAAAACTAGGATTTTTTTCAAGTAATTTGATACTTTTTAGGCCTTTTTGGGTTAAAAAAATTATAGTATATCGACTCGGACTTCATTAAAGCGACCTGGGAATGTCGTAGCAATCCTAGGGACCACTATAGTAGCGTCAGAATCCTTAAGTGATCCCTAGAACTGTTCAGGAACTTTACCAAGGGAATTATGAAGAAAAAAAACTTAAGCAGATTAAAAAACAAGTCCCAGATAACTTGAACAATTCAAACACCTTTAGTGACCACTTCAGTAGAGTCAGAACCCTTAAGTGATCCCTAGAATTGCTCAGGAACTTAACCAAGTGAATTATGAAGGAAAAAAGTCAAGCAGACCAAAATTCGTTATATGGAAGTTAAGCAGACTAAAAAACAGGTCCCAGCTAACTTGAACAACTCAAACCCCTCTATTGACCACTTCAGTAGTGTCAGAACCCTTAAGTGATCCCTAGAATCGCTCAGGAGCTTTACCGAGAGAATTCTGAGATAAAAAAGTTGAGCAGACCGAAAATTCGAGATTTAAATGTTAAAAAGACCAAAATATTGGTCATAGTAGGTTTGAACAATTCAATCACTTTAGTGACCACTTCACTAGCAGCAGAACCCTTAAGTGATCACTAGAACTGCTCAGGAACGTTACCGAGGGAATCCTGAAGAAAAAAAGTTGAGCAGACCAAACATTTGATATCTGAATGTTAAGCAGACCAAAAAACAGGTCCCAGAAATCTTAAACAGTTCAATCTATCTAGTGACCACTATAGTAGCGTCAGAACCCTCAAGTGATCCCTAGAATTGCTCAGGAACGTTACCGGGGGAATCCTGAAGAAAAAAAAGTTAAGCAGACCAAAATATTACCCCTCTAGTGACCACTTCTTGACCCAACAAAAAACTCCTATAGTGGTCACCTTCCAAACCACTCAGTCACGCCCATCCCTTGAAACCGGGAATGTTGATTGTCGATGGAGCAGAACATGTGCTCGGCCGCGAGTCCAAATGGCTCCGCCCCTTTGTTTCTTCCAACCAAAACCCTTCATACTCTTTTTTTCCCCGTTTCCTTCCGTTTGGCTACCCATCTTCTTGTTGTCAAATTTTCAATTTCACAGTTGTCAGTATATGTTTTGTTTTAGGGAACTAGGTTTTCCATGTCGGTTTTGACAAGGAGAAACTTGAAAATAGGTTTTTTGAAATTTCTTGAGGATAGCGGAGTTTTGAATAAATTAGAAGAAAATATCATTTTTTCAAAGTAAATTTTCATATTTTCCTCCCTTTAAGCTTAGAAATGAACGGAAGACTTACGTTTCAAGAATGACTCAAAATGAAACTTTCTAATATGTGATAGTTACTTTATTCATCGTTAAGTAAAAAAAGACTAATATATTTAAAAAAACTGACTTGAGAACCTGTAAATGTCAATAATTCTACTTTTTTTCCTTATTGGATCAGAAAAAAATGGCTTTTTAGAGTAATTGAAGTAATCAGTTCTAGCTTCAGAAACCGTTCAAAAAAAGGATTATGAGGATTTTTTTGAAATAATATAAGACTCAAAAATACAAATTTTTCACATTTAAATGATAAAATCATTCACGAAAAAAATCAATAATTGTTAAAAAAAGTAAATTTCTCCACTTTACTGTTTCAAAGTTTTTTTGAAAAAAACAATTTTTATTTTTTTCTGCTTCAGTCCATCGTTACCGTTCATTAGTTGAATAAAATTGTTTTTAAAGTTCACTCGGATTTTTCAAAAAGAAGCATTTTGTCTAATCAAAAAAGTTTGGCTTTGACGAAAATTGGAATTCCTTTCTGAAGTTGACAGGTTCATTTTCTCGTTTCGTGAGTTTCAAAGTTTCCATTTTTTCCCTTTTTCCACTTTATCATTATTTTAAACCTTCTGGTCGCATTTGGAATGGCTCAAAGCGTTGCGGTCGCGCTGCGGTTAGAGCCATTCTCAATGCGGCTGTTTTTTGTACAGATATGATTTCATCAGGGAGCTATCTTAATAAAAAGAAAAAATGGAAGTTTAGAACTTTGAGAAAAAAAAACCAACACCTTCTTTTCCAAACGATTGTTTAAAGTCACTCGCGGCGTGAAAACTCATTAACTTAAGGGTTTTCATCGGTTTTCTGCTTCACTTGCTGTATTTATTTCAAAAATTTTTCATCAATTTTGTTTTTTTGTAGAGATATGATCTCATTGAAAACTTCACTGACTCAAAATTTAATTTACAAAAAAATTTCTCATTGACCTCTTAGAGATTTTTTTAGTCAATCCAGCTAAAAAAAGACCGATAGATTTTTTTGAAAAAAATGACAAAAAGAAGAGAATAAAACGCACATGTGCGCCCCATCGTCAACCGTATTTTTTTATGGGTACTTGTGGAAAAAAAGATTGATATAGCGGAAAAAAAGAGTTCCGGGTTTCTCAGGAACGTTTTTCAGGGCTACTAGTGGTTTTTTTCTGTTTTCTAATTTTATAAATTATTCTTGAAGAGTTTCGGGACCAGTGAGCTTTTTCTAAAAAAATTGGGTATTTATTAAGCTTATGTCGAAAAAAAGATTTGAGCGCGAGCCTTTGAAAAAAATTAGCTTTATTTTTTTCAATTGGAGAAGTTTCACAATAGGATCAAGTCGATTTTTTTAATTTTTTTAGTAAACTTATTTTTTTCCAAACGGCCGTTTTTTTGTTCATGGAGCAAAATTGTTTGAAAAAAATCAGCTCAATTTGAATTTGCACCAGGAAAGCCTATTTTTACTACGGGAACAATTGTTATCCCCTAAAAAAACGATAAAAACAAAAATGGCCAAAATATTTAGGAGAAAGTTTATTCTCGAACTTTTTTTGTTTTAATTTTATAAATTATTTTTTTAAAGAATTTCGGGACCAGTGAGCTTTTTCTAAAAAAATTGGGTATTTATTTAGCTTTCTTCGAAAAATTGGTTTGAGCCCAACTTTTTAAAAAAATCGAGCTGTAATTTTTCAATTAAAGAAGTATCACAACAGGAGAAGCCGATTTTTTTAACTTTTAGTAAAATTATTTTTTTCCAAACGGCCGTTTTTTTGTTTATGGAGCATAATTGTTTTAAAAAAACCGCTCAATTCAAAATTGCACCAGAAAAGCCTATTCTACTACGAGAACAATTTTTTTAATCCCCTCAAAACAATAAAAAAACAAAAAAATGGCCAAAAAAATTTTTTTCGAGAAAGTGTCGTAGAATAAAATGCATTGGTGCACACACGCTGACGCAAATTATGTTTCGCAGCTTTTTTACGTCAAGCTATTGCTCTTCATTTTTTTTTTGGATTTTTAATTCAGTTTATCTTTTTTGAAACTGGTAAGTTTTTGTAGTGAACACTTGAGAGCTCTGACACCCCTAAAGGGATCACTAGAATTGCTCAGAAAGAGCCGGTTTTCCTTACTGCGGTTCAAGCTTTTGGAATATACATTTGAGCAGTATTTATCTATAGAGCGCACATGTTGGTCCTTTTCTAGCTCCTAGAATTTTTTTGGAACCTTACAAATTATCAAAAAAAACCAATTCTACTCTATCAAACCTAAGGAAAGGTTTTTTGCAAACTTTTATAACACTATAGGGACCCTTATAGGGGTTTTAGGGACCCCTTTAGGAATGCGTAGGGGTCCCTATAGGGGTCTCTCACAGGGCCCCTATAAATCCCCCTTCAAAGTTTCTCAGAACGTCAATTTTTGTTGTCTAGTGGTCACTTTCCCGTCCCGTTTAGTTTTTCAGAGATTCTATTACCAATGTTTTGGCCGACTGACAGTAAAGGTGTCAAAAAATACCCCTAGATTTTTCAAAAAAAAACCTTCCCCAAAAACATTACGACAAAAAAAATACGGTTTTTTTTTCGCTTGGCGCCCAGCCGGCCGGTATCAAATGTCCACACGGGGAGGGGGAGATGTAAAAATTTGAAATCCGACGCGTTTTCAGCCGGCGTCGAGTTGCATTCTTCACAGCTCTTCCCATCCCCCCTCCTTTTTCCGGTTTTTCCTTCTGAAGTCGTTGGATTTTTTGGAGACGTCCTGAAGATGTTCATCTACTTTTCTGACGTTTTCAGGACGTTTTGAGCCTTGAAATTGCCTTCCGTCCGAGAACTAGATTTGACACTTCCGTGCTTGATTTTCAGGTGGTAGATGAACATTTTGATGCTACAATTCAAAAAATATAATTTTAAAAAAACTTTCACTCGTTTTCACAGCTTTGGACTTCATTTTTTTTTTTCCGGTTTTTCCTTCTGGAGACGTACTGAAGACGTTCATCTACTTACCTGACGTCTTCAAGACATTTTGAGCCTTGAAATGGCTTAATATTCAATCAAGTGGCTTCAAATTGACTCCCTTCAATTTTTTAGACTGAATCTAGGGATCTCATACCTAAATTTTTGAGGTAAACATAGGAATTTTTATTTTTCAATACAAATGAAAAAATCAAGAAAAAAAATTTTTCATTTTTTTTTCTCAGATTTAAGCTTCCTTTCCTTTTTCCGGTTTTTCTCTCTGAAGTCTGTAATTTTTTTGGAGACGTTTTGAAGACGTTGATCTACTTTTCCTGACGTCTTCGGGACGTTTTTGAGCTTCAATTTTAGATATTTTTATCTAGAAGAAACATTGTTTTTTTGACCTGGAAGTATGCTTCTAAACTATTTTTTTATGTTGAAGATGAATAATTTTATTATTTTGAGTCCGAAAAAAAGACAAAAAGACACTTTTTCCGATCATCCTTCGGAACATTTTGAAGACGTTCTGAAGACGTACAGTTCATCTACTTGTCCGACGTCTTCAGGACGTTTTGAGCCTTGAAATGGCCTTCTGTAGAACTTCTACTCATAAACTTTTTTTCTCAAAATGTCCCGGATGAAGCTCTCAATCCATCCAACAGAATCAAATTCCGAAAAATCCCCCACAAATAACGAGCTCGAGTCCCCCCTCCAATTCATCCATCTCAATCGAAATCACTCAATCAATCAATCGAAATTCGAGGGAGTGAGAGATCGAATAACCCCCCGTTTCTGAAGCGCTTGCAAATTGCAGGCAGTTCGAGAAATTGGAGAAAAAAAGAGAGGAGAAGCCGCCGCCGCCGCCGTGCAACAGTTGTGCACCCTCCGTCGCCTCTCTTCGGTTTTGTTGCGCCAACTCGACTTGTACGACAACTCTCTCCTACTATCCGCCCCACAATCTTTCCCGGTAAACCTACACTTTGAGCCGCGAAAAATAGCCAGGGCGGAAATAGCCGCAGAAAAAGTGGAAAAGTGAGCTCCATTCAACAGTTTTTTTGAGTTCCTGGTTTTACGATAGATATCACAGTTTGAGCCGCAAAAAAAGCCGCAAATGGGCTTTTGCGCTCCATTGAACAGTTTTTTGTAGAGCCTTGATTTTCAAAAAGTTTTCACGATAAATATCTTTCTCTATCCGCTTAGTCTTCCCCGGAAAACCTACAGTTTGAGCCGTGAAAAACAGCCAGTGCAAAAATAGCCGCGAAAAAAATCTTGAAATAAACTTTTGCGCTTCAGTGCAGTTTTTTAGTTTATTTTGATTTTGAAAGTTTTTACGAGAACTCTCTCTCACTATCCTTAAAATCTTACCTGGTGAACCTACACCTCGAGCCGCGAAAGTTAGCCGACTCAAAATAGCCGCAGAAAAGTGGAAAAATGAGCATTTGCGCTCCATTGAATAGTTTTTTGGACTTTCTAGTCTGAGCCTAAAATTTTCGCAAAAAATACAAAACGGAAGCAGAAGGTGCGCGCCATTGATAACTTCGCAATTCTTCGTTACCTGTCAATAAAAAGCTCCATATTCAGGTGCCTTCTGAATACAAAAACTCCACGACGTCATCGTTCCTCCGTCACACGTCTTCAGGCACGACGACGCCGTCAGATGGCCTCAAGAGTGTGACGTCATCTCGCCATGATACCCTACGCCATCTGCCTTCTGTTGCTCATGTCAGCAACGGCGCAGAATGTCGATGAGTCAGTTTTTTTTTATTTCGCTATGACGTCATCAGGTTATGACGTCACTTTGAAGAAATATTGATTTTTTATGGGTCTATTCGATCGTCTGACCAGTTATTTTGTAATGAGACCCTATCTGAATTTTCTGATGACGTCACTTTTTCGAGCTGATGCCCTAATTCGACGTCATCCAGTAGAAATATCGATTTTAGATTGTTTCTCACTTTTTTGATCGTATTTTTGGACTTCGACGTTATATGAATTTTTGATGACGTCACTTTTTCGAGCTGACTCTTAGGAATATAATGACGTTATCTAGTAGAAATATCGATTTTTCATGAGTTTTTTCATTTTTTCGTTTGTATTTTTGAACTTAGACGTTATATGAATTTTTTGACGACGTCATTTTTTCGAGCTGACTCCTAGGAATCTAATGACGTCATCTAGTAGAAATATTGATTTTTGGAAGTTTCAAATTCTCGATTTTATATTTTCAGAGTGTGGCTGTTATTTTGTTAGTTTCACGCATTTTTAATTATTCTGAGCTACAAATGACGTCATGTGGTCTGAATGACGTCACAATTTTTCTTTCAATGGCGTCATCGTTAGTGTTAATCGACCCTGATTGATTTTAAGCTCTGGGGATGACGTAAATCGAGTGGTTGATTGATTTTCGAGTTCTTTTTCACAAAAAATGAATCATTCAATCTTGGTCGTCCCACAGATTCGATGACATCATCGATATCTGATTTTAAAATGACTTCATTAAGGATTCACTTAAGCTTTTTTTAAAATTAGGTTGGATTTACTTTTTTTAAAGTTACTTCAGAAATTGAAGCAATTATTTTTTTCATTTTCTGACGTCATCGACCTCTAATTTTCTAGATGACGTCATTAAAACTTTTCAAGAGATTTTTCGATTTTCGGGATGACGTCATTTATCATTTACATAAATTTTTTTTGATTCGTTGTGAGTACTGTTTGAAGCAATTTTTGGATCTTAATTACTTTTTTTTTTCATTTTCTGACGTCATTGAGCCCTGATTTTCCAGATGACGTCATTAAAACTTTTTGAGAGATTTTGAGATTTTTGGAATGACGTCATTGAATGCTTGAAGCAATTACTTTATGATTCGTTTTAGGTACTTCTGAAGCAGTTTTGGAACTTTAGACCCTTATTTTTTTAATTTCTGACGTCATTAACCTACATTTTTTGAGATGACGTCATTTTTTCCATTTTTTATTCTGGAAAAATTTTGAAAAATTATATTAAACTTTTATATGATCCTACTGTATGATTTTTCGGATAACTTTTGGAATTTTTCGTGATTTCCAATGCCTTTTCCTGTATCTAAAAAAAAGACGAGATCTCTGCAAAATTTCTGAGAAAAAACCGACTCAGATTTCCAGCAACGTGTTTCAAATTAGTGGCGAATCGTTTTTCGTCTTCTTCTTGTTTTACGGAATTATTTCCAGTTAGGTTTCGGGGTTAAGTCATTTTAACGTTTCAAGGATAAATTAAGAGTTTGGATGAGTTTTTTTAATTTTTTTGATGGGAAGCAAAAATGGTAATTTTTTTCCAATTCTAGAAATATTTGGAAATTTTTCCTTTTTAATTTGCCCTTTTTTTATTTACTTGGCTTTTTTTGATTTTTATCCAATTTTCCTTCCACACAACCCCCCAAAAAAAGACCTTTCTAGCCTTGAAACTTTTCTTCGAAATGCACTTTTTTTTCTTGACGTGTATGTGTGACGCAAACGAACACTAGACCGCCCAGAATAAGATTCTGAAGGAAATTGAGGCGCGGAAATGGAATTTTGAAAGAAAAAATTGTCGAACCGAATTGAAATCCCTTTTTGAGAAGGTTTGGAAGATGAAATGTAGCTACTACAATGGGAGAAATATGATTTAAACGAATATTTCCAGAATCTTGAAAAAGAAAAAAATAAACTAAGGACTTATACATTCATGAAGCAACTAAAAGCTCCAAGTAGAAAAAACAAGTTTAAAAAACAGCAAAAAATCGAAAAATACGACTTTAAAATTCCATCCAACCACAAAAACGTATTCAAAATGACCGCATTTTGTGAAAATCCCATCAAAATACCAAAAAACAACAAGAAACAAGCTTCAATTTGCTGAAAAAATGGCAAAAAGGATTCGCAGTCTGCAGGATTCGAACCTACGCGGGCAGAGCCCAATTGATTTCTAGTCAATCTCCTTAACCACTCGGACAAGACTGCTGGTGGCGGAGAAGCGCCAGTTCCATGACCAATAAGCTTCCATTTGATAAGACTTTTTATTTGAGGCAGTCGACTAGAAAAAAATCAGATATTTCTATTAAATAAATGATGAAAAAAACAGGAATAATGAGAAAATAAACTATATAAAATTTTTTATCCAGTTCATAGAGCAAAAATTCGATAATAAAATTTTTTGCCAGAAATCAAACCCAAGTCTTTAGATTTCCAGCCAATTTCAACATATTATTTTTATTTTCAGTGGCCCTTTGATCGACACGTCGCTGCTGTCGTCGGTTCTCGACCGTTTAACCAATAAAACCATCTACGACAAGCGGTTACGACCCAGGTTTGTTTTTTATTGTTTCCTTAAAATAAAGCTGAAAGTTTTAACCAATCATTCGGAAAAAAAATTGATGATAAACTGTCTTGTAAGAAAAGAAAACTCAGAAAGATGAAGGTCATATACCTGAAATTAAAAAAACGGCAAAAAATACTTTGCGTCGGAGTGTATGCACCAATACATTTTATTCGACGACACTTCCTTAAAAAAATTTTTGGCTGTTTTTTTGTTATTTTTTTTTCTTGTTTTTTTGATGTTTACACTATTTACTTCACACGTTTTGTTGCTGTTATCCAACGATACAGTGCTGGATGTTAGTAAAATGCGAACATTTCGCATTTTTTCAAAAGTTACAGCTCGAATGATTTTTGCATCGTTTTGTGTTTTATTTTCAAAATTTCACGTTTTTGTATTTTGGTGAACTTCTAAGTTATCAAAACTGTTTTTTTTGCTCATGGATGGGTTTTAACTGTAAATAAGGGAAAGTTTCCACGATTTTTCATACTTTCTCTAAAAATCAGCCCTTCCGCTAGTTTTCTGTCGTATTATTTGAAATTTTTGAAAAAGTTTGTTCATTTTTCAGATACGGAGACAAGCCAGTAGATGTTGGAATCACGATCCATGTTTCATCGATATCCGCCGTTTCTGAAGTCGATATGGTTCGGATTTAATATTATTGTTTTTGTCTCTGGTTTTTTTAAGATTAATTATAATATTTTTCTCTGGTTTTTTTCAAGATTAACTTTCAAGGGAAAATCGTCTTTTTTTCTACTTTTTGCTCTTAAATAGAAAACTTCAAGCTATTTTTGAGCCCTTTTTTTCTGGCGTCACCTGGATAGAGCTATTCCTTGGCGGCTGATTTTTCGAAGCTGTTTTTATGCTTATAATTATTTTTTACATGATAGAAGTCGACAGAAATCGAGCTAGCTGGGAAAAAAACCGGTGGATATCTCACCACGGCTGGCTTTTGGGCGGCTATTTTTCCAAAATGTCTTAGACAGAGCTATTTATTGGCGGCTCATTTTTTGAAGCTATTTTTATGCTTAGAATTATTTTTTAACTGATAGAAGTCGACTGAGAAAAAAAAAACTGGTCGATTTTTCACCACGGCTATTTCCACGAGGCTATTTTTTTCGAAATCTGAAATAACTCAGCCGTGTTGTTATTTTGTTTTGAGTGAGGCGGCTCAAATACACGAGGCGAAACGGGAGGGACGACGATTTGTCATCCCTCCAGGAACAAGTGTTCTTTTTCTGACGTTCCTCCTAGGCCCGGGGAGAAATTTTTGACACGCTTCCGCATGTACTCTCTCTTTTTTTTTCGACCAGAAGAAAAGATTGGACTGGGGAATGGTTGGAGAAGTCATTTCAATGAGAATAGAACTGGAAAAATTGCTATTTTCCACGAAAATCGATTTTTTTCGATAAGAAGTTCATTTTGGCATTATTTTTCACATGCTTTTTATTTGATTCAGACTTCAAAAAAATGCCTTTTTTCGTATTTTGGTTACAGTAATCCCCAAAAGGGGCAGAGCCTATAAAAAACCTGAACTTGAAATTTTAATGACATGTGTAGATGTTGTGAGGAGAGTATGAGCTTAAAAAAAAATGTTTTTTCGAAATTTTTCTTTTTAACTGTTCATCATATCCGAGAGAACGTTTGGTAACTTTTTTCCAAGTTTTTCAAGATCAAATTGACTTTTTTAAGAAGCCTGAATCGGCACAAAAAAATTGAGCCTAGTAGAAATTTTTAGCTTCACTGAGGAAAATTCGAGATTTTGAAAGAACAGGTTTTTTTGAATTTTTTTAGTTGAAATTTTTCTGAAAAAAATTAAAAAAAGCTGTTAAATTTTTCTCTTCCCTGAGATTTTTTAACTTATTTCTGTTTTTTTATAATTCAATTTAACTCTTTAAACCTCTAAATTTGCTTCTAGTTGATGAAAGTTTTGTCTTTTTCAAGATTTTTTTCTGAGTTTTAATGAAGAAAGGTTCGAAATTTCGAAAGAAACGAATTTTTTTAAATATCCACCTGGAAAAAGGATCCATTCCCGTGTGATCCATAAACTTGAAACAAATAAATATGTTCATGAAAATTTTTCTGAACAAGTTCATTGATATTATGTTATCAGTTGGAATATCCAGGTTATTTTTTTGACTTTCAGGACTTCACCTTGGACTTTTACATGCGACAAACGTGGCAAGACCCTCGATTGGCCTTCGGAAGCCTGGATCTTGGACTTTCCAAGGAAATCACCTCGTTGACGGTTGGTTTTTTGATGAAAACGGTTCAAAATGAGTTGATTTTAAGCTTAGAAGTCTCGAAAAGGTTATAAATTAACAGAAAAGTGTCTCTTTAACGGTTTTCTTAATAAAAATGATTGTAGGTGACTTTTTGATCTATTAAATTGGGTCGATTTTGAGCTTAGAAGTCTCAAAAATGTTATAAATTAGCAAGAAAAACTGCCTCTATAACGGTTTTTCTAATAAAAATGGTTGTAGATGACTTTTCTATCTACAAAAAAGGGTCGATTTTAGTCTTGAAAGCCCCAAAAAAGTGAACAATTTTTGGAAATTACATTCTCTACGGTTTTTCTAAGTGAATTAGTTGCAAATTTTTTTGCCTGCCAAACTAAGACAATTTCAAGCTTAGAAGTCCAAGAAAAAAGTTTTAAAAATTTGATCTGATTATCAAAAAACCAAGTTTGGCCACATTTCTGGTAAGAAAATGTATTCAGAGCTTCGTTTTTACGCCGTAAAAAAAAGTTATCTCATAATCATATTTTTTTACGCCTTGTTAAGGTATTACTGAGATTTAAGACGGCTAATGTGGTTAAAAGCTCTGAAAAAGAAGAAAATTGATGGGAAAACTGGCTTTTTTGACAGTTTTATCAGAGCGGGATCGAACCTGGAACCCTCTGAGTTCTATTTATGATCAAATTATTTTTTAAAGCTAATTTTAGGGTGTTCTAAGTTTTATAACTTTTATTGTGGGTTCTAAACTCCGAAAAAGCAAAAAATTGATGAAAAAAACCTTTTCTGAGAGTTTTCCTTCACCGGGATCGAACCCAAGACCCTCTGAGCCTCACGATAACATCCTAGCCACTCGACCACCAAGCAATAACAATTGCAGGTGGGAGTGGACTACCTGGACAAGCTCTGGAAGCCGGACACGTTTTTCCCCAACGAGAAGAAGTCGTTTTTCCACGTCGCCACCACACACAACTCGTTTTTGCGGATCGACAGCGACGGCACCGTTTTCACCAGTCAAAGGTATCATTTTTTGCCGTTTTGAATTATTGCTTCACAAGCTTTGCGTTATTAAAGGTACACCTTCAGATTCACATTTGTAAGTTTCTTGAAATAGTAGACTCATTTTTCGAACAACTGGAGAAATTATCAGTGGTCACTATAGAGGCTCGCCAAGGACTACTTGGTAAGGACACTAAAGTGGCCACTATTTTCCGTTTTAGTGGCCACTATAAAGGTTCTCTATTTAGTGGCCACTTCAGTAGCTTTTCATCCAGTATTCCTTACAGTAACTCTGATAATTCTAAAAAAAACAGATTAGACCAGTTATGTTGATCCATTGACCCCTAAAGTGGCCACTAAAGTAGTTTTTAGTGGTCTATTAGTAGCCCTTATGTAGACCATTTTTAATCCTTCGAAACAAAAAAAAGACACTTTTTAAATTTTGGTTTCTATATAGAATTTCTACCCACTTATGGCCCAAAAATTGACCTTTTTCAAAGTTTGGTCCCAAGCAAAAACCCTTTTTGAACTTGTGGCTTGAAAATAAACCCTTTTCAAAATTTGGGCGCAAAAATAGGACCTCTTGAATTTCGGGCCCAATAATAGACTATTTTCCAAAGTTTACGCCCAAAAAAAGACCTTTTTTAATGTTTGGACCCTAAGAAAGACTAATTTAAAATTGTGGGCCAAAATTTTTAAAGTTTGGGCCCGAAAACAAACTTTTTTTTAAGTTTGAGCCCGAAAATGGGCCATTTTCGAAGTGTAGTTTCAAAAATAGACCTTCTCAAACTTTGTGCACGAAAATAAACCATTTTCAAACTTGGGGCTCAAAAATAGACCATTTTTGAACTTTGGGGTCAAGAAATGGACCCTTTCCAAACTTGGGGCTCAAAAATAGACCATTTTTGAACTTTGGGGTCAAGAAATGGACCCTTTCCAAACTTGGGGGCCAAAAAATAGACCCTTTTCGAAGTGGGAGACCCCAAGGAACTATTTTTGAACTTCGGGCTCTTATTTGGTATAAAAATGAACTTTCTGGTTAAATATCGAGAAATTCCAAAGAGCCAAGACAAAATAAGCCTCTCCGTGAGGAAGAAATAGCGCCCCTTGAGCTTTTTGAGCCTTTCGTGAAAGCTCAAAAGGACGCTACTTTTCCGGTAATCCTCCCAAGGACTCTCAACTTTACAAATTCTTTTTGATAGTAGCCGCCCGGCAGGGGGATCACAAAGACTTTTGAGCGGAAAAAATGATGTCATGGGACTTTTTTGGGGAATTTTGGACTGGAGGTTTTGGCCGAAGATTTAAAGTTCAAATTACTGTTTCGAGAAAAAAATTTATAAATTGAATAAATTTTTAAACCTTCGTTGTGATTTTTAATGATTTAAAAACACAAATTAATACTTTTTAGATTTTTTTCTTGGTGTGAAATTTAAAGTGGTCCCTTTACGGATTTTTAATGGTTTGAGATATTGAGTGGTCATTTTAGGGTTTTTTTATTTCTATAAATGATGTCATAGGACTTTTTTTCGATATTTTTTTGGACTGGAGGTTTTTAATCGAAGATTTAAAGTTTAAATTACAGTTTCGAAAAAAAATTTTTATAAATTAAATAAATTAAATAAAGTTCAATTCTTCGTCGTTAGTGAGAAATGGTTAAAAAAAATAAATACTTTTTAAATTTTTTTCTTGGTGGGAAATTTTTGAGTGGTCCTTTTAGGGTTTTCTTATTTCTCTAAATCATGTCATAGGACTCTTTTGGGGAAATTTGGACTGGAGGTTTTGGCCGAAGATTCGAAGTTCAAATTACTGTTTCGAGAACATTTTATAAATTAAATAAATTTCAAACATTCGTTGTGATCGTGAAATAGTTGTAAAAAAAATAAATATTTTTTTAGATTTTTTTCTTGGTGGGAAATTTTGAGTGGTCCTTTTTAGGGATCTCAACAGTTTGAGATATCGAGTGGTCATTCTAGGGTTTTCTTATTTCTCTAAATAATGTCATATTTTTAATAGTTCCTGAACTCATCAAAAAGGAAAATATCAACTTTTGAGATAGTTATTCAGTGAAGATCTACTCGAAAAATCATGATTTGACCCTGAAATCGATGATTATTTGCAGGTTAACGGTAACTGCGACGTGTCCGATGAAGCTCCAACTGTTCCCGATGGACTCGCAACGCTGCAAACTGGAAATCGAGAGCTGTGAGTCCAATTTTATCCTTTTACCCTTGATCTTAACATTTTCGATAAATCGGAAGAAAAAAATTACCCCGAAAAAAATCGTAGTCAAAAGTGTGCAGTAGGAGTGCGTAGATTCGTGTTTTGTGACATTTTTTAATCAAAAAATAATTTTTTGGGTTCATTTTTTCATAAACAAAAATCGAAACGATTGCACCAGGTCGGTATTATCCTTTCCCTTGTATTTTCCCCCTTACCCCGATATTCTCATCATTTTCCGATCACTTTATTGTACCATTTCATATTGTATTCCTCTCATACTGTATTCATTCATTTTCTGTACATTTTTCGTATCAAATCGTTCAATCTGTTGTATTAGACTTGTATTACAAAAAAAAAGAAAAAAAATCCCATGAAATAAAGAAAAAAATATTGTATAAATCCCGACGGTCGACGGTTTATCAATGGAGCGCACTTTCCGACGAGGTAATTTTTCCGTTTTCCAAACCTTTTTCGTGTACCTTTTTTTCCAACAACTTCTTCGTAACGCACTAATCTATCCGATTAACAGCTTGCTTTTTTTTTTTCACTAATTTTAAAATTATTTTATTTTTGGAACCTGGAAATTTTCACTTTTTTTAAATCTTTGAAAAAATTAAATTTTTTACAGTCACCTAAAAAAGGAAAGATTAAAGTGGTCACTTAAGGGACTTCAAAATCAATTTTTAGAGCTCAAAATCTAAGTTGAATATTTTAAGTGGTCATTTAACACACGTTCTCCGAGATTTTCGAATAACCGTTGGTACAAAAATTTCATCTTTGTTCCTGAGAGCTCTCCTTTCTATGATAGATAGTGAACAACCTCTTGAATATTTAGAACCAGGTTTTATCGGGCTCCGCCCACTTTCATGCTTACTGTAGGAAAAAAACACCGTAGAAACCAAACTTTTTTTCCTAGTGGAGCAAATTGGTCCAAACCAATTTTAAAACAAAAATATGTTCCCATATGAACATTTATAGTTATAGAACTGACCCGGAAAAAAAATTTTTCTTTCAAAAAGAAAAAAATTAAAGTTTTTTTGAAAAAAATGACGAGTTTCGCAGTCTTTGAGCCATAACTAGTACTAGAACCCCCGAATGCCTGGATTTTTTTATTTTTTTAATCGACGCATTAGAGTCTTGTGAGTAGAGGAAAAAAATGTCTAGAAACTCTGAATCCGGGTGATCCAGTTGACCTCCATCTCGAAGAACGCGGCCAACTTGAAAATCGCAAAAACCTTTGAAAATTTCTATTTTTTTGTGAAAGCCGGATTCTGTCTTGTTTCTTATTTTTTTGTTCAACATACGACAGCTTGCTGCAAAATTACAGCTCAAAAAGTAGCGAGCTGGAACCCTTTGAAAAATTTCTGACGTTTTTTTCCAATTTTTTTCGTTTTTTTCGGCATTTTTCAAACTTTTTCGCTCTTACTAGTACTAGAACCCCCGAATGCCTGGATTTTTTTATTTTTTTCAATCGACGCATTAGGGTCTTGTGAGTAGAGAAAAAAATGTCTAGAAACTCTGAATCCGGGTGATCCAGTTGACCTCCATCTCGGAGAACGCGGCCAACTTGAAAAACGACTAAATTTTTTTAAAAATTCAGTTACTTTCTTGGGAGCAGGATTTTTCTTTTCACTTCTTTTTTTGCCAATCAGGCACAATCTACTCAACACAGGATTGGAACAAAAAGTTATGACTCTCAAGCACAACGAAAATTTTTTTTTCCAATTTTTCACTTTTTCGGATTCATTCTTTTTTTCTGTCCTTTCCAAGTATTGAGCTCTACTGGGTTAGGATACCCGGAATGCTCAGAGTTTATTCGTTGTACTGATCCGTTACATCTTCCCAAGTTCTTTGAAAATATTCCCAAGCTCTGTTTCCGGGTGATCCAGTTGACCTCCAAGCAACCGAAGCGGTCGACCTCAAATTTGAGCAAAATTTAACAAATTTTCCAAAACGTTTCTTTGCTTCCTAACCAGTGGTTCTCATTATCTGGAGAGGTTTAGTGAAGTTTCCAAATTTTATAATAGCAAAAACTTTAGAAACGCGTTTTTAATCGAGTAAAGTTACTCACAAGGAAAGTTATTTTTACTTTGTGGTTAAAAATTTCTTAGAAAGGCTGCCAGAATATTCATCGATGTACCAGGAAAATATCCTTAACCTGAACAACTCCCTATTTTTCAAGAAATGAGAACAGAGAAACGAAAAATGGCTTCTTTTTGAGGACATGATTGTTTTATTCAACGTTCAGATTTTTTTTTTCTCAAAAACTAGGAAGTTGTTCAGGTTAAGTTTCTTGCAGAATCCCCATCTGATACATTGGGAAATTTCCTGGCTGTCTTACAGGAATTTCTCAACCGCAATGTGAAATCAACTCCCTTGTAAAAAATATCCAACCCTCTTATGAGAATGAAGTTTAGATTTTCTTACTGTATTGAAATAATTCATTACCAGTCTCGAAAAACGTTACTTCCTGCTTTTTTTCAGAATAAAAGGAACATAAAGTTCTATTTTTTGCTTCCACAATTTTTTTCAAAAAAAATTCGACCTCAACCTTGGTAATAGGGAAACTTAAACGTTTTTGTTCAGTGCAAAATCCAAAAAAATAATTTATCCAGAAAAGCTTAAAGAAAAACTCAAACAATTGGCTTCGACAAACATGATTCTTACTTTTTCACGAAATATTAGTCACTAATTTTTCGTAAGTAGTGGCTTTACGTAAGTTAGAACTTTTTTTATTAGAAGAAAAAAACCAGGGATTTCCAGATTATTCGGAAAAACAGGGGTATTTCTGATGCTGCGTTTGGTCAAAAAAATTTTTAAAAAAATTTCTGACGACAATAAAAAAATAAGCTTTTTTGATGACATTTACGCTAGAAATTGCTAGAAACTTCACTAAACCTCTCCAGATAATGAGAACCACTGGTTAGGGAAGCAAAGAAACGTTTTTGGAAAAATTTGTTAAATTTTGCTCAAATTTGAGGTCGACCGCTTCGGTTGCTTGGAGGTCAACTGGATCACCCGGAAACAGAGCTTGGGAATATTTTTCAAAGAACTTGGGAAGATGTAACGGATCAGTACAACGAATAAACTCTGAGCATTCCGGGTATCCCTAACCCAGTAGAGCTCAATACTTGGAAAGGACAGAAAAAAAGAATGAATCCGAAAAAAAGTGAAAAAAATTGGATTTTCGTTGTGCTTGAGAGTCATAACTTTTTGTTCCAATCCTGTGTTGAGTAGATTGTGCCTGATTGGCAAAAAGAAGTGAAAGAAAATCCTGCTCCCAAGAAAGTAACTGAATTTTAAAAATTTAGTCGTTTTCAAGTTGGCCGCGTTCTCCGAGATGGAGGTCAACTGGATCACCCGGATTCAGAGTTTCTAGACATTTTTTCTCTACTCACAAGACCCTAATGCGTCGATTGAAAAAATAAAAATCCAGGCATTCGGGGGTTCTAGTACTAGTAAGAGCGAAAAAGTTTGAAAAATGCCGAAAAAAACGAAAAAAATTGGAAAAAAACGTCAGAAATTTTTTTCAAAGGGTTCCAGCTCGCTACTTTTTGAGCTGTAATTTTTGCAGCAAGCTGTCGTATGTTGAACAAAAAAATAAGAAACAAGACAGAATCCGGCTTTCACAAAAAAATAGAAATTTTTCAAAGGTTTTTGCGATTTTTCAAGTTGGCCGCGTTCTTCGAGATGGAGGTCAACTGGATCACCCGGATTCAGAGTTTCTAGACATTTTTTTCCTCTACTCACAAGACTCTAATGCGTCGATTAAAAAAATAAAAAAATCCAGGCATTCGGGGGTTCTAGTACTAGTTATGGCTCAAAGACTGCGAAACTCGTCATTTTTTTCAAAAAAACTTTAATTTTTCTTTTGAAAGAAAAATTTTTTTCCGGGTCAGTTCTATAACTATAAATGTTCATATGGGAACATATTTTTGTTTTTAAAATTGGTTTTGGACCAATTTGCTCCACTAGGAAAAAAAGTTTGGTTTCTACGGTGTTTTTTTCCCTACAGTAAGCATGAAAGTGGGCGGAGCCCGATAAAACCTGGTTCTAAATATTCAAGAGGTTGTTCACTATCTATCATAGAAAGGAGAGCTCTCAGGAACAAAGATGAAATTTTTGTACCAAAATTTTTGGCCTTGTTCGAATTTCTGGGAGAACGTGTGTTAAGGGCTTAGAAAAATGAGCCAGAACAAATTTCCCGAAAAAAATTTCTAAACACGAGTTTTTCCAAGATTTCATCGTTGAAAATAAAATTTTGAAACTTTTTATTTTATTTTTTTTTTTCCAATAAACTGATTAAATTTCCACTCGGAACGTAATAGAACAGAAGTCGTTTCAGTTTACTAAATGGTCACTTTGAAACAGGGAGGAATTTTAAAAAAGGGAAAAATTTGCTTGCTTTAACTAATTATTTAACCGGATCTATTCGTACTGTCAGTCAATGTTAGTGGCTTCTTTGAGGAAAAAATGAGCCGCGACCATTTTTTCTCGCGGATAACGAGCCGCGGCTTTTTTTACGCAGGACATTTAGCCGCGGTTGATTTTCCCCACCCATTGTGAGGCGCGGTTAATTTTTTTCGATTAGCCATGGCTTTTTTGCAGAAAATGGGCTGCGGCTGAAATTTCTCGGAAAGAAATTAGCCGCGGCTGATTTTAAAAAAAATTTGAGCCGCGATTGCTTTTTAAAGCGAAATAATCGCCCTGGCTGATTTTTTCCCGGAAGTATGAACTGCGGCTAATTTCACCCGCTGTTATGAGCGGCGGCTGATTTTTCTCAGCAGAATATTGACCGTGGTTGTTTTTTCCCAGTAAATTTAGCCGCGGCTGATTTTTTCTGCATAAAAGAGTTGCGGTTGTTTTTTCTGAGAGAGAGTGTGAACTGCGGCTGATTTTTTTTCGCAAGAAATATCCGTGGCTGTATTTTCTTTCAGAAAAATAGCCGCGGCTAATTTTTCCAGGAAAGTATGAACTGCGGCTGATTTTTCTGGCTGAATAATATCCCGGCTGAAAATTTCGAAAATTTTGACCCGTGCGTGATTTTTTCTGTACAAAAGAGCTGCGGCTGACTTTTTCCAGGGAAACCGCGGCTATTTTTTCCTTCTAAATTATTAGCCGCGGCTGATTTTTTCCGCAAAATAAGTTCTTCATAGAGCCAATCGCTTGAAAATAACACAAAAAATGTAGAAAATTGATCGAAAAAGGTCATCGTTTTGGCATGCTTTCAACATTGTCGCTCTCGTGTCGTGTCGACGTGTTTCCGTGTTTTTGTTCTTCTTTTCTTTTGATTTTTTTGCCGGTGAGAAAACCGAGAGCCGAGCCGCGACGCACGGCCCGAATTTCCAGACGGCTACAGCGTCCTCGACATCAACTACCGCTTCGGGACGGACGACGCCGTCAGCAAGTCCGACTTCGAACTGCCACAATTCGTCCTCCAGGACGTCAAGATCAGCAACAAGACCGAGAAGCTCAGCTCGGGTTGGTTTTTTGGAAGGTTTTGAGAATGTTTGGTACCGGAAAGGTTCTCTCAGGGGCCTAACAAGGGGACGTTTTTCACCCCCCCCTTTTTGGCTTAAATTGGTATTTTGCGGCCTTTGAAGCTCCATAACTCGGAAACAAAATCTATTGCAAGCATTTTTTTTTCTTTTTCTGCAATCAGGAGTTCCTAAAGTACACTTCACTGAAGCTTCATCGAAAATTAAACCCGGGGGGTGAATTTCTTGGTAAAACTTTTTTTATTTTTCGGATTTTTGATAGCTTACAAGGAAAGTTTTTTTAACTTTCTTGAAGTTTGTTCCTGAAGCCTTCAATTAAATAAAGAAAAAAATAGAAAAAAAATGGGATTTTTTTAGGCTTACCTTTTTTTAGAGACCTTTTTTTCTCGGAAAATGGGAAGTTTAACAGATTGAAACATTAGGATTTCATCTGATACATTAAAAAATGTTTTTAGAAGATTCCCAATAAAAGTCCCCTGTGTGGGTCAGGTTCAAATTCAAAGACGAACTTAGGGAAATCCGAATAATAAAATAAAACTTGGGAAATCCCAAATGACGGGTCGGGACTCGATTTGCACGTCAGAATAACCTCATCGAAAAGATTTATTATGAATTTGGAAGTTGAGCTGATAAAATAACTGTCGAAAAATGTGGCTGACCAGAAATTAGGTACTTAAAATTTTGGGTCAAAGTTTCGAAAATTCTGTAAGTTGGATTGGCAGAAAATCAAGCTGACCAAAATGTAGGCTTTTTCATTTCATTTTTCATTTCAAATTTTTGTTCGCCATTCCGCATCTGCACGACAAATACCAAAAATAAAACATCTATCAAATCTAACAGCTGATCTGTGGAAACGGCTGTTTCCTTATTTGGTATTTAAGTTTATTCTTTGTTGTTTTTTAAGTAGTTAGAATTTTTCTAGATTTTAGTAGGATCTAGTGAATTTAGAAACGATGTGTTTGATTCGAACCATGAAGTGAGCATAATCCGAAACTTGCCGATTTCGTATTCAATGATAGTTCCTCTTTCCAGTTGACTCCAAATGGGTATGACTTTATAATTTAGGATGCGTTCTTTGATCAATTCATTCACTGGTTGAGCAAGTCTCATTCCATTTCGAAGTAGAGCGGATTGAATTAAACGCATTTTAAAGTAGGCCTGGTCAAAATTCGCAGTTTTGAAAGTTGAGTAGACAAAATAGCTACCAAAAAAAATGAGGCTGACCAAAATTTTGATATATTGAATCTGAGCCGGAATAAAATTCATTCAGGTATTTTCATGTCAAACTGGTCAAAATGCGGAGTTTTAAAAGTTAAGTAGACTACCAAAAAGAGCTACCAAAAAGTAAGGCTGAGCCTAATTTTGACATTTTGAAGTAGAGCTGACTAAAATTTAGGTATTTTCAAGTTGACCAGGTCAAAGTCTCGAAAATTCTGAAAGTTGGGTCGGCAAAAAATTAAGTTGACCAGAATGTAGGTATTTTGAAGTATAGTGGACTGAAATTCAGGCCTTTTGAAGTTGAACCGGTCAAAGTTCGGAATTGTGGAAGTGAAGGAGAAAAAATAGCTACCAAAAAGATGAGGCTTCGCTCATCGAAAAAAAAAACCTAAGCCTTTTGAAGTTGAACCGGTCAAATTTAGGTATTCTGGAAGTGAAGGAGACAAAATAGATACCAAAAAAATCAGACTGACCAAAATTTAGGCTTCTTTAAGGAGACGGACTAAAATTTAGTTATTTTGAAGTTGAACAGAACAAAGTTTCGAGAATTCGGAAAGTTGGGTCGGCAAAAAATCAAGTTCGCCAGAATTTAGGTATTTTGAAGTCAAACTGGTCAAAGTTCAGAAATTTGAAAGTTGAGGAGACAAAATAGATACCAAAAAAGTGAGTCTGACCAAAAATTTAGACATTTTGAAGGAGGCGGACTGAAATTTAGGTATTTTCAAGCCAAACTGGCCAAATGCGGAGTTTTGGTAGTGAAGGAGACAAAATAGATACCAAAAATGAGGCTTATTAAAACTTTAACCTTTTTAAAAAGGGCGGACTGAAGTTTGGATATTTTAAAGTTGAACAGGTCAAAGTTCGAAATTTTGGAAGTTAAGAAGATTAAATTCCTACCAAAAAAATGAGGCTTATTAAAGCTTAGGCTTTTTCGAAGTAGAGCGGACTAAATTTTGCGCATTTTTAATTCAAACTGGTCAAATGCGGAATTTTAGTAGTGAAGGAGACTACCAAAAATAGCTACCAAAAAAATGAAGTTGACCAAAATTTCGATATTTTGAAGTAGAGCGGACTAAAATTTGGGTATTTCAAAGTCGGCCTGATAGAATTTAGGTATTCTGAAAGTTGAGGAGACAAAATAGATACCAAAGAATTGAGGCCGACCTGATCTAAGGTTTTTTTGAGGAGGCGGACTGAAATTTAGATATTTTAAAGTTGAACAGTTCAAAGTTCAGAAATTTGGAAGTTTAGGAGATTAAATTGCTACCAAAAAAATGAGACTTATGAAAACTTAGGCTTTTTTAAGGAGACGGACTGAAATTTAGATATTTTAAAGTTGAACAGGTCAAAATGCGGAGCTTTGGAAGTGAAGGAGACTACCAAAAAAAAGCTAGCAAAAAAAAAAATGAGGATTACTAAAGTTTATAAAAATTTTGAAGTATAGTGGGCTAAAATCAGCGCATTTTGAATTTGTACCGGTCAAAGTTAGGTATTCTGGATGTGAAGGAGACTACCAAATATATCTACCGAAAAAATAAGGCTGACCAAAATTTAGGCCTTTTTAAGGAGGCCGGACTAAACGTTGAAAAGCTCAAAATTTCAGAAATATGAATTTTAGCAGAACACAGCTTCGTGAGCTTGAAATTTCCTAGCTGAAATTTCATAAATTCACGAAAAAATAAGGGGGCACCCGGACTCGAACCAGGGACCTCTCGGACTGCAGCCGAACGCTATGCCACTAAGCTATGCCCCCGGGCGGTTTCTTGGCGAACGGCGTTCGGTTTTGTTTTCGTTGTTGGTGAATCATCATTGCATCAGAACTATTTCGACACTTTTCTGTGAAAATTTGCAATTTTTCCTTCTTTTTTGAGAGGAAATTCGAAGTTTATATGAATTAAAAGCCACGCAAAATGGTTTAATATCATATATTCATTTTTAAAAATATTATGGAATGTTAATTTTTTTTCAAAATGAAGGATATTATGAATTTGATTGGATTTAGCAGATTGAAACGAAAAAACTTCAAATTCTTGAAATTTAAGTAACCTAAACTACCAAAACGGCACAAAAATGAGTATTCAATAAAATTCATATGCGGTTTTCAAAGTGCTTTAACGAAATCCAAAATAGCAGCCAGAGAAAGAAAAATATAACTAAATTTTGGAGACTCAGAGATTTTTCTGAACTTTGCAGATATCACTATGAACACGGCAATAGATGATTCTGAACCAGAAAAAATTACCTCCCTTTTAAAATTTTTGAATAGTGTTTTAATTCGACAATTAATCTATGAAGGCGTTAGTTAACTAATTTTGAAGAAGTTTTTGTAAATGGGGATTTTAAGGATATCCTGAGGCACTTGGATAAATTATTGAACTGTCATTTTTTCCAGGAGAATATTCCCGGCTTCTTTGCTACTTCATGTTCAAAAGGAGCATTGGTTTCTACATTATCCAGATCTACTTGCCGTCGATCCTCATCGTTGTGATTTCCTGGGTTCGTTTTGTACCATCTTTCTTTGTTGAGTGTTAAAGAAATGAGAGAAAATATATTTCTGAAAAGCTGTGGTTTTTTTTTTTGATTTTCCTCGATTTAGGTCTCATTTTGGCTGAGCCGCGACGCAACCCCGGCCCGCGTTGCACTTGGAGTGACCACTGTGCTGACGATGACGACTCTGATGACCACCACTAATGTGGGTTTTTTTTCAAACTCAAGATCAGTGTATTAAAAAAATAATATAGTCTGTGTACCACGACTTGGAATTTCACCGAACGACATTCCGCTGTTCCGCTGCGTGCCTTTGCGCGTTTTTGATTTTCATTTTATTTTAAAACTCGACCAGCACGTGCTCCTAGTGGAACACTCTATCTATCAGAAATGAGAACCCATTCAAAGCGAGACCGGGGCTCGCAAAGACGCTTCGCGACGCAGCGGTACAGCGGAATGTCGTTCGGTGAAATTTCAAGTCGTGGCATACAGACTATATCTCAAAAAAAATCTTTTCGATTTTTCCGTTCTTCTAGAGAACTTTCTGGAGAAACCTCCGACATCCTCACATAGTAATAGGTTCATTCATTGCAATCAGAAGACAAAATTTTCTTATTATTCCTACGCCTCTGTACCACTTGAGCGGCGTCGGCGCACTAAGTCGATTAGCCGAGGTCCTATCCTGATGATAATCAGTGGACTGGCTCTAGTGACCTATCCGCCCTTGTGTGTGACTGCTGGGGATTTTGAAGCCGTGGTTTCCCACTACCAACATTTTTCAAACCCCTTGGTTGGGTCGAGGCGGGGATCGAACTTGTGACCCTGTGGACCGTAGACAGGCACACAACCTGTTGCGCTACTGCGCGCTTTTTCAAAAACAATATTATAGAAACGTTTCTTTGAGACACTTCACTGCAATATTCTTAGTACTATGAGTACACTACAAGTGAATTTGCAGTTGGCGGTTTTCGGTGTTTCCGTTTTGCTATACATGTAGCTTTCTGAAAAAGCTTCCGACACATTAGGTTCATTCACTGCATGCAGTAAAAAGATAAGAAGTTAAAAGAAAAAAAGAAAAAAATGCAGTTTGAAATTCAGTAACAGGAATTAGCCCAACCTAACAAGTAGACTCTGACCCGGAGTTCAACAGGAATTGAAGCGATCAAGTTTCGGAGATCAATAAGTTTGATCCGTAGAGAACCAGTGGACACTTTAAAATGTAACCTAGATGTTGATTCATTCCATAAAGGGAGAGTTTCAGAAAAAAAATCTTCAGAAAGCCGAAAAGTTTTTAATACTATTTATATGAATATCTTACGGCCAAACAGGGTGGGTAAACGTCAAAACAAATTTTGGCGCGAAAATTCAAATCTCAAGTACGCAGCCAAATGCGATCGAACAAACAAGTTATCACGTTGAATACTCAGTGTAATTAATGACGTAGAATGACGTCATTTTATCCGGAGCGCGCACTTAATTTTTTTTTAGTTGCGAAAACTTTGACGCCTCGCACACCTCCCTCACCCCATTAGGAATGCCGTGATCTACGAATCATATAGTAAAATCACAAATAAACAAAAATATGTATGGAAAAATAGATGAAAAACGAGAGGGTAAGTCGGAAAAGTCTAAGGATTTGAAAAAAATCGGAAAATCCGCCGATTATTCATAATATCAATTTTTTTAAATCCTTATTGAAGTCATTTCAAGAAGCTCTTGACCAACCTATTCACTAATTTTCGAAAATCCTCTTCCAGATGGAATATCAAAATATTTCCACAGTTTAGTTCAGGATAAAAGTAAAACAATATTAATAAATCCCTAGGAAACCCTTAAAAAATTGAAGAAGCTTATAATTTCCTTTCTCGAGTGATAAGAAGAACTGAAAAAAAGTTGAAATTATTCTTACGAATTGTTTTGCAGTCCTCCATGCCGAAAGTCTCCTACGTCAAGAGTATCGACATTTTTCTGGGTACGTTTGAATTTTTCTATCAATATCTTGCCAAAGATTATTTTATACTGGGTAAATGATGAAGGTGTGGGAGGAAACGTCAGGTTATTCATCCCTAAAAAATTGAATATTCCTTTAAAAAAAATCAACCAAGCTAGGCTTTCCGTATCAGATGAGGATTTTGATACTGAACTAAAATAATGTTTCAATGGTGTTCTGAGCGGGAGAGTGACGGTCGCACGTGGAATGGCTCGGGCGCCCCGACTCAAAACGGCTTGCGCAAAAGCGGCAAGCAATCAGATGAGCGATAAAAAAAAGTTGGGCAAGTCAAAAAGTTCTCTTGCAAGTACAGGATTCAATTGGTTCAGGGGGGAAGGGGGGGGGAATTTGAAAAACTAGGTATAAAAATTATGTTCGAAGCCCAGGGAGGCGGTATCAGCAAAAATGAAATTATGGAGAGGTAGTGCTGATTTTAATTTATGGAAACCGGGAAGGAGGAGTTGGCGGCCTTTGAAAATGTTTTGCTTATAGATAGCTCTGAACCGCAACGCGACCGCGACGCTTCGAGCCATTCCACTTGCGGCCAAAACATTCCTAGTAGCTCCGGAGGAAGTATATTATACAGGGCGACTTCTTATCTTTTTTTTTGATTTTTCAGGATTCTTGGACTTTTCTTAATGTCAGCTTTAAGGTTAAAAATTTGGACGGGATCATGATTTTTTCCAAGAAAATTTCAAAACTTGGAGCCCGATAACGTACATTTCCGTTTCAGTGAAGAATTTTATCCATGATATTAGCTTCATTTGCGGTAAATTCCTGAGACGTAATAGCAAAAAAAATTTCCACTGTTCTTGAAAAAAAGCAAGGATTCAAAAGAAGTTCGATCCAAGAAAGGATCGTTTTTTTTATTGAAGGCGCAAGTAATTTGGCGAAAAAGTTGGAGATCGACGATCTCAGAAAAGTGGCTTGAAATGGTCGGGAAGAACGGTGAAACCCTCTCCGACGACCTTCAGCATGGTCGAGGTTTCTTCACCGACTTCCTGCAATTTTTCGAGATTTTTAAGAATATTTTCAACATTTTTGTTCAACTAGACCGTGGATTTTCTTCACTAGACCGTGTATTTTCGTTCCGTGTATTTTCTTCACTCGAAGTGGTAGCTCTCTCAGTCGGCCGAGGCTACCCTAGAGTGTACACGGCGTCCGTGCCCGAGCCCCACCATCCCCGCCGTGCCCGTACACGCGAAACTGAGGGATCTACTTGTGGAAGAACAGGGCGAAGGACCGTAAGACCATGCTTTCAATTCAATCGAATACACGTTTTGACTTCTTTTTCGCCAAAGGCGGTGTTAGTGCCGCTCAAAAGAGCAATTTTTTCACCGCCTAGTCGATTCCATCGGACTAAAACAACCAATAAATATTGATATTGATTGCATAGACATGAGTCAATCGATCGGATTTCGCTAAAAACAAGACGAAAAAAGGAGATTTTTCGACAAAATATCAAGAAAAAATAATGATAACTCTACCGTGTGAAAAAAGCAATTTTCAAAAAAATTTAAAAAATGCCTATCGAAGCCATAAATTTAAAAAACATTCCCTCAAAAAAATCAGTTTCGCGAAATTTACTCCAGAAAAGAGTCATAAAAACTTTCAAAATCTCAATTTTCTTTCTGAAAAATCGAGAAAAAAGTGTACATTACGACTTGAAACAGTCTGACCTGTCTGCGCCCTCTTATCTCTCCCCTGCAGAAACGAAATAGCACGTAAAAACGAGAGCGTCGCCAGAGAAATCAGGCAGTTTCAAGTTAGGATGTAGAATACATATAAAATGAAAAATTCCCCAAAATATCTCGTTTTACTGTTTCACGACTTTTAGAAAAAAAGTTCTAAAAAGAATCGATAATTCTGTGACAATTCCTAATTGTAAAAATTTTAAATGAAAAATCAGTTTAATGAGTTTGTGCGCTCCATGGATAATCTTGACTTGATGTATTTTGGAGTTGATTTTAGGCCAAAAATCAGTCAAAAAATAAATTTTTTTTTAAAAATGGTTTAGTGTATTCTTGAAAGAAAGAAAATATTCAAAATTGATGAAAAATGATAAAATTATGAACCGCAGAACTGTTGATGCCGATCCATTTCCCATGAGGAAAGTTGTAGATTTTGCCATTGTCGTGGTTCAGAACCATCACTGAGTGCAGGTGCCACCTCCGTTTGTCCGCATCCAAGTCTGGAATTTTTTTTTTGTGAAAAAAGATTTTGAGGACTATTAAAGCGCGAAAAGGTAGAGATTTGCTAAGATTCCAATTTTTCTCGCTTGTGAAAAAACAGCCGTCGAAAAAATGCCGTTCATCAACCTTGTGCGCTCCATGGATAATCATCTTGGTTTGAGTTCATCTTAGGCATACAATTGATCAAAAATACAAGAAAAAGTCGAAATTTTTTCAAAGTTCAGTTTTTTTTCTCACTGCCACCTCAAAACTTTATTCAATGACCTTGTGCGCTCCATAGATAATCACGTTGATTTAAGGTTTCTTTAGGTGCATTTACAAGCCAAAAATTGGACAAAACGAAGCGAAGAGTCAATACTTGTTCAAAGTGAACTTGTGAAAAAACAGCCGTCAAAAAAATCCCGTTCAATAACCTTGTGCGCTCCATGGATAATCATCTTGATTTGAGGTTTTTTTAAAATGATTTGTGAGCCGAAAATTGGACAAAAGAAGCGAAAAAGACAAAATTTGTTCAAATTGAACTTGTGAATAAATAGCCACTGGAAGGGTTCAGTTTAACGAGATTTTGCGCTCTATTGATAATCAACTTGAGTTGATGTATTTTTATTTGATTTTTCGGTTCAAAACTAATCAAAAAGACGCGGAAAAGTCAGATTTTAAGGGTTAACACTTTTCTCGCTTCTGATAAATTAATCGCTCGAAAAAATTCAATTCAGTCAATGTCATTGAAAGTTTGTTTTTCTTCGGATAATGTTCAAATTCAACTCACGTTTACTATCATGAGTCACTTCAACGGTGGAAATGCGGCCGAGACTCGGTTGATTCGTTATAAGGAACAGGTCTGACTGAAAAAAGTGATTTTTAAGACAGTTAGGTTTGAAATCTTCTGGAAGGATTGACCATTTTGAAGCTATCAATTCAAATCTCGGAACAAAATTCAAGTTTCAGACGTGTTTTTCCAGTCGGAAAAGGCTATTTTTAATCCATGGCTTCTTTGACCACTTACATGTCCCCTTCGGAACGATTTTCGATGAGAAAATGTTTGTCGCAGAGTCATCCGATCCGTTTGTCGGCCCTCCTCATCGCTTAACTGAAAAAAAATTTTGAAATTGAGGAAATTAGGAAAATTTTCTGTGGAGTTTTGCATTTTTCAGAGCTCTCTAATTAAACATTTTTCAAAATTTGTCAAGAGAGTGGTAATTTTGCCTGAGAACGCCAAAGAATAGGAGGAAAAATCTTTTTGAGATGGACTTTTTAGAATGAAAATGGAGGCGTATGAATTTTCAGAGAATTTTCGGAAAGGCTAAAGAAATTGAGCTAGAGAGTGTAGAAATCGAGGAGACACGCTGACAAACATTAGTTTTCTTTTTGCTTCTGTGTCTCTGCGCCCTCAATGCTCTCTCGTTGTTTTCTTCCTATTCAAAGTTTCATTGAAGGAATTTTTGGAAATCTTTTGAACATGGAAATGGACATGAGCGAGAGAGTATAGGAATCGGAGAGGCGCCTAGACGTCACCAGTTTGCTCTTTGTGTCTGCATCTCCGCTTTCGGTACACTCTATCTCCTCAAAATTTTTCTTGGAAAACACCTTTTTTTTGAAAAATTATTTTTTATAGAGTTTGAAACTTGAGGAGACGCCAAGACATCGATAGTTCTTTCAACGTCTGCGTCTCTTTTTTTTCAACGCTCTCTCGCTGTTTTCTTCCTATTCAAGTTTTCATTGAAGGAAGTTTTTGGGCAGCGAGAGAGTATTGGAATCGGAGAGGTGCCCAGACATTACCATTTTATCCGATGTCTGTGTCTCCGCTCTCGGTACACACTCTCTCTCTTTTTAGATTTTTTTCTTCAAAAATGCCATTTTTTGAAAAATTATTTTCTATAGAGTTTGAAACTTGAGGAGACGCCAAGACATCAAGAGTACTTTTAACGTCTGTGTCTCTTTTTTCTCAATGCTCTCTAGCTTTTTTTGGTCTGATAGGAATGATTTTTGATGAACTGCAACAATTTTCAATTTTTGAAGACTCAATCTAGTGATTTGTGAACTTTTTTTCATTTCATTTTCAAGTTTTTTTTTTCAATTTTTTGGAAAAATTCTTGAGTTGAAGTTATGATCTTTCCAGTTTTATCAAGATATTTCAATCTTTTGATTTTTTAAATGCCCTGTAATTCACCTGAACTCGGACTATAGCGACGGTGTCGGCATGTTCAACTTCGGAAGTTCGGACGACTATCGAATACGAAGAATGAGAATCTTCATGAAGTGTTGACGCGTTGTCCGAGACCTCCGTAGCCATTTTTGGATCTTCAGAAGCATTTTTGGGAATCATAGATACAATGATCTTTTTATTTTTCTCAACAAAAAAATCTTCATTCTCAGTTAAATAACTATTATCAATACAAGACAATATGTGATTCTGCATGAAAAAATAATAAAACTGAAAAATTTCCTTCAATTTGGACTTTTTCAAAAATTTTCGTAGGATTCTGAAATCTGGAAAGAAGCTTCCAAGATTAAAAAAAATTTTTTTCAACTGAAATGGGACAAAATTCGATAAAACATTCATTTGACACAGCTTGAAGCTTTCTGACTTGTCTGCGCCCTCTTTTCTCTCACCGGCCAAGCTATAGAGCATGAAAATAGCACAGTAACAAGAGAGGGTTGCTAGGGAATCAGATTGATTCAATTAAGTATGAAATTTTTGATGGTCTGTACTGTTTTTAATGTTGTTTTAGCTCAACAGAAATATTTACGAATTAAGATATTTTTCTCTTATGGTTCCCAGTAGGTACACTCTTGTAAAACTAATTTATCAAATTTAAGAAATACGATTTTTTTGACAATAATAAGTTACCAAACTCACCCGGCTCGGATCGACGTCAAGGAATGGTTGGATTCGGCTCATTTTCACGTTTTTTTCCATACTTGAATATGTTTTTTTATCTCACTAACGTCATTAGAAAAAAATGCTCATTATCGAGTGATTGAAGCTCTGACGTCATATTTCGAACGGTGACGTCATTTATTGGACATTTTTTTAGAAAGAAGTTTGGCACTCTACCTGACCCGCTTTTATATCATATTTTTTTATTAGAACCAGAAATTTTTTTACAATTGCGTTTAAAAAGTTCGAGCACATATTTGTAAGCTTGATTTTTAAAGTTTTCATTGATTCTCGTCCGGCTTTTTCTGCAGTGTACTTAATAAATTGTCTGGAATCATTTTTTACTCGGATTTTCTAACTATGACGTCATCTATTGGAGTCGTCGTAGTTTTTAAACTTTTCTAAATTTTCCCGTGTCCCAGCAGAGAATAGACGATGATTTTCAAGCTTGAATTCCAGTGACGTCATTAATTTGAGTGATGACGTCATTTTCTAAAGAAGTCACATACCATCAGGCTTTCCGATTAAATGAAGATTTTAAATTTTTCCTAGTCAATCATTAATGCAATTATTCGATTGATGACGTCATGCTTTATTAGTGATGACGTCAATTATTTGAGTGCAGACGTCATGCTTTTACAAGATTTTCGTGACGTCATTATGAATTATGTTTTCTCTTTCTTGATGATTTATGACTCGACAACTCGACAAGCCATGAGAAAAAGAGCGCGTGATAATTTTTGGGCTTATAGTCCAGTGACCCCATTCAATTAATGACGTCACTGAAAAAAAAAATCACTTTCATTAAAAGCTGTCAGGTTGGAAAATGCTCCTGGGCGATCTATAAATTATTAGAAAATTTTCATTTCAGTCGATTTTTGAGAAATGACGTCACGGTTTTCTGGTTTTTGCGTCCAGTTACAGTCCGTCCCCCGCGACTTGACAGTTTTCGCGAAACATGAGAGAGACGTCGAGAGATAAGGAGGGCACAGAGAAATCCCGCCCCTTCAAGTCGCGAAAAATGGATTATTTTATTAACTCAGTCTTCCTCTTCCTCTGTTTTATGATCTACAACCCGACAAGACACGAGAAAAAGAGCCCGTAATGATTTGGCGGCTAATAAATTCGACACCTGGTCCTCCCTCGTTTCGTCTCAATCGGAAAACGATTAATCGGCCCCGGCCGACAACTGCTCTTTTTCCGGAGCCTTTTTGATTGCCCACACGACTGTCGCCCCCGTGTTAACACGTCCCATCGACAAAGTGATCTCGGAACACGACAAAATGTGGTGTTTTGGGGGGTTTTCTAGGAAAAAATGGCGGGAGAGCCTAAAATAGCGTTTTGGAAAATTTATGTTCAAAAAAGTTGTGAAAAAAAGCTGAACGTACCACTGAAAAGTTACTCTTCACTCAAAATAAAAAAAGACTAAATCTTATTTCCATAAAAATTCCTGGAGGAAAAAAACTGAAAAGAGCGTTAAAATTTGGGGGATTGGGTTTTTTTGGAATTTTGAGAGGAAAAAAATTTGAACAAACAGGGAAAGAATCAAATAAATAACGCTGAAATGTTCCTTGAAAAAAATTTAGAAAAAAATTGGGGTTCGATGGATTTTTTTCGACATGGAATATTAGCTTCTCGAAAACAGTCTTTTGAAGATTTTTTGAGGGAAAAAATCATCGAGAGAACCAAAAAATAGCATTGAAAGGTCGTAAATAAAATTCAGTTTCTCAAAAAAATCAAAAAAAGACCTTCTTCGAGACTTTAGGAATACCTGAAGACGATATAAAAAGAGCTTTCTCGTCAATAAGGCTTTAAAAATAAAGTTTTGCAGGAGTCTGCTTCATGATGGTCTTCTGCTCGTTGCTGGAGTACGCCGCCGTCGGCTACATCAACAAACGGATGAAACTGGTCAAGAAGCGAAAAGAGTCCCGGTAGGGTTACGGTAGCTTTTGGAAAGGCGACGCGGTCGCGTTGCGTTTCATTGAAATTCGTGAATTTTTCGATTTTCTAGTTGATCATGGGAATTCTAAAATCGGTCATAAATAACCTCGAAAATGTGCTTGACAAAAAATTGTCAGGCTTTTGCGCTCCATTGATAATCCTTGAAAAAATCGAATTTTCTCGGACCGTGGTAATGCGAACGTTACGCGAATCGTACGTGTCGGGGAATTTCTAGGGACCACTTTAGTAGCCTCAGAACTCTTAAGTGATCCCTAGAATCGCCCAGAAACGTCCGTTTCGCGTTACCAATGTCTGAGTTCGAGTAACTTTCTCAAGATCGTGGGAAATAACTTCAATTTTGTGGAACCCCAGAATTTTCCGAATCATCTCCATGTGGAGCTTGAAATTTCAGCTTTTTGCCGTCTTTTTTTTCATAGAATCCTCTCAGATCGCTGGATTTATACTTCTTATGGCTCTAGAAAAGTAAAAACCTCAAAATCCGTGTCTCCTAGCTTTATAGCCAAAAATCGTAGCCAATAAACACATCGTATCTTTTTTTCAAGAGCCGTACCATTCCTCCCTTCGTCGCCGCCTTCCGAAGCACCTTCCAGAGCTTTATCAGTCCCCTCCTACTTTCATACCAACGGCTATCGTCCATTTTACTCCTCAACTGACCGATCTTCCAACCTCTACATTCCTGAAGCTCAACGGACGCCAATGATTGTCACGGTAAAGAGTTTTTTTTTTCCAATCTCAGTTGAACCTTTTTTTGTAGACGGACGAGTGTCAGTGCAATTTGACAGTGGAGGATCCGTTTCCGAATCACGCCAGGATGTCCCACGCCTCCGTTGTTTTATTCAAACGTGAGCGAAAAGTTTGGAAAAGGGTTTGAGGCTTCTGAGAGAATACTCGGATACGATACGAAAAAGAGAAAAAAAATTAGAAAATTAATGCGCAAAAGCTAGAGAGTATTAGAAAGCGAGAGACACAGAGAAATAGATTATGAAACTCTGGAGTCTTTAAGAGAAGTAAAAGTTGACGGAAAGCTAGAGACAGCGCGAAAATGAGAGTCGCAGAGATACCTAAAAAATCTTGTAGCTAGAGAGTGCACTGAAATGAGAGACGCAGAGACACAAAGAGTAAAATTTCCTTTATCGCTCTTTTTAAAAACGTTCACAGTTTTCTGTGTGAATAAAAACCGAGTTCTTGAGATCATACAAGTGTTAGAGAGTTTGTGAAAGTAAGAGACGCAGAGCTGTAGCTTATTTTACGTCTAGATAGACTATGAAAATAGTAGTTGACAAGAAGCTAGAGACAGCGCGAAAAGGAGAGTCGCAGAGACACCTAACAAATCTTAAAGCTTGACAGTGTACTGAAGTGAGAGACGCAGAGACACGAAGAAAAAAACTCCCGTACTCACGCTTTTTTAGAAACGTTTATAGTTTTCTGCGTGAATAAAAACCGAGTTCTAGAGATCATACGACGGCTAGAGTGTGTGAAAGTAAGAGACGCAGAGATGCCTAATAAATCTTAAAGCTAGAGAGTGTACTGAAGTGAGAGACGCAGAGACACAAGCAGAAAAAGTTTTCTTTCTAATGCTTAGACCTCTGTTGAAACGTCCTAGTTTCCTGGATGAATAAAATTTTACCGAGTTCTAGAGATCACACGAAATGAAGAGACGCAGAGATAAAAACGGAAATTTTTCAGCGGATCTCCCGAAACGGCAACGTTTCTGCAAGCCGTCGCTTCGATGGTTCCGCCCTTCCAACATCGACAAATATTCCCGCTCAATCTTTCCTACAGTAATCCCTTTTAAAGATTACGGTAGCCAAAAAGAAAAACTTGAAAATTTCCAGGTTTTCGTCATCTTCAACATTGCCTACTGGTCGTACTTCATTCGGATCAGCCAACTGGAAGAACGCCAGAATAATATTCTTTGACCCATTCTTTCCATTCCTCTTGTCTTTTCTTCATAAATTATAAATATACATATTTTCTTTCAATTGTAAATGACCTGGTGCCCGTCGATTCGACTTGAATTATTATTTTTGTTTGAAAATAAAATCAAAAAAAAAAATTCAGATGGTTACACGACGGCGGATATTGACTACTTCTGGGGCAAGAAACGGTCCGATTCCCAAATCACGGCCGTCCGATTCGACAACTTCATGTTGCCCCAGTTCAAGCAGTCCAACTACAATGTCAACATCACTAAAGCCGTCACTTCGTCGGGTTGGTTTTTTGGAAGGTTTTGGTTTTTTAAGTGATTCTTTACGACTTTTTGTACTTTGATCCTTAAAAAAAGGCTCAAAAACGGCTTGTGAATGGTTCACTTAAGCCGTCACTTCATTTGCTTGGAAATTTTTCAAAAATTAGGTCAAGATTCCGAAAATAACATCAGTTTTGAGAGATTTTTCACTATTTTTCGTAGTTTGATCCTTAAAAAAAGGCTCAAAAACGGCTTGTGAATGGTTCACTGAAGCCGTCACTTCGTCGGGTTGGAAATTTTTTAAGAATCCAGGTCAAGTTTCCGAAAATAACATTAGTTTTGAGTGATTTTTAACGATTTTTCGTACTTTGATCCTTAAAAAAAGGCTCAAAAACAGCTTGTAAATGGTTCCCTGAAGCCGTCACTTCATCGGGTTATTTTTAGACAAAATTGAACTATAAGCAAAGTTTTCTGTGAGTGAGCGGAATAAACTTGGAAAAAATAAACCTACTTACCAGGAATAGCCGCGGCAAAAAGTTTGTTGTACGCTCTATTGATAATTTCCTTCAAATTTGAAGGATTTTCAGTCGGTTTCTTAATTCCAAGGCTCCATGGGTGGAAATTAATTTCAGAAAGTAGCTATGAAAACATAGCCATTTTGAGTAGTTACTTGTGCGCTCCATTTAGCGGTGATGAGCAGCTCATTGATAATTTGCATTAGCGGTGATGAGCAGCTCATTGATAATTTGCTTCGAAATGCCGATTTCGATAGTTTTTTTTAACCTTCCTATCAGGCTGATGAAGTGTCCCCTTAAGGGAAAAATCTGATGAAAAAAGCCGCCCTAGACAGTCCCTTCTGCACTCAGACAAGCAAGCAATTTTTTTCTCGATAATTCGAAAAAAATTTAATCAGAAGGTTTGGGGTTTTTTTCAGCTTTACTAAAAAAATTTTTTTAAGAAAAAAATTGTATGAAAGTGTGGTTTCCAGGATTTTTTTAAAAAGCACATCTTTTGCAGGTGAATACGTCCGGCTGTACTTCGAGGTGCTTCTCGTCCGCAACATGGGCTTCTACACGATGAATATTGTTATCCCTTCGATGCTCATTGTCACGATCTCATGGGTTCGTTTGAAATTTTCTGTCGAAAGAACTAAAAAAAATCTTGGAGGATTATACTTTAAAAAAATCAAAACTTTCAGCCTGGTTTCACGATCTTTAAGAGCCTATTCTCTGCAATTTTCCGAATGAAACAATAAATCAACACCCCATTTGAAGCAAAAAGAGCCTGTGGACGCCAAAAATATGTCGATTCCATGGTTTTTGCTCTATTTTTTAGGCCTTTCGGGGGTAAAAATCCGAAAAATTTTTCACTAAAAAGGATAGTATTGATCGATTCTTGAGCACTCATCTCATTTTTAGGTTACACTTCGAAAAAAGTAAAAGTCAAAAAAGTTCATGATTTTTTTTTCCTGAAGAAACGAGTAGTTTTAGGTTTCATTTTGGTTGAATCGGGAAGCTTCACCGGCTCGAGTCGGCCTCGGAGTGACCACTGTGCTGACCATGACAACTCTCATCACTACTACCAATGTAAATCGATTTTTTTAAATCGATTTCCATTGATTTATCGATTATTTTCTATCGATTTATCCAAAAATTTCAGAATTCCATGCCCAAAGTCAGTTATATCAAAGGCCTCGACGTGTTCCTCAACTTTTGGTTTGTTTGATTTTTTTGCGTTTTCATGGATTTCAGAGTATTAGGTTCGATTTACTAGGTGTAAACTTCAAATAGGAGGAGTAAGAGATCAATTGTCGCTGGAAGAGACGGCAGAGAAAGAGGGTGTCTTTTTTTCTCTGGCGTCTCTCATGGTTGCTGCCAATCTCTCTTTGTTCAATGAGTTTTTAAGTTCCAGTCGTAACATCGAAAATGCCAAAGATAGCCTGAGGAGAGGGTAGAGAAGAAGGGCATCTTTTTTTCTCTGTTGTCTCTCATTAACGCTGCACCTCTCTCTTCATTCATTTTTATTTACTCTCAGTCATATCATAGAAATCATCGGAGATAGCTTGAAGAGAGGCCAGAGAAAGAGGGTGTCTTTTTTTTCTCTAGCGTTTCTTCAGGATACCATTGATCTTTTTTTTCTTTCGATCAAAAAAGCTTAATAATATTTCGAGAATGAGTTAGAGAACAACAGCGGCTTAAAGAGACGCCAGACGAAAAATATATCTTTCTCCGTCTCTATCTTCTCTTCAAAGCTTTCACAGTCTCCTCTCTTCAAAATTACCATTCAAAAGGTCAATTTTTCAGTTTCGTGATGGTTTTCGCCTCGTTGTTGGAGTACGCCGTCGTCTCCTACATGACCAAAAGACTAGTCCTGAGAAGGGAAAAGCGTCGGAAAGCCGCCGAACAACAGCAACGGACCGAGATGCCCATGTTCCAGGCCTCTCCCAAACAAGGGAATAATAATGTGGGTTTGAGGAATACAAAGAGGAGGTTTATGGGTTCTGAAATGGTCGAAGTGCTGAAAAAAAAACGACCTAGGAAAGCCAGAGTGGTCCCTAGAGGGGCAACCCTTGAAAGTTCCCCTATATCTGCCACCTTACCGCTTCCTCTAGGGGCCATTAAGGCTTGAAAAAAGACCATTTTAGGGTTTCAGTTAGTGGCCACTCTAGGGAACCTTACTAGTCGATAATGGTTATAAACTCCATGAGAAGAAGCCCTTCATGAAAAATAAACAATTTAGCGCTTTTTGAATGAAACAATGTCATGAGGAATTGATCATGTTTTTCTTATTGAAAAAAAAAGTTGAAACGCCCCTATAGGGGCCACTTGAGCTTTAGGGACTGAGAGGAAAGGCACAAAAACCCTAGAGGGAGCCCTATTTTGTCCTCCCCAGGACATATTTTTCCCCTAACCTCTATAGGGACCACTCTGTCCATTTTATTTTCTTAAAAAGAAGAAACATTTCAATTAAAGGCTTGTTTTCTGCAACCACGCGCACGCAATATTGCACGATTTCAGAAATAAATTTTTAAAAAAAGATGAATTTTTTTGATTTCATGATCTCATGTGACTTTTTTCATTGTACTCTAGTTTTTCGTTACTCCAATGAGAAATTAGGACGCCCGACCCTAAACGGCTTTCACAAAATACACCAATGAGAAGTTAGTGCGCCCGACCCTAAACGGCTTTCGCAAACTTGAAAAAAAGTATGGAACAATTGGGAATAAAAGCGTTTTCGAGCATTTAGGAGGGTATTCTGTTTTGAAAAATATTAATGAACCTTTTTTTGTCCTAATATGAGCTCAAACAACGATTTTAGTCGTACGAAATGGCGATAATGTCGCAAAATTCGACACCAGCAAAGTCTTATGTACAGGTGAAGCATTGGAAATGTCGATATTGTGGTGTTTGTGAAGTTTAGAAATTGTGGATCGGAAAAAAATATAATGAGAAAGTTGGCCTGGGAGAATGGGTGGAGAGAGAAGGGGAAGATTGTAGGGAGCCAGACAGAGAGAGAAATCGCGTCTCTCCTCACTTTCCATGTTCTCTATTCTTCCTCTAGCCTCTGAATTTAGACCGAAAGATAGATATCAGAAACATTTTACCGCTTTACAGAAGAGGAGAGCGAGAAAGTATGTGAAAAGTGGAGAGAACAGACGCATAGAGATATCGGTTCTCCCCTCTTTCCACACTATTTCCCATTTTCCAGCCTCCTGGATTTTTTTTTAGAAATTTAGGCATTTTTTGTCGATCTTAACCTTTCTTTCTTAAAAAGGAAAAAAAATTGGCCATTTCAAGAATATGATAAAACGAGGCAGTGTTATGACAGAGTAGACGTGCAGAGAAACAGAGAAATAGGAGAATGTACGTTTCTGAATAGTTTTAAAGCTGAAAGAAGCCTTTATCTACAATATCTACCACCATCCAAAAATTAATTCAAAAAGAACTCTTGAAACGATACGAGAGAGTGTGTAGACAGTGGAGAGACCCAGACGTGCAGAGAAATTGACTCTCTCCTTTTTCCCTTCTTTTCCTCTTTCGGTGTTGTTCGTGCTTTTTCAAATTATAACCAAAAAAAAACCTTGTATTTTCAGGCCGATCTCTTCTTTGCTGGCCACAACTCGTCGATGGTGAGCGTTTTCTCGAATTTTTGTTGGAATCTTGAGATTTTTTGATGAAGTTTGGGGGGTGCAAGCAACAGTTCAGTCAATGTTATCGCGTTTTCGAGGTAAAAATCTTATTAAAAATCACTTATCGGAAACTTTTTCGAAAAGTTAGCCGTGGAGCGCACAATCTCAAAACATTTCGGCTGTTTTCTTTGTTCACAAATGAAACTTGAACAACCTAAAATTTGGGTCAAATACCATTATTTTTGTTGTTTTTCGAGCTTGAGAATGATTATTTTTGTTGTACCTTTTCAATTGAACCAAAACTCAACAATTTTTTTAGAAAAATAATAACTTGAAATATTTTCGAGAATTTTAATAAATCAGACCGAGCTCCAGTTGTTGTTGTTGTGTCTAAAACTTTTAGTCGAATATAATCAGCCTAAATACCCAATTATAGCCACTTGAAGCCAATTTTTGAACAATTAGCCGAGGAGCGCGTAATCTCAGCGCATTTTGGCTGTTTTTTCTTCATAAGTTGATTGCTCATTTTTCATTTTTTTTTTTCTCCGTTTTTTAATTTTGCCAACGATTTTCAGTCGTATCTTCTCACTTGTATCAAAAAAAAAACTTAAATTTTCATTTGTAGTCATTTCAAGCCAATTTTTCAAAAAATTAGCCGTGGAGCGCACAATTTCGCATCACTTTTTATTCATATGCGAGCCTAGAGGAGTTTACAATTTGATTTTTTTGCTCATAAGAGGAAAATATTGTATGTTGGTTAAAATAAAACCAATTGAATTAGTCAATATTCTAATATTTTCCGGCTTTAAAGAATTTTCCAGTCGAAACTTTTCACATGAACAAGTTTCTATCAATTTTTGTCAACTTAACCTTTTTTTTTCATGAGTCAGGCTTGAGACTCCTCATAAGTGTCTCAAAATTCAATTCACTTCAAGCTTGAAGTTAATTTTTTAGTAGGAGCTTTTCTCCAAAAACAAAGTTTGAGCAACTCTTGTTAGAAACATGGGAACCGATGTTATCTCGAGAGTTTTGCGTGGATCTCTGAATGGCTTGTCAACAACTGTGTGCGGCAATTTGTCAGCCGAGCACGTTTTCCGGGAAGAAAATCCGCCACGAATCCGATCCATCATTGTCAAAAACGCGGTGCGCCTCCTCGTTTCCCTCCCGCCGTCGTGCCAATTTGCCACAAAACGACAAAAGACGTTTCGCGCTCCTACGTTTGATCTTTCATCGAAACAACGGAAAGAAGAAGCAGAGGGACCTGAAAAATGGCCTTTTTTAGCCTTTCGATAGTTCATTGACAGATCAGCGTGCACCCTAAAGAGTTCACTTGGATCTAGAATTCAAGAGATTACATTTACAATTATACATCATTCGAGTCTTGGAGGAATAGATAAGAAGATCTCGTGTAATTGTAGATTGACCAGTAAACTTTTTAAAGACTGAATTGAAATTTGGAAGTGAGAAATTTTTAAAAAGTCATTGGAAAACTGACCCTGAGAACGCAGTCGAAGCGGGCTTTTTGTTCAATTTTGAAGTTTCGGGTGAATTTCTGAGTTTCAGACGATTTTACAACCAGACATTCGGAAAGCTTTGAAAAAAGTATCAAAAAAATATATGAAAAATGGCCTATAAATGCTGCAAGATGGCTTTTTTTTTACCTTTTGGCCTCATTAGCGCTTCCTTTAGGGATATTCATGTAGAATGGGAAAATTGGTTGAGCTACTGTAAAAAATGATCTAATAAAGCTTGAATAAGAGGACTTGGAAATAAAGGCTGCGTTTCCACGCTCCATGGCTGAATTTCAATAAAAGGGATCGAAACTGAACTAGACAGAATAGTGATCACTAAACAACAAAAATGACCCCTGGAATGATTCGAAAAGAAGTCTAGAGGCTGAAAATGATCATACAAGTGCGCTCTATAGATAAAATCAGTTCTAATCTATTCATAAAGCTCGGTAGCGAAAAGGACGTTTCTGAGCATGTCCAGTGGTCCCTTTAGCGGCGTTAGAGCTCTTAAGTGATCCCTAGAACTGCACAAAAATGTCCCATTTCCGTCACCCCGGTCCGAGTTACTCCTTGAACTTTCAAAATTTGGATTTTTTCGGAAAAAATTGAAACAAAGATAAAAAAATCATGAAGTTTGAAAAATATTTCATTCAGAACCCCCTGATGGAGATCCCGGAGAACTGCGACTGTCGAACCATTCCACTGATGCAACATCCGAGGCTCGTCGCCGACAATGCCCATACGCTGTGGCCGGCGCCTTTCGGCAAGCCCAAAAAGGTGGGCTGGAAAGATAGTACGCCCTGCGAAAAGCTGAGTGGCCCCTATAGGGAGATAGTCTGTTTTTGGCTTCTCTGCGCCCTTCTCGTCTCTCGACGACCCTCTCTTGATGACGCGCTGATTTCGCGTTTCTCTGACCTCGCCGTTGAGCGAACAGAGAGACGCAGACATGCGAAAACTGCCAAGTCGCGGCCGACGGGCTATAGATATTTTGAAGATTTATAGGAGGCGTTGATTGAATCGAATGAGTAGCGTAAAGTTTTTGTGACAGTTTTGAAACGTATTTCATCTGTTGATTGCCTTGAATGTATGGTAGAAAATGACGCTTTGTTCAAAAGTTTTATAGAATTTATTCACGTCAAAGGGCGCGTTTTTCGCCGTTAATCTTTCAGCAAGGTCCATTTCAGGCCCGGAAAGTCCAAAATAGCTCTGAATCGTCCAAAAATTCAAAAACTAGCTTTTCGATGTAAATTTTCGGGGACAGGGATTTATTTTGGAGCGCAATAAACACTTTTACTTATCCGAAAATGCCTCTTAGAGCATGAAAAAGTTCAAGCTAGCTGTGAATCGACTATTTGACATCATAAAGGTACTGACCCTTGCGGCGGCGAATGGAGCATTTATTAAGAAAATAACTTCAAAGAAAAACTGCAAGAAAAAAATCTTGCAATAGAAAAATTCTCGAAAAAAGACTTTTGAAACTCGTATTTTCTGTATTTTCGCATATTTATTCAATCGTGTGAGAAAGGAAAAATTTTGAAACCTCCAAAATATTTCATTTTTCGATGACCGTCTGGTCAGATCTATCCAAGCAAGTTAAAGAAGATTTGATTATCAATCTTGATTTGATCCAAAATTTAGTAGAACTTTTTTTGCAATTTTTTTGGTCTTGTTCTTGATTTTTATATCGAGGAGGTTGATGCGCAGTGAAATATTTAGGAGATACGGAGCAGCTAGGAACTCTGATAAACACTTTTTCCAATTTTCCTGTAGCTTTCCAAAAAAAAGGTTGATACAGTTTTATATCAAGAAAAAAAAAATCGTTGTTTTCTCAGAGTACCGTAATCTCAAGGCCCATAGTCTCCGAACTTCGAAAAAAAAACCCCCAATTTTCTTTGCGGAAAACCGAAATTTCAGTGCAAAAAGTTTACAGATTTTTCTCCTCTTTTTCATAATATTTTCCGTTTTTCTTTTTTTGCTTTCGTGTCCTATTATCATGAGCTAAGTTTTTAACTCAAAGGCAATGGATCATTATGATTTTTCAAATTTTCTCTGCGGTCTCGAATTATGGGCATTGGGATTACGGTACTCTGAGATTACGGCTCCGAAGATTTGCGGACTTGAGATAAAGCTTACCATCAGAAAAACGGAAAAAGATCGATCGAAGTGAATAGAAAACTATCGAATTATTGGTAAGCGAAACTGGAGCTCTATACTCGTCAGTCGATGCTCAGCCAATATATAGCCTTGGATACGTAATATTTGCGAAAAAACGAAGAGGGGGACCCTCATAAAAATCATACACTTTTTTTTATTCTAATTATTTATTCAGTTAATGGATTTTTTCCTTGATTCTATTGGTTAGAAACAGCGACCCAAAGAAATTCATAAAAATCACCAATTTTCTAGGCATCCAAGACGTGCTACCAGCGTTGGACGCCGGCCAAAATCGACAAAATCAGCCGCTACGCGTTCCCCCTCACCTTCTCCGTCTTCAATAGTGCTCGAATTTTTCGCCAAAAAAATCAATAAATCGATAATTTTCCAGTCGTCTACTGGATCCTGCTCAAATTCCTCAGCTCCGGCTCATCTGGCCTCGTCCTGGAAGGATGGGCCACCATCGATCTGGAAGATTGAAGCTGATCACTTTTTTCGGTAAGAGTTGATGCGCAGAGAATTTGGGATGATACGGAGTGAATCGTTAGGGTGTTATTTCTGATTTTGAGATCTAACTAGGCTTTGAATCTCGAGACTTGCTTCGAAAGGCTTTTTTCAAATGAAAAAATGGTAGAACCAGTTGATGCGCAGTGAATTTGATTGATACGGAGTGAAAATTTGAATCATCAACTGGTTTTGAGCTCAATTCAAAACTTTTTTCATTAAGCGAAAACAGAATTTATAGTTGATGCTCAGCGAATTCGATTGATACGGAGTGAAAAAACTGACTCTTTAACTGGTTTTTTAGCGTTTTCTGGAAGCAGAACACAATGTTGAGCTGCGAAATATAAGTCTAAACGTATATTTTAGTCGATGCGCAGCCAATTTAGTTGATACGGAGTTCACCTTAGTAAAAAGTCGCTGCGCAGCGAAATGTCAGCTTCAGCTTCTGCGTCTTGATTTATTTGTTTTTAGATGAGTTTACTGTTTCTGAACTTTCATAATTCATGTAATAGATAACGAGAATTCACGAAGGAGAATAGATTCAGCTGATGCGCAGGAAAATCTTGATACGGAGCCGAGAAAAAATGAAATTCTTCCAATTTTAACTGATTTTTTTTGAAGATTGATACGGAGCCGATGCGCAGCGAATTCCAACGACTCCACACACACCACCACCACCAACACCATCCGAACCCCCTTCTTTTTCTTCATATTTCACTTATTCTCTCATTTTTCACCGTCCAAAATAGCCGTTTTTTCGTATTCTCAATCGATCTTTTCTCTGAACCCTGGTGCGATCAATGACTTTTTTTCGATTTTTCAAAGCTTCCCAGTGAAATCTAGTCCGCTAATTGTGTATGTAGTGTGAATTTGTGTGAGTCTGAGTGTGTGTGGAGTGTTGGATTGGCTGAACCCTTGAGGGACCCCTTGGAAAATTTCCGAGTAGTTGAAAAAAGTTTTGCGCGTGAGTTTGAGGTTTAAAAAAAATTAATCAAGATTTTCACAAATTTTCAAGTGATCACTTTAGAACCAGATAATCTCACAGGAGTAGGGAACTTGGAAAGGAGGATCTTATCATTGTCAAGTGGCCACTTCAGGGCTAAAATGGTTGGGAAATATTAGAGAAAAAGTGGTCACTTGAGAGCTTATCCTTGTTCTTTTCATATTCAATAAGTTGAAGGGTGAGAAATCAATTACTAAAAGTGACCCCTTGAGGGATTTTTGACAATTTTAAGATTTTTCGGAGCGATTTAATTTTATTTCAATCGGATAAGTTCTTAGTGTAAGCAGAGGTTTGAGAAAAAAAGGTTTAAAAAAATCGTCGAAATTTCAAATTTTTTTATTTTTAGGTTTTTTTAAAAAAACATATATTTTTTTGGATCTCTGGAAACGATTTTTCAAGCAGTGTGAAAAATATAATTTTTCTTTTTCTGAAGGGATTCTTAGAGATGAAAAAAATTAAGTGAGCCCTAAAGGGACCTTGGAACTCTGAGAAGTTTAGGGAAGATTTTTTTATTATTTTTGGAAAAAAAGTTCTTCTTTCAAAACTCAAAAAGCTTAGCTTGGCTTTTTTTGGACGAAAAAGATGAAATTTAAGAGTTTCAAAAAAATAGTTTTTTTCTTGTTTAAAAAAAATATGAATCAGTGCTTAAAAAAATATGTCACCTACTTTTACAGCTTCAAAACTGGAATTTAACTGTTTCTGAAGCAGTTTTTGCAGTTTTTGTAATTCAAATGACATAAGTGGAGAAATTTTGACATTTTTAGGGACCCCTGAAGGGATTTGGAATTTATCATTTTCTTTCAAAAATTTTCTGAATTTTTGATTTTTATGACCCATAGGGAAGTTTCACAGCTCCAAGGGATCACTTAAGCGTCAGATAAAGCTTTTTTTCAAATGTTTTTGAAGGCCTTTTAGTGGCTATTTCCGCTAAAAATCGAATCAAGGTGATTTTTGGGAAGGTGAGGCTAATTTGAGGATTTCAAAATTATTTTCAGAAGTTTCATATTTTTCAAAAAAACACATGGAATTTTATTTCAATGACATTTTTTTGAGCATTTTTTTCAAATTTCAGTGGCTTTTTCCTAGAGAATTTCGAATTAAAAAAAGCTGTGTTTCTTCTCTTTTTTTCGATAAGAAGAAATCTACAGTATTGAAGCCTCCAAATTCATTCAAGAAGAGTCGATGCGCAGCCAAATTTTACAGTTGAAAAATTTTTTCCCCAAATTTACAAGCCAATTTAACATTCCCCACACACAAGTTAGCTGTATCAGCTACAGAAAAAAATATTTCTAATAGTCCCGAATTTTCTTTTTTTTTAATGTTTCGTTTCGAACATAATCAACGTCCAAATGTGATTATTTGTCGTGCAGCCGCTCCCGGAGGTTTGGGCGCAGCCGGGAAAGGCCTCGACTTTGAAAAAAAGGTCGTTGGTTCGATCCCGCTCGCCGCAAACTCAAGGACATCTTTTTTTGCTCAATTCCAATCATTTTGTCACACCGCCACACGAACCTCTTGTGTGTATATACCGTTGGTTCCCCTTGTTTTAGGCAATTTTTTTTTCACGTTGTTTTCATGGGTATATTTCTTCCGATTTGTCTTCTTTTTTTTCTATGATAAATTTTTTGCAATTCTTGGAGGGGAATAAAGAAAAAGAAAAAAAAAATTTAGACGGTTATTCGACGGCCGACGTCGAATATCACTGGTGCGACGCGGTGACGCAAGTTTGCACGAAGTCCGTAAACACCGAGGCGATCGAGTTGCCCAGCTACAAATTCGCTCAAGTCTGTGTCGGGAGGACTATGGCCACCACGGCTTCTGGTGAGAGTTTTTGAATAAAAAGCCTTATCTTTTTGGGAAGAAAAAGGAGCTCAAAATGAGATTTTCCTTTGACTTTTTGCGAGAAAGGAAAAAAAGGCTTGAAAAATTAAATTAAATATATTTTTCTCTATGAGCTTCTTTTTTTCAGAGAAAATTACAGAAATAATAAATTTGAGGAAAAGATGCATTTTTTTGGGATTAAATTGATATTTTTAGACGAAATTTTTCGTTTGAAAATGTTGTGAAAACCAATTTTTTTCCAGAGAAATTATATCCTAGGATTACTGTAATTCAGCTTGGTGCATACACTTTCTATTGCGGACAATGCACATCCTCACGACAATTTTGTTTCTTTTTTGCTTTTTATTCCGAATTCGTGTATTTTTTTGATTTCTTTTTCATTGAAATACATACAGTTTCCTATCAAAAAAATGGGATATTTTTGATTTCGCACAGATATTCAACGCGACTACGTTTTTTTATTGTGATAAAAGAGCCACAGGTGTCATGAATCGTGAAACTAGTTTTGATTGCAGATTCAGATGATTTCTTAATCGAATTCCTGTTTTCAGGTTCCTACTCACGACTCATTTTGAACTTTATTTTCGACCGGGAAAGCGGCTTTTATATGCTCCAAATCTTCTTGCCGGCTGGTCTCGTCGTTGTTATTTCATGGGTACTTTGAATTAATCAAATTATTGATTAGTTTGGAATTTTCAGGTATCATTTTGGATCAGCCGCGACTCGGCTCCTTCTAGGACTATTATTGGTTAGTTTTTTTTTTCTGGGATTTTAGAAGTGTTTAAATTTTATAGGCGCCATTTTGAAATGCGATATTACACAACTATTCGTTGATGGTATTGAATTGAAAATTTTCGAATGCTTATTTTTAATGGGCTTGAAATGGGGATGTCATTTTTAAGTGTTTTTTTTTTCAAAATTGGCAATTTACTCTTTTTGAGCTGTCTATAGGAACCACAGCAGATCTTTAATGAAAATTGTTATTTTTTATATTATTGCGAATTTTTAGGCGTTTTATCAAAAATCAGATAGATTTTCTTATGTTTCCAAGTTTTTTTTTCTCCAGTCGAATTTTGAAAAAGTCTGGATTTGAAGAGCAAATTTTTAGTACAAAAATGGCTTTTTCTCGAATTTCTAGCAGTTCTATAACGGAAAAATAGCTCGATTTTTGGTTTTAGAGCATTTTTTTCTTTAATAGCAGCCGCTTTGAAAAGTTTTTTTCCAAAGATTTTTTTAAAATTTTTTTGACTTTCCTGAAAGAGCTGCTATAACTTTACCATTAGAAAAGTCTTCCTATAACTTTTTTTTTCCTGGAAATTTAAGAAAATTTTGCTTCAAATGGCTTTGAGAGACGAAAATTTTGAGCTGCGAAAATTGAGCCTAGCCATAAATTTTTCAGCCAATGCGCAGCCAATTTAGTTGATACGGAGTTCTCCTAGTTAGTAAAAAGCCGCTGCGCAGCGAACTGTCAGTTTCAGCTTCTGCGTCTTGATTTATTTGTATTTAGATGAGTTTACTGTTTCTGAAAAATGATAATTCATGGAGTAATCAATCTTGCCGGAAAAGTTTAGTTTAAACATTTTGCAAATCTAAGCCAAACTAACAGTTTTTGCTCGAATTCCGAATACTTTTCCACGAAAAAAGTTGATTATCACCATTTTCAAGGCGTCATGACGGTCCTAACGGAAACCCACCTGATGACCGGAACCAACCGACGTCTCCCACCTGTGGCCTACGTCAAGGCGGTCGACGTTTACCTCGGCTTTTGCTATCTTCTCGTCGTCCTGGCCCTCATCGAGTACGCCTGCGTCGCCTATTCTAAAGCTAGTTTTTGACCATTTTTTCAAGATTCATGTAGAAAAATTGAATTAAAACAGCTTCAAGTATTCTGAAAAACTGAAATAAAACCTGTCATAAGCCATTTCTCGACGGAAAACGCGCTCAATGGATAATTGATTTTTGTGCTTGATTTTCGAGTTTCATGTAAAAAATTTGAGTTGGAGCAGCCGCAAAGAGTCTGAGGAGCCAAAAAAAACTTGTTCGAAGCCATTTTTCGACGGAAAACGCGCTCCATGGATAACTGATAATTTTTCACTTTTTTCGAAGATTTTCAAGTTTTATTTGGAAAATTTGTGTTAGAACAGCCTCAAAGAGTCTGAAAAGCCAAAAAAAAAAAATTTTAAATGGTCCAAAAAACCACCCTTGTGCGCTCCATGGATAATTGATCATTTTTTTAAAGATTTTTCTACTTGATTTTCAAGTTTTTGTAGAAAATTTGTGTTAGAACAGCCTCAAGTAGTCTAAAAAGCTAAAAAAAAAGTTCATAAACCATTTTTTGACGGAAAATCCCTTTTTTTTTTGTCATTTCCACACGTTTTTAGAGACCTAAGAGACCTCAGGCTTCATGTCGTGAAAAAGCATAAAATGGCCCAAAAAAATTATAGCTCCATGGATAATTAAAAAAACCATTCTTTCAGCTTTTCAGTTGAGAATAACTTATTTCAAACTTCATTTTGAAGCTTTTGCCGTGAAATTTTTGAAAAAAATCCTTTTTTATATTAGGTGCTTGAAATTTGAGATAAAAGAGTCTCGAATAGTTTGAAATGCCTAAAAAAAGGTCTTTAACTTTTTTTCTCAGGAAATTTATCTTCCCATGCGTTTTTTTCCAGTCATTCCAAGCTGGGCTTATCGAGAAAAAGAAAAAAACTGGCAAAAAAATTATTCTTGTGCGCTCCATGGACAATTGAAGTTCGATTTTTTTCAATATACACATTTTTGAGTTCCAATTCATTAATTTCGCTCTACAAAGGGCGTTTTTTTGAACATATAGCCGGGATTTTTTTATTTGGAGCAGTATAAATCTTTTTTTGTGGAATTTTTTTGTTTTTAAACTTCTATTTTTCTAATTTAATCATAACAGAAGCCTCGAAAACCACGGAAAAAGGTAAGAAAAAGGCGGCTTTTTCGCTTCGCTTTCTTGTATTTGATTCGTATTTTTCTGATCGTTTTGTGAAGCTTCTTTTGAAATTGAGAGGGTATAGTCCGTCCGCCGCGACTTGACAGTTTTCGCGTGTCTGCGTCTCTCTGTTCCCTCACCGGTGAGGTCAGAGAAACAAGAAAGTAGCACGTGAACATGAGAGGGTTGCCGAGAGATAAGGAGGGCGCAGAGAAGTCTTCAAGTCGCGTGAAACGGACTAGTGCAGCATTTTCGTTTCAATATCCCAGAACATTCCAGAAAAAGAACGAGGACCGACGGCGGAAAGAGAAGAAGTTGGAGCACAAGCCGGCTCCGCCCACACCGGACCTCTTGCATGGTGAGATTACTGTTTTGAGAGAAGTATTTCAGAAGTTTAAATCTTCTTAAGTCGGTTGTAAATCGCTACTGAAAAAAAAACAAAAGGATTTTAAGTAGATTTTCAGAAAAGCCAAATTTTTAGTGGCTTTTGGCAAATAGTTTTGAGTTTTCACACTTGTTTTTTAACTTAAAATTGCCCAAAATGCTTTAATTTTTTTTGAAATATAGCTGGAACTTAGCAATTTTGAACACCTTGATGTCAACTGCATGCCATTTCTTCAAACTTTTTTTTAAAAGTCTTTTGAATTTCATTTCATTTCAAGTCGACTTCGTGACGCCTCAAAAAGGCCACATTCCACGTTTCCGAAAAAAAAAGTTTCTATTAAAAAGTCTCACTAGGAAAAGTTTTTTCCCAACCCTTTACTTGTCAGACTCTTTCTACTGAGAATCTCCAGAGTGGTCCCTGTAGGGCCTCTTTAAGGGCCCCCTCTAGGGACCACTTTACTGATCCTTATAGCTACCCTTAGAGCTTGCGAAAGTGGTCTCTATAGGGGTTTCAGTTAGGGACGACTTTTTTGTCCCCTATGTGGACTGTTTTTTCTCTTGACTTCTATAGGGACCACTTTAGGATTTCTAACCAGGGAACGTTTTTTTACCCCCGGTTGAACTTTTTGCTGAAACTTTGCTGAAGTGTACTTTAGGACTCCTTGATTGCAGATCAAGAAAACAACTTATTGCAATGGATCTCGTTTTCGAGTTATGGAGCTTCAAAGTCCACTAAATATCCGAAAAAAAGGGACAAAAAAGCGTAATTGTTCTTTTGGGCTGTCCTAACTCGAAAACGAATTTCAATGCGAGAAGTTTTCTTCTTGTTCGGGAATCAGGGGGTCTTAAAGCACACTTTAGCAAAGTTTCATCAAAAGTTCAACGGGGGGCGGGGAGTAAAAAAACTTTCCCTAGTAAGAAAAAAATTTGTCGCCGACGATTTTTTTGAAAAAAACTGATAAAGTATAAGACTGTTTCAAACTGTGAATGATAAGTTATGTTTGAATATTATCATTATTGATAGATTTTTCGATTAGCCATGAGACTTTTCAGACGCCCGCCTCGCCGAATGCACCTGCAACGTCGAGCCAAGCTCGATAATCGCCGTCGTTCAGCAGAAAAAGAACCGTTACTGTGTCCGCCATTCACACATTGATATCGCCAGCCGTGTCCTTTTCCCAACTGCCGTTCGTTTCTTTTAAGACATTTTATAACCCACTAGTGGCTTATTTCAAAATCCAATTTCGGGCCTGAGTTCTATTTAATTGAGTTAAAAGAAAAAATCTAAACCTATATGGTCTGGAAGAACATTTCTCGAGCAAAATAGGGAAATAATATGTTCGGAAAGAAACTTGATTTTTTTTTTTGGTTCACGTCAAGTTGATAAGAAATAGAATCAAACTGGGTTGGTGTTTTTAAAAGTGAACAAAAACGACTTGAAAAAGAGATTGTCAATGAATTTATAATGCAAGAGGTTCAAAAAAGCTTACAAGGGCTTTTCAAATTCAACTAGAGGAAAAAAGCCCATTCTCTGTTCCCTCACCAGCGAGGTCAAAAAAAAAAGAACTTGAAAAAACTCAAAAACGAACAGAAAGGCTTTTTTTTTTCGAAACTCATGTGCTTTTTTGATAAAATTTACCTTTCAAGAGAACGCATGCGTCTTTGAAAAGCATGCGCTCCATGGATAAATTTCCAATTTTAATCGGAAAAGCTCAAATAAATGACTTCTGTATGCTCAACAAATGATGAGCCAAAAAAACCTCAAAAATATACACAAAGGCTATTTTTTCGGAAATCATGCGCTCCATGGATAAATTCTGCATTTCAAGCGAAAAAGCTCAAAAAAATGACTTCGGTGTATTCAATTACCTTTAGATAGCCTTAAAATTAGATGATCATTGAATTTTCAAGCAATGGGTCCTGACAGGATCGTTGAGAATTACTGTAAAATCGAGGGAAAAAAGATTACTGTACAGAAAACTTCCAAATTTCGACTTTTTTCAGAAAAATTTCTTCAGTTCAAAAACAGAAATGGACTATTTTTCAGTTCATCGTGTTCAATATCCTCTTCTGGATCATCCTCTTGGCCAAAGCGAAAAGATTGCCTTACTACAGTGAGACCAACGTCAGCCGGTGCTGAACCCCCGCAACTGCTCAACTCTTTGTTTTCCTCTTTCATTTTAATAATATTTAATTTAAATGTATTTTTTTATTTATTTAGGGGCATGTTATGTAACAAAAAAACAGCAAGAAGTAACAAGAACAGGAACAATGCATGGAAAAATATTAAGCTATAGAAATGCATGGAAAAGTCAGTATAGAGCCATCAAAAAATGGGTCCTGACACGATTAGAATAGAAATAGTGACTGGTTGGTGGAGAGCGCAGACAGGCCACGCCCCTCAAGCTAGCCTTGTACTCAAAAAGCCAAAGAATGCATGGAAATATTAATTTTGAGAGGATGGCTTGAAAAAATGACGAATTTGAACTGTTATTGATTTTTCTAGCTTGAAAATAGTCTGAAACGGAGAGGAATTCGAAATAGCTTAAAAAAGCTTCTTACATAAATATTCTAGAAAATTATAGACCCCGTCCAGCAAAGTCTTCAAGCTATTTTGATTGATCTGATTTTTGATAAGGCCTATTTTTTCATAATTCAAAAGAACCAGTTCATTTTGAAAAGAACTACAAAGAAAATGATAGAAAGAATTATTTTTTTTTCGATTCGAACTCTTCAAAAATCAAAAAATAAAAAAGTACAGGAAGTGTTTGAAACTCGAGATTTTGGCTTTTTTTTTCAATCCGATCGGTTTTTTTTCTGAGAAAACTGCACAGGGAAAAAATCAAAAGTCCGTTTCAAGCATGCAAAACGGTCGAGGAAAAAAATTATCAAAAAAAGAAACAAACTCGAATAAGGCAAAAAAATACAACCAATAAGAAATGATTAAGTAACAAGACGTAGAGCAATATATTTCAGAGGCGAAGGACAAAAAATGAACCCGAAAAATCAGCCGCCATGAAGCGTGGAGACAAAAGTGACCGTATCGCCGTCCTCCAACGGAGTGTCGTACTCGGAAAGGAGGGCCGTGTCGCAGTCGTTGATCAACGTTATCACGCCGTTGGCTACTTCTGTCACGTCGGCGTTGAACAAAAGATTCATCCGCGCCTTGTCCGTCACCAGCTTCTCCGCCACTTCTTTCAGGACGTCCCGCAGCAAGGAACCTGAAAAAACTTTTGAGTCAAAATTTCAGTTCGTTTGAACGTGACAGAGGTGGCCAAAACGAGAAAAATTTGACTAAATCGCGAAATTTATATATTTATATACAAACCTTCATTAAATGTCATTTGATGAACCTTCTTCCCGTCGACTAGAAATTCGGAACCACCAGAGAACTCGACTTTGATGTTCAAACTCATTTTTTCCTGAAATCAAAGAAAACAAGGAAAATCTCAATGCGCAAATACAACAGCGACCTTATAATTCATCATTTCACAACGAAAAATAATCAAATGAAATTCTCCCTACATCTATTTCGTGAAATCCCAAATTCTCCCTACATCTATTTCGTGAAATTTTGTACTAGTGTGTGAGAAATAAAACATTTTGATTTTGATTTGAAATAGAAAACAAAAAAAAAGCGAAAAAAGAAACTTTCGTAATTAGCGGCGAGGAAAGCGCGCTCGAATGCACTTTTCAAGCCCCTTAAGAAGCTTCTTCCGCCCTTCTAGTGGCCATTTTAGAGCCAATCACTTGTTGGATTTTTTCTATTGGCCATTTCTCACTTTATTTCATATCTTCGTTCTGATTTCTTGTTTTCAAAGCAAAAATGGATGCTGATGATCTTTTTGGCGGGGGTTTGAGTGAGAGCAGCGATGAAGAAGGCGACGTCGAGAGCCACAAAGAAACTAGATCGTTCGTTTTTTTATTTTCAGATCTTTTCCATGATATTGTGGATTATAGAGAAACTCCCAATGAACTATCCAATCAAGCTTCAAATTTAACCGAAGGAGATACGACTTTAACCGAGGGGAGGCCACCGAAAGTAAATTTTAACTTTAATAGGAGGAGGCAAAGATGTTCTGTTGAGATTTTGATTGAACTTGGCTAAGTGGTACTTTGAGACATCCTGGTTTCAGATTAGTTGAAAAGAAATGCATATTTGGCTTTTTGATAGTTATGACAGGTTGAAGCTTGAAATTTGCTGATTTTGAAGAAGGAGAGCGGTTTTGAGGTTTTCTAACTCTACTAAAAAGCAAAATATGAAGTTTTTCTCAATAGATTCAGAAAAAAGATGTCTTAAAGAGCCTCTCAGGCAAGTTTAATAAAATTTTAAGAATCTTTCAAGCTTCCAATCTTTAAAAAGTTGAAAAAATGTTTGTTCCTTCAAGGTTTCCTTCACGATTTCCGACGAATCGGCCGAAGATACCATGGATATGCCGGATTTCGGGATGTACACTGGAGCCTCGTCGAGTTCCACGACTTTTCCGAGTGGTTTTGGTGGTTCTGTGAAAAGAAAAGTCGGGGAAAAGATTTTTTTTTCGTGAAAATTATGAATTTCAAGGCTTCTCCGCCGCACGCCGAGGTGAAAAGAATCAAATCGGAGAAAGATTTGGGAGTAGATTCTTCTACTTCTGTTGGTTTCCATGAGGTATAAAAAAAAAACCAAAAAAAAGGAAATTTGAAAATTCCAGGCTTTGAACCTGCTCAACGACCCGTCGATGGGCCTTTTCGCCCAGCCAAATCCGGTTCCGGTCAAACCGCCGGTCGTTGAAAATAAAATTAAGGATGAACCGAATCTTGTCATGGTTTTATATCAAGGTAAAAAAGTACCATCTCAATTTTTAGGAGCCGAAAGCTGAAAAACAGCCGAATAACCTGGAAAAAACGGCCAAAATCAAAGAACCGGCGGTGAAATTCGCTGATGATGTGATTGATAATGAGAAACAGCCGAAAGAAGGTTTGGAATTGAGAAAATAAATAAAAATTCAAGCTTTCATATTTTTAGAGAGCTCGAATGAACTTAGAAATGAAAGTTTAAAAAAAAAATTGGTAGATTTTTCTGTTTTTTATTATTTGAACTTTAGCTTTTTTTAAATTTTGTATGATTTCTCAGCTTTTTTTCCATTGATTTCAAGTTTATAGATTCTTGAAATTGAGAAAATAATTGAATTCTCGAGATTGTATGTTTTTTTAAAGTGCTTGAAATTTTTCCAGAAGTAAGTGAATTCCAAAAAAATAAAAGTTTTGTTAAGAATTTCCATTTTTTTCAGCCTTTTTTTGTTCAGTGTGATTTTTTTCAGCTCTTCGTTCATTGATTTCAAGTTTACAGACTCTTAAAATTAAAAAAACAATTGAATATTCAGGATTGTATGTCTTTAAAATGCTTGGAATGTTGCAGGAACTTAAAAAATAAATTTTTTTCACAATATTTTTTTAGTTCTTTAGCCCACTTTTTTTGTACTGTGTGATTTTTTTGAGCTTTTCATCTATTGATTTCAAACTTAAAGATTTTTCAAAATTTATAAAAAGTTGAAAAATTTTTTTCGGCTTTTTCTTTCATTAATTTCAAGTTTAAAGTTTTTCCAAAAAAACTGATAAATAGTTAAAAAGTTCACAATTGTATGTTTTTTTAAAGTGCTTGAATTCTTCCAGAAGTTCAATAGAAAAAAAACTTTCGGTATTTTCAGTACTCAAGCATATTTTTTTATTCTGTGTTATTTTTTCAGCTCTTGATCTATTGATCTCAAATAAAAAAATAAGATATTTTTTTCTACAGGATGTTCAAAAAAATTGATACAAAAAAATTAAAAAAATCGGAACCTTTCAATTTTTTTAATTTTATATACAACAATCTTCATTTTTTTAGAACACTTTTTCTAAGCTTCATGTATTTTTCTACTTTTTTTCTTTTTTTAAAGATGAATTTTTCTGTTTCAGAAACTCCGGACGAGCCCGGACCTTCCACGAGTCGTCGGTCGATTTTGAAACGAAGAGAGCCGGCCGAACAAGAAGATGAAGATGAAGAGGTTCGTGCTTATTAAAATGCGAAAGTTTTGCGGTTCCTGAACTTTCAACATAAATTTTGTGAGAAAAATTGGCTTCAATCGCGGTCTTTGGTCAATTTTTGAACTGATACTGTAAAATTTGAGCGGCTAGGCCAATTTTAATTGCATTTTTGGCCGATTTTTGAGTAGAATCAGTAAGATTTTTTCCAAAAAAATGATATGTAATATCTTTTGGTCGGATTTGGAACTAATAGAATTGAACTTGTGCAAAAAGAAAATTCCAGAATGAACTTTTGGTTGATTTTTGAGCTAGTATAGTTGAAGTTCTGCAAAAAGATTAATTTAGAAGCAGATTTTTGTTAATTTTGAGTTAAGACTCTATAATTTAAGCAGAAAAGCTTTTTTTTTCCCCAGTTTTCGGTCGATTTTCGGACTAATTTTGATGAAAAAGACTTTTTTTGAAATGCAGTTTTGGTTGATTTTTTTGATTAAAAAAAGTAAAAATTTGAGCGAGAAGGTCATTATAAATCCAAGTTTTCGGTGGATTTTTGAAGTTTATTCAGTTGATATTATGCTGAAAGTCTATTTTAAAAGCAGTTTTTGGTCGATTTTTTTAAATCAGAGAATAAAATTTGTACTGTAAGGCCATTTTTCAATCTCATTTTCATCGATTTTTGAACTGAAATTTAAGCGAAATGCGTGAAAATGCGAAAAAAAAATGGATATCAAGTTGTTGTCGAGTTTTGAGTTTATATAGTTGATCTTATGCGGAAGGAATAATTTTTAAAGCGGTTTTGGTTGATTTTTGGCTAATATAGTTAAAATTTTCCCAGAATATTTTTTTTGATCGCAATTTACGGTCGATTTTTGAGCTATAACAGTGGAATTTTAAAGGAAAAGTCGTTTTGGTCGCAGTTTTCGGTCGTATTCAAGCATATATAACTGATTTCATGCAAAGAGACTCTTTGTAATACAGTTTTTGTCGATTTTTGAGTTCAAATATTGAAATTTGGATGGAAAGGCCATTTCTAATTGCAGTTTCTGCCCGATTTTTGAGCTGAAAGACCATTTTTAATCGCCTTTTTCGTTCTTTGTTTATGTGAAAACTTGAATCATTCAATTTTTTTTTTCCAGGAAGACCTCCATGATATGCCAATGAGCGAGGAAGACGAACTGTCGCGTTTGAAAATGCAGGTTTTTCAAGTAATTTTTACTTTTTTTCATAGAAAATAATCTTCAGATCCTCATTTCCAACTTCTCGCAAGAGCAATTGAACCGCTATGAGGCTTATCGAAGGTTAAATTAGAAATGTAAACAGATTTTTAAGGTCCTCATTCCAAAAATCGACGATCCGAAAATTGATCACCCAATATACGGGGCTCAATGTCGGCCAGAATGTCGTTATTGCCGTTGCTGGACTGGCCAAAGTTGGTTTTTTTAAAAAGAAAAAAAGGCTTGAAAATTCCCAAAAAGTTTCAGTATCCAAAATATTCTATTTTTTTAACCTTTTTCTTCATTGGAAAAACGTCTGAGAGCGTGAAAAAAATTGAAATAGTTGGTATTTTTTTAAAGAAGTAGTTCCAAATTGATTCTAACGGTAGGACAAACTGAAAAAAATTAAACTTCAAAAAAAATTTAATTTTTGGCTCTATTATCGTTCAATATGCACTATATTGCTGAAAGTGGGGAGCTTAAAGTTGAAAGTTATGAGAAAAACTAATTTTTTTTTGTTGTTAGTCCTTGTGAAAATATTTTTTATTAACTTCACTCTTTGGAAGTTCGTGTGAAAAATGTGTTTCAGCGGTTTTTTTCGCGTAAATTTGAAGGAACTCGCTTGAAAGGGTGTCAAAATGTAACTATAATTCTATAAAATAGTGCTTTATTCCCTGTTATTTTAAAAATATGTTGTGAAAAAAGCGCAATTGTGGCTGGATTCTAGTTTTTGATTTTTAACTTCCATGTATTTTTTGAGTTTCTATAGTTTTCCAATGAGTTGACGTCCTTTGGATTTTTATTTTTTCCCTTAATTCGGATTCATGAATAAGCACAAATTAATTGTTCTTTTTCGAAGTTTTAAACTGTATTGTTTGATTCTTGAACTTGCATTCCACCAACTTTGAATTTCCAGGTTTTCGTTGGAGAAGTCGTCGAGGAAGCGTTGGATGTTCGTGATGCGTCCGGTGAGAATTTCGCTTTTTTCTAATATAATTTTTGAAATCTCTCTAATCGAAATAAAAAAAATGAGTTATTTCGATGCCTTTCCACAGAATTTTAGCCTTTCTTAGGAAATCCAGAGTGGTCCCTATAGGGGCAATCTTAGAAGCCTCTATAGGGAGCACTTAAGCAACCCCCTATAGGGGCGAAGAAGCGTTTCCCTGCCAAAACTAGGAAAAATAACCATTTTTGAAGAAAATTGAAGGACCACTATAGGGGCCACTTTACCAGCCCCTATAGGCGCTACTAAAGCTTTAGAAAGTGGTTCCTATAGGGGACATGCTAGTCGATGATTTTTATGTACTCTATGCGAAGAAGTATTTCCATGCGAAAACTTAAAAAATAACCTTTTTTTTTAACAAAAATTGAAAGACCCCTATAGGGACCACTTGAGCTTCAGGGGCTAAGAGGTCAGACCTTAAACCCATCTAGGGACCACCTTGATTTTAACCCCTATAGGAGCCACTTTTTCGGCCCCTATAAGGGCTGTTTTACCCCCGAACCGCTATATGGACCACTTTAAATTTTCTGTAATTCCTCAAAAATCAAAATTTTCCCAGGAGAAACATCGGAACCATTGAAGCCGCACCACATCCGGCAGGCCTATGCAGAATTGGCCCGAAAAGGAAAACTCTATCCGCCCATCGGAACCCGTGAAGGACACGTCGAATGAGAAGAATTATCAATATTTGTACTGTATATTTGGAAAAAATGAATTTTTTATGATTTTTTTTGGGTTTTTTGTGTGTGTTTTGAGCGTACGAGAACGCTTCTTGATTTTTTTTTCAAGTTTTTAAAAATTTTTTGTGGTTTATCGGTCTTGGTTCCTCAAGCTGTTTTAACGTCTCAAAGTTGGAATAATAGTTTTGAAATGAGTAAAAATTCTTTAAATTGAGATAAATGTGTTTTTATTATAGTGTTTTTGTGTATCAGTTCAATAATTTTATGATTTTTGAAGAGTTCTAATTCAAGACGACTTTTTTTTCTTTAGATTCAGGTTTTTTTTGTTTTTTTCTTCTTTTGCATTTTGAAAGCCCAATTTTAGTGGATTTTAAAGTTCTTAGGAATACCAGAGTGGTCCCTATAGGGGTTGGGGGAAAACGACCTATGTAGGCCGAAAAAGTGTTCTTTTTAGGGGTAAAATCTAGGTGGCCCCTATAGGGGTTTAGGGTCTGATCCCGTAGCCCCTAAAGCTCAAGTGGTCGCTATAGGGGTCTTTCAATTTCATTCAGTTTTTTTTCCTATGGAAATTTTTCTTCGCTTAGAGTTCATACCAGTTATCGACTAGCATGTCCCCTGTAGGGACCCCTTCTGCAATCTTTAGTGACCTTCTAGGAGTTGGTAAGGTGGTCCCTAGAGAGGACCCCCCGAAAGCTCCTATAGGGACCACTCTAGAGTGGAAATTATCTGCTGAATAATATTATTCCACCTCCATCTGACCACTCGGAAATTGGTAAAGCTTTTCTAGGCGATTCTAGGGATCACTTAAGAGTTCTGAGGCTACTAAAGGGGTCACTAGAAGTGCCCCGACACGTCAGATTCGCGTTATCAAGGTCCGAGCAATCGTCCCGATTTTTTATTTAATAAAAAAAGAAAAGAAATTTTTTTTCTCGGTTCAGGATGTCGGGAGGAGTGCCGACGATACCGGCGCCTCAGTTCTCGACGTTCGCCACGGTCGTCGACCCACCGACACCTTTGCCGTCTTTCCTGAAAACCGTCTCGGCGACGCATCCAGATGAAGCTGAGCAGTCGACCGAAGCGCCCGTGCAAACACCAATTAGCGTCCCTTCACCTTCTCAGGTGCAAAATGCGGACTTTTGGATCTTTATTCAACGAATTCTGATGGATTATTCAATTTATTTTGTGCAATTTTCAGCCCCCGGGCCCTCCAAGGTGTTCTAATATAGTCTGTTCAGATTTTGAATGTCAAGTAGAGTGACGTCATTCAAAAACGCTCTGTGGATGGCTCGCTATCTGATTGATTTATCCCACCATTATGGGCGGAGCTTGAGCGACGACTTGACATTTAAAATCTGAACAGACTATAGTTTTTATCTTATTCCTCTTGGAAAAATATTTCTTCAGGCGGCTTCTCCGCGTTTTTATCAGCGTTCGAATATTAGTTCTGCCACCATTTCATCATGATTCTTTGAAGATTTTGCTATAAACGCTTAGATCGCAAGTACAGAACTCATACTGCCCGGGAAAAGGGGTTGGGTCCCGGAAATTAGAGAATAAAATCAAGTTTCAACCCCCGGGAGGTAGTTTTATGCACAAGAATACAAGTTTTAGCTTCAGGGAGGTAGTATCAACTTTAGTTTAGACAAACTTGGGAGAGGCCTTTAAAAATGGTCTGCCCATTTATGGCTTCGACTTTTTTCTAGTTTTGGCGAGATTTCGAAAAAGTGATGAGCTGTTATAGCCGATCCACGGCGAGATGGGGGGTGGGTGGCCTCTCTGCGCTCTCCATTAATCAGGCACTCTAATTTTTTTTTATCGTGTTAGGACCCTTTTTTGGCCGTGAATCAGTTACATGAGTGTTTTTTTGGGTGATCTTGTACATAAAAAAAAATTTTTGAATTTTCTTTCGAAAAAAATTGAAAACTGCATTTATTGTCATTTTTTTCAGATCAGAGTCCCTTACCCTTCGGCACCAACCGGTCCGGTCGGAGAGATCCTAACGAAACCGAAAGATGCTCTGTCGAAAAAACTCCCCCTCGCCCCGTCGGCTTCCAAAAACTACAAGTTGAAGAGGACTTTCAAGGTAAAAGACGAATTGTATAGCAAATAGTTATTGCAACTGCTATTTAAATAGGTATTAGAATGTCTGCGAACTCTATGAATAAGGAAAACTACTTGAAAACTGTAAAATATATTTTTTTTAACTTTTCGAGAAATTTATAGCATTTTCTTCCCTATTTTTTCTGCTTTCTAGAATGTTTTCTCTCAAGAACATTATAATTCTTCTTTATTTTTGAAATTATGAAAAAAATTTTTCTGAATCACGACTTTTAATATCATAAATAGCTCTCATTTGATTTATTATTCAATTTTTTGAGACTAAATTGGAAAAAAGGAAAATCAAAGTAAAAATTTCATTGAATTCTCAATTGAATAGTTAGGCATATTTCAAGAACATTTCAAGGAGTATAGGCCAATCACAGTGTTTATAAACACGCGGCGAGGCTAAATGCAATGGGGGCGCGCCTTATTGCAAGGGGGGCGCAATAGTGAGAGCCGATTTTTGTGCGTTTACTGGCGGGAATTATAGCGTTAATAATTTTTTTTCAAGGCCTCTTTGAGCTTTTAGATTAGCTTGGATGTATTTCAACGCAAAAAGAAAAGGAATTTTTTTTTCAGCACTTAATAATTTTTTTCAACGATATTTCTTTTCAAAAAGCATTTGTGAACCTTCAAAAGAGTTTTTAAGTTTTGATTTTGGCTCATACAACGGTTTTGCGCCTAAAAACTGGCCTTTTGCTTTCAAAATAGTTTCCGGAAGGATTATGAAGATTTTAGAGTTGAATGTTTCCCTTCCAATTCCCTAAAAATCTCCAAAAATGATGAATTTCCAGGTGATAATCGTTGGGGACGCGGGCGTCGGAAAGACTTGCCTCTCCTTCCGATTTTGCTGTGGCCGATTCCCGCAACACACCGAAGCCACCATTGGCGTCGATTTCCGGGAAAGGAGCTGTGTCATCGAAAGCGAGCTCTTAAGGGTCATTTTATATATATATTTTTTTGCGAATTGTTCATTTGAAGATTTTTTTGAAGAGTTTGGAAGTTTTTTTCAACTTATTTTTTTAGAAACAGCTATTGGATAATTAGTTTTTTTACTGACTTCAGTAACAGATGGAACTGATTTTTTTCTCAAGTTTTTCTTTTTTTGGTTTTTTTCTTGAAGTTTCTTTTTTCTACTACGAATTTTTCTGATAAATTTTTTTCTTTCAGGCACATTTATAAATAGCCAAAAATTCTATAGATGTTTTTTTGAATTTATCTCAAGATTTCTCCTGAATTTTTCAAATTACTTATTTTTGGCCTTTTTTTGGAGGCATGATTTTTTTCTAATATGTGATCTTCACAGTCAAAAATTATAGACAGCAGGATCTTTTGAAAGTTTTCTTCCGGATTTTTTTCAAAACCACTTTTTTAACCACAACCTCCCACCGATTGATTGTCTTGGAAGATTTCTTGTGGATTTATCTTGAAATTACTTTTTCTAGCCTTTAGAGTATTTCTCTGCTAAAAAACATTCCCATGTTGATTATATAGCAGAAAAACTATTTTTCTCCAGCTTTCTTCTGGATTTATCTCAAAATTATTTTTTCTAGGCCGTGTGAAGGTATAACTTTCCTAATAAATCATTTCCAGGTACAATTATGGGACACGGCCGGCCAGGAACGTTACCGACAGTCCATCGTCGCCCATTATTACAGAAACGTCAACGCCGTCGTTTTTGTTTATGACGTCACTTGGTGAGATTTTTAGGATTCTGACGGAAAATGGGATACACAAACCTCATTTAAAAAAAAAAAAATCAAAAAAATCGCAGCGTAACGTTTAGAAGGTTTTTTTGAGCCTCCTATATTTCTGAAAATCTTCAGGCGCAAAAAAACAAATTTTTTTGTCGTTTTTTTACCATGTTGATTTGTTAATTTGAAGTTTTTTTGTTTTTGAATAGTCCTTCAACTTTTTGCGTTATAAATGTTGAAAAAAATCGGTTCCCGTAGGGGATTTCGTATCAAAAAAATCGATAAATGCAGCTTTTTCCCAAATTTTTTTCCTGTTAATATCTTTATAAATGATTTAGATTTTTTTCCTTGAATTTAGTTGAACCGACAGAATCCAAAAATTTATAGGAACTTTTTGCGGTTTGCTTTCTTTCTTATCATGTTTTTTTCGTGAAAATTGATTTTTAACTTTCATTTTTTTAAAGTTTCTTTCGAAAATCGTCCAAAGAATCCATTTCAATTCAATCAAAATGTTTTCATAACGGTTTTTTCCATCATAAATTCATTTCAGCAGAGATTCGTTCAACTCACTGAATATTTGGATACGAGAGTGTGAAAAGCACGGATTAACAGCGGATTGCGAGGTTTTTCAATGGAAATATTGATATTTTATTACAACTCCCGGAAATTCAGGTCCCAAGAATTTTGATCGGGAACAAATGCGATATCCCCAGTGAGAATCGGGTATCAACGGACGAGGCTCAGGTTAACTTTTTTTGATCGAATCGCGGAACTCTTTGAATTTTACCTCTTCTCTTCGTATTCAATTCATTAGTTATTGATTTTTTGCACCTCGAAAAAGAGCAAAAAAACAAGAAAAAGTCGTTTAATTAGGTCCTTATTAAAGGCGCATGGTGAGTCGGCGCGAGTCACTGATTTATATGCTGGTTTGGGCTATTGAAAAAAGGGTCCTGACACGAAGAAAAAATTTATAGTCTCTTTATTCAAGTCATTGCTCCAGCTCCGCCCCTCATTCGTAGATCAAACCAATCAGAGACCGAGCCATCCACTGAGCCTTGTTCGGGGCGGAGTTTGCTGCTTGATATCCTGAATCTGAACCAGAACTGGGCCGATGGTGATTTACACATTTTCGATCACTCACTCCCCCATTTATACCTGATTCTGGCTTGAGCCATCGAAAAAAGGGCCCTCACACGATAATGCACAATAATAATAGATAGTTTATTCACTGCCATTATTTAACATAAAAAAAAATAGTTGAAGAATAGATGATCAAGTGAAGGAATAGGCAGAGAAATAACAATACACGGGAAAGAGTCAACCCCAACGAGTTGACGGGTACCCGGAAATATGGCAAATTCACAGGAGACGAGAGGGGATATTTTCATGAAAGGCTTCAAACGGAAGAGCATTCAACTTTTTACGCAGAGTTTCTGGGATAACGTTAAAATCTAAATAAGAAGTTAGTTTATTCCAAAGAGGAATAGTTCTAGAAAAAAAGTCATTAGAAAACTGACCAGTAGTCCGTAGTCGAAGTGGATTTCTCTGTAACAGGGATTGAGTGAAATACTTATTGCGATCGAGAAAATGATCAGAGCCACAGATGATTTTATGCAAGGTGATAATGTCACAAATTTCACGACGAATGAATAACGGTTTGATGTTAAATTGACTAAGGCGATCTGAGTAAGAAGTGAAACTAACATTACAACGAATGAAAACTTTCCGACTAAAAAGACGCAGTGAAGATTCAAGTTTGTGAGATTCCTCAGAGGAAATGGCGGGTGAGAAAAGCTCAGAGCAATATTCAAGGACTGGATTAACGTAGGTTTGAAACATACGGAAGTAGTTAAAAGGTGAAGAGAACTTGAAGGTATTCAGTATTTGATTAGAACGTAAGGTGGCAAAAGCAGCAATACGGCTGATGTGTTGTTTAAAGGAAAGCTTGTCATCGATAAATAAACCAAGGTTACGTACTATGGAGCTTTGAGGAACTTCAAGGAGGTCAACATAGTAAAGGGTGCGAGGATTATTTGGGCCAAAGTGAACAGAGAACGTTTTGTTTGAGGCGAGTGGGAGAGACCAAATATGAGACCATTCAAGGATACCGTTAATGCTTGATTGGAGAGATCTGGGACAGGAGCTATAGATTTTAATATCATCCGCAAAAATTGAGATAGAGGTAGAGGAATCAATGTAATTTTCGATATCGTTGATGAAAATGAGGAAGAGGAGAGGGCCGCTGACAGTGCCTTGGAGGACACCGGAAGGGTTGGGAAAGCAATTGTTGGCAAAAGACTTGTTGACCTTAACAATTGAACTTCTGTGAGATAAAAAATTAGAGAACCAACGGCTCAGAGTATTATCAAAACCAAAGTTTAGCATTTTAAGACGTAGCAAATTGTGATCTACTCTATCAAAAGCTTTGCTGAAATCAAAGTAAATAACATCGACATTTAGATTGGAGGCCAAGGACTTTTTTATGTCGGATATAGAAGAGATGAGAGAGAGTTTGCAAGATCTACGGTTTAAAAATCCATATTGAAATCGAGAGAATTTATGAGCGAATCGATTTCTAACCATATGGGCGATAATACGTTCCAATACACGTGATATAGGATGAGTGAGAGAGATCGGACGGAAATTGGAAGGGTCAGACAAACTGCCTTTTTTATGTACAGGTATGACCGTAGTGTGTTTTTAGAGAAGAGGGGATAACACCAGTTAAATAGGATTCATTAAATAGGAGAGACAGGGGAAGGCTTAAAGATCTAGCACATCTTTTAAGAACAAGAAAGTTAATATTATCAGTGGAAAATCCACATTTCGGAGGTAGAGAGGCAAGAAATTTATAAACAACATCGGGGGAGAAAAATATACTACAGTTAATAGGTTCAGGTGAGGGAAGAGCTGGGAAAGGTTGAGGGTTAGTGTTAGAGAAATTGGAATAGAACACAGATGAGAAGACATCGGCCTTTTGATTCATCATCAATTATATAATTATCATTGAAAAGCAGATTGGGGATCCCAGAATCGATCTTAAGCTGTCTTGAAATAAATTTGGAAAGTTTAGAGGAGTTGTAGGATAGAGCAACTTTGGTATGGAATTTCCTCAATAAAAAAGCAGTTCTTTTACGAATAAGTTTTACAGTGAGATTGAAAGACAGTGTCTGGCTCGTGGAGAGCGCAGACAGGCCACGCACTCTTAGCTTCCCAAGCTAGCCGTCGGCAATACACACTCTGTGAAAATTTCGAGACCACAAAGTTCGAAAAGTGGCGAGTTTACTGCCTTGCAACAGTATGGCCCGCCCAGAGGACCACAGCTCTTATAGCCTATTCCGCGCCAGCTTGTCACGTTTTTCTTTCCGCCAAAAAGACCGTATACCTAATTAGATCAAATTTCTGCTTTTATAACGGCAAGAAACAAAGGTCTTGAAGCGAAGTTGGTCAAATTTGACCTGGCCTTTTGGCGGAAAGAAAAACGTGACAAGCTGGCGCGGAATGGCCTATACCTGAACAGACTATAGTCTTGTAGAGTGAAAGAACAAAAATTTTATATACGGTTGCTTTTTTTCTGCTGTGTTTTCAAAACTTGAACTTCTCTCCTGGAACCTTCGCGGTGCAAGCTAAAAAGGAAATAAGCTTAAGGATTCTTGTAACACGATTTTTTTTCCCTTCAGATGTTCGCCGACCGTAACAACATGGCGCTGTTCGAGACGTCGGCCAAGGCGCAGTCGGAGGCCGACCACGTCGAATCGATCTTCCTCACTCTGCTCCACAAGCTCCAGCAGAGCAAGCCGATGCACGTACAGAGTCCCGACGAGCGACAGGCCAAAGTACTCTTTTTTCTACTGAGGATTCATCGAAATTAGGCTCTTGAAGTCACTTAACAAAAAAAACGGTTAAAAAAATTTTCGAGATTTTTTTTCGTTAGAAAAAGGTCTAGTGTGAATAGAAACTTCGATTTGGTCGTACTTAGGAATTCTTGAGTGGTCCCTATAGGGTTTAACGGAAAAAACAGTTCCTATAAGTCAGAAAATCACTGACAGGGGGCCAAAAAAACCACTATAGAGACCACTTTCGAAAGCTCTAGGGGCTACTATAGGGGTCGGTTAAGTGGTCCCTAGAGAGGCCAAAAAACCACTATAGAGACCACTTTCGAAAGCTCTAGGGGCCACTATTGGGGTCGGTTGAGTGGTCCCTAGAGAGGACCTTTTAAGAGCCCCTATAGGGACCACTCTGGAGGTTCTCAGTAGAAAGAGTCTGACGAGTAAAATATCCTTTTTTTTCCGAGCCTTTTTCTTTGGAAAATGAAGGAATTTGACAGGAAACTTTAGGAATTGATTTAAAAAAATAGTTTATGGTCAAGTTTTATGTCAAGAGTAAAGCTTATCACTACAAGTTTGAAGAAAATGGTCTTTTAACTCGATAATTTTTTCAGGAGCAAGAAAAACTCGTCCTAAAAGCGGATGAAGCTGCGCGTTTGGAGGAGGATGGCTGGTGTTGTTAAGAGAGAAAAAAAATGAAAAAATATTCCCTTTTCAGCTAATTCTTGTCTATTTTCCATTGCATTTTACTCGAAAAGGTTGTAAAAATCATCATTTTTAGTGATATCTCACTTTAGGGGTCGTTTTTTAATACACCTCCTTATGGGTTCTTTTTTCGTGGTTCATCGTTTTGGTGTATGTTTGAGAGATAGTCGTGGATCGCTGATTTTTTTTTTGTCAACTACCCGGAAAATCCGAATTTCACATTATTGAGGATATAAATGATTGAAATGAAGAATATTTATGGAAGTTAGAATGAATTCGAAAAGCTTCTGCCTGAAAAAAAGGTAATTAATCGGTGCTTCAGCTGTGGAAAGACTACCAGAAGTTCTCATGGCATATTTGGACAGTGTATATCAAAAAGTAAAGTAAGTCAGAAAGAACATAAAAATGCGAATATCGGAGAGAAAATCTTTTTTGAAAAAAAAAAACCAAGAAAGATTGTGTATTTTACGAATCAGACTACAATAGGTTGACATGGTGCAGACAGATTTGCGTACATTGCGTTTTATTTTACGTCTAATTCAAAAATTGCTGTTTTTCAATGAAATTCCACCTTTTTTTTTTCTCTATACACAGTAATGGTGTTTACTTGGATAAAACATTCCTTTCAGATCCCTTGGAAAAACTGTAGAGGTACTATAATTTTCCGCCAATTCATTAGACGATAAAAAGAAGGCGCTATTGTGCAATTTTTGTCTATTGTTAATATTTTCTATGATCATGGATGGAAGAAGAACTTCGAAAGTTTTAATTCGAGGAATTTTCATGTAAAAGAATAGTTTTCTTTCTTCGTCTTCATTTTTATCGGACTTGCCGTTTTTCTCTTTTATTTTTGTTCGTTCGTTATTTTTTAAATGCGAACTTCTTGATAGAAGTAATGAGGGAACTTCTAGAAATATTTGGTATTTAATGGTTTTCTTGAATATTGCAAAGAAAAATAATTTTTCTGTGGGATATCAGACAAGCCATTGGAAGACGTCTGTTTTTGACCCCGCCGCGGAGTTTTGATCTTGGCGGCTATTCGATTTTTTGTCATCGTTTTTTATTGATTGCCTATTTTTTTTTATCGCTCCACTGTGTTCTAGAACGGGTCAATGTTTTTTTTTGTTTTTGCAGGCTTAGGCCCCTTCTGCATTTAAGGTGTTTGAAGTGTTCTTGTAGTTTCCATAGAAAATTTAAATAATTTTAGCGATTTTTTATTTTGGAAAATTTTTTCGTTAAACCGAAATATCTTATTATCTTTTTACTGTGGATGAATTTTGTCATTCTATCAAAGTGATTCATAATTATCTGAGGGATAATTTTTTTATTCTCTGTCTCAACTCCAAATTTCGTGGAGTTCGTTCCAAAGTCATGTAAATTTAAGGCTTTATTTTGTTTTGTGGAGAGAAAGATGAACATCAGTAATAAAAAAGTTGATCAAGAGTTTCTACGATTTCGGAAGATTTTCACTTACTTTGATTTTTTTGTTTCTTTCTGCATTTAAGTAATGAAAAGTCCTGGAAGAGTCCTCAGTTTCAAGAATTATGTTGATTATTGAATGGAGACTTTGCAGAGCACCAATGAGTAATAAAGATGTTAGGGCCTGTCAAAAAATTTCTCCAATTTCGGGAGATTTTCACTGTTTGTTTTGACTCGACGGTTGCACTTGGCGAAGTTCTGAAATTTCGATATTTCAGTAGCTTTGCCATGTAAAAAACGCAAAATCGCATCCAAACGGTGTATTTTTGATGAAAATTTTGAAAAGAAATTGCAAAAAGTGCAGCAGAGAGTACTCCTAGAAGCACTCTCGCTTTAGCATTTAACATAATTCGATATTGTTCCCCTCAGCTTCGAAATGAAATATTTTCAAACTGTTTGTTTTGATTCGACGGTCACGCATCTTTTTAAGTGATTACTCAGAAAACGAGCGATTTCTTGCTTGATTGATGATTACAAAGAATTTTTCAGTTCGAACCTGAGACGTTCTACGACGGAAGGAGAGGACGGTACTTCACGGATCGAACGAGACCCTTCATGGAGCGGGATGATCGGCCGATCTTGTTCAACTACGAAATCGCCTCGTCTGTTCAACTCCAGCTGTTCAACTCCACTGATCGACGGATCTCGTTCGCGCTTCGACGTCGGATCTACTCCAGCTGATGTTCATCTCCAGCTTGACTCGAAGGTTGTGCCTCGTTCAGAGTGATTTCGTGGTTTCTACTCGGAAAACTTGTGAAATAGCGATATTTTGCAAGGTTTCCCGAGCGGAAATCGCGGAGTCACTCTGAACGAGGCATCACTTCGAGGCCAAACTTGTAGTTGGTCGAAAAAAAGAAATTTTTCGGGGTGTACGAGCCCCTTTGCCACCAACGAACATAAATTCTTGAAGAAGCGCGCCAGGAAACGGACGCCACCAGATCGATCGTTGGTGACGTCCACACCCGGCGCTGTACTCCAAGAGTCTCTGCAAGTTGGGAGGCAAATGCTTGGCTGGGATTCGAACCCGAGTCCCCAGATCGAGGGACGAGTTGCCTCGCCACTCTACCAAGCCCGCACGCTCGTTCCACAAGCCTCGGCGCCCCATACCGCCGCTGGTCCAAGTGCCCGAGTGTTGGCTTGGGTCGAGAGGCGCCGTTTGACCCCCGACTGTAGTTTGACCCGCGGCGCCAAAACATTGCGTCATCCTTCCACTGCCTTCCATGGCCTTCTAGAACTTCTTGTTACGTCATTCTTTTTCAATTTTAATCTTTTTTTACATTGTTTTAATTCAATTTCAAAGCGTTTTGTGAAATTCATAATAGTAAGATATGAGTGCGAGCCTTTCTTTACACTAGTTAGCATGAATCGTTTTTTTATTTCAGTTTCCAGCTATACTTGCGTTTAACTTTTATGAAGACGTTAGAAAATCCTCACATTATTATAAGGCTTTTTTTAAAATTTGGATGGTTACTGTAGTCCGCATTTGACAAACATCACCGTGCTGGAACAAAAATACTTGCTTTCCAATTTTATTTTGGTCATATTGCTTCGGTTTTTCAACTTCAATTGAATGAGAGGTGATTTGCTTTTTATGTTAAATGATGATTGGTATTTCAGGAAACGCGGCCGATTTCTTCGACAGAACTGGGTGTTGAGGTATCGTGTCAGAAACGAAGCTGAAAAAGATCCATGGAATGGTGTTGATGATTTGAAAAAGTTGCTGTGAGGTTTCTGACATGTTACCTGAACGCCCAGTTCTGTACAGCGATCAATTTTGAAGAACGTAAAGATGAGTTTTTCAGCTTTGTAAATTGAACTAAATTGAAAATTTCAGTGAACCTCTTCGACCCTCGAGAGGAAAGACAGAACTGGGTTTGGACAAAGATGTCATGAACGAGTTGAAGCCATGGGTGTCGACGATGTGAAGCTGTTTCTGACATTATGCCAAATGCCCAGTTCTGTCCGAAAATCGCATATAAAGTTAAGCTCTCATTTCTCGTATTTTAACAAATCTGAAACTTTCAAGGATCTTTGATTTCTTCGACAACGGGAGGACGGCGACTCTGTCGACATGTTGATGATGATTTTTGGATTGATCAACGATAAGGATGGAACGGTGTGCACTGTCAACGAGTCCGTATCGATCAATTAATTTTTGAATCCGTCGGCAGTATTGTGAATTTTTCAATAATTCTGAGATTTAGTTCACTTATTTTGGGAGAATGGGACAAGACTCTGTTTCACTAACTTGTGAGCTAGTGGATAATCTACTTTCGCGGTCGCGGTGCGGAACATCCGAGTACTAATTATGCATAGCTTGTCGAAAATAAAGTCTTCAATAAATCAAAGTGAACCCTACAGTGTGATGACCGCAACGGGACCGCGTCGAAGGCCTGACCATTTTTACATTTCTTGAATCTCCAATTACTCAATTTTTCGTTTCAAATATCGATTGAACTTTCAAATTTCTAAGAGCCCCTAGATGTCATTAGCGCGTCCATGCACATTACTTTTTTATAACCGGCTGATCTTTTATTGTTCGGTCAATGAATATATTGATTAGCCACGGAAATTCTGGGAGCCAATGGCGCGCCAGTGCATACTCACCTTTTATTTTAGTGCAAGGCCTCCTCTTCTGTGACTTCCAAGCTTCATTGTAAACTATAGTCGGGAGAGCTTTACTGACACATGTCAGTAAGTGAAAGGTTCAGCCTGCATGGAAGATAGTTCTCAGCCACTTCCGAGTGGCACTTCGGTTTAACCAAGGAGACTGGCGAATATTCCCAATCTTCCATGCTCCGATTCCCACTCTACAGTTGAACAAAGAACTTGAAGTCACTGAAGGAGTGGACTTCTTGCTTCTCTGTCACTTCCAAGCTTCATTTTTATTCGCGAAAGGCGAGCTTCACTGACACTTGTCAGAAAGAAGAAAGGGGGCATCTAGCCGCTCAGTAGAGCCTGACCTTGGTCAACCTTTCCGGAAAACATGTCAACTTGGTTTTACCAAACAGACTGACAAATTTATCCCAACCTTTCCGGTCTCCAAGCCACTAGCTTCAACTTCAAACTTTGATTAAGTGACAGAGAAGCAAGACTTGTACATCAGCCAACTTGTAGAATACCTTCCTTTAACAAGAGAAGACTTGAGAGAATACAATTATTTATTTTTTAAGACAAGAGAACATGAACATTGAACAATGAATAAAAGAGTTTGAAGTTGTTGAAGTGAAGAGAACATCATGATCTGCAAATTGAATTTGTGTTTATTTATTGCTATTTGAATAAAGAGTCTGCATTTTTACATTGCACAAAATGACAAGTTTGAATGAAGAAAAGATGATTTGCTGTTTTAATATTGCAATTTCAAAAATATTGTATTTTGAGTCGAAATATCGCAATTTGAATATAAAGAATGCTGTATTAAAAACTTGCTATTTGAATTGAAAAAAAAAATGATTCATTTTTAAATACTTGCAATTTGAATATAGAGATTTATGTATTAATAAATGCAATTTTAAAACGAATTGAATAGAAAAAAATGCTGTATTAATACTTGCAATTTTTAAACCAGCAATTTGAATTAAAAAATTGCTTTTTGGAACTTGCATTTTTAATATAGAAATGCTTGAAAAAATTGCAAAAAAAAAAAGTGCAATTTCAAAACTTGCAAATATAAATAGAAAATGTATAAGAGAAATTTTTAAAACTTGCAATATGATTAGAAAATTTGCTTTATTTAAACTTGCAGAAAAAAATGCTGTTTTTAATAATGCAATTTTAAAAACGCAGTTTAAATATTAATAATGCTGTTTTTAATATTCCAATTTCAGTTTGACTATAGAAATGTTGTTTTAATATAGCAATTTGTATCTCAATCTGACATTTATTAGTATTCTTCATCGTGAAAGGCACAAATTGATGCCGCTAAAGCATTTTCCGCCGTGCTGTGATGAGATCGGCCGGGAGAACCTGACCGGACTCGACTTTGGCAAGTCTTTGTGAGCACTCTCTCATCACTGAATGGAGTGGCCTCCATTGAGCCCGACTTCCAATGTTCAGCAACACCCTTTGAACTTTTTCACGATGTCTGATAACTAATCCAAACTGCAACCAGATGCCGTGCAAAGGCTCGTACTTTTGTTCTGAGGAGCTTGAGTGGGAAAAGCACCAGTCTCCTTGGTCAGACCGAAGTTGCCACAAGTGGCTGAGAACTCTCTTCCGTGTCGGAATACCGAAGTAAACCTCACGCACGTTTTTGAAAAAGTACAAGGCTTCGCAGGGTTGATACAAAACATTTCTAACACTGATCGTACACGCCCAGAAGTTCTGTGATTTGACAGGTTTTTTCAAGTTAGACTATGGGCATATGGAGCACGGAGGAGTGGGACAGTGCACCAGTCTCCATGGTTGGACCGAAGTGCCACTCAGAGGTTCCGAGTGGCTGAGATCTCCCCTCCGGAAAGAGTGTCCGAGGTCATGCTCGACACGAATATCCCCGTGCCAAAGAGCCGGCTGGAAGCCCCCTTTCTTCTTTCTGACCGAGGCCAAGAAGAAGCTCACCCTTTTGAATTGAAAATGAAAATCGCAGAACAACCGGGATGGACGAAGCAGTTTAGTCGCAGTGGATATTTACTATGAGAAGAGGCCATTCTACTGATATTTATCACTAAATTTTCTTCATATCTCATGACAGATTTTAAAAAAAACGTAGCGAAAAAGTGTGAGAAGTCGTGCTAGTTATTTTTTGTAAAGGAAATTGAGCCTTTTCTTCTAAACTTAAATCATAGATCTTTGGTTCTATAATTAAATTATATCACAGTACGAGAGTTCAGAAGTGTTTAGGGAATAAAAAAACCAGAAGAAGAGTGATAAAAATTCTTGAAGAGATACAAGGCCACATAAAAACAACTTTCAATACAAAAAAGTAACATTCCAAAGCGAAAACAACCAAAAATAATCAATTAACAATAGAATGGCCTCACTCATCTCAAGTCAGGGCCCAGTGAAACTCGAAGCGGCTGTTTAGCGGTCATCGACTTCCCACCAAAAGTCATAAAGTTCCGAAATACTCAAAAAAAAAAAATGAGAACGTCAATAACCGCTCAACAGCCGCATCGAGTTCACATTTAAACTTTTCCCTATGGGATTCAAACTAAAACTGAACTACCGAACGCATCATTAAACAACCTAAGAGTCAAAAAGGGCCTTCAAAGATATATGACGAACAAAACAACCGCAATAAGCTCTTTTATTAAAATAGCGATAAAAACATGAAACATTTGAAGAATGAAAGTTGACCAGCTTGTTGCGGCTGTTTTGTCCAGGTGGCTTTGCTTTCTCCTGAAAGTTCTTCGTCATTTATCTTTGAAAAACTAAAAGTGAGAAAGAAACAGAAACTTACAAAAGGATCCTTGTTCGAAGTCGGAACAGAACTGGGCTTGTCAGAAATTCCACGGAATCGCGTCAAGTCGTCCCATTCAATTTCGTATCGTTTCTGACAAGCCCAGTTCTGTCGGCCACGTTTCCTGAAAGACCCAAAATCATTTAATATAAAAAACATAAGAAAATCACCGCTCATTCAATCGAAGTCGAAGCACAGACGGGACCGGGCATTTGAGCAGAATTTCAGGAGCAGTTCGGCCCTTTGGAAACACATGATGTCGCCAAAGTGCTCGCACTTCTTTGGACCACTGAAAAATCATGGATAATAAAACAAAACAAAATGAGATTCGCGGAATCATGTGGCATCAGCAAAAGTTTGACTTTGGTTCAAGAATGGTGAAGTTTGTAGATTGCGGACTTGCATAAAGTTATTGAAATTAGGAAAACTTCGCCTTATGGTTCTTCAAAAAAAAATGTTTAAAGTCTTTGGAATAGAAATAAAAACCAGAGAGACTAAAGAAAATATTTATCTCTTTTAATAACAACTAATCAATGAATACACTGAATAAGCTTTCAATTATTTTAATGAATTCAAAAAGCAATGAGTAAAAGATAAGGAAAAGAAGTTCTAATCACAGGATACTGTCATACTTCATACTAAAAAAGCTTTAAATTGTATTAAAATAGTATAAAAAGCCTTAAATTTGAAAAAGAATGACGCAAAAAGAAATTCTAGAAGGCTGTGGAAGGATGACGCAATGTTTTGGCGCCGCGGGTCAAACTACAGTCGGGGGTCGAACGGCGCCTCTCGACCCAACACTCGGCCACTTGGACCAGCGGCGGTATGGGGCGCCGAGGCTCGTGGTACGATCGTGCGGGCTTGGTAGAGTGGCGAGGCAACTCGTCCCTCGATCTGGAGACTCGGGTTCGAATCCCAGCCAAGCATTTGCCTCCCAACTTGCAGAGACTCTTGGAGTACAGCGCCGGGTGTGGACGTCACCAACGATCGATCTGGTGGCGTCCGTTTCCTGGCGCGCTTCTTCAAGAATTTATGTTCGTTGGTGGCAAAGGGGCTCGTACACCCCGAAAACTTTCTTTTTTTCGAGCAACTACAAGTTTGGCCTCGAAGTGATGCCTCGTTCAGAGTGACTCCGCGACTTCCACTCGCCTTGCAAAATATCGCTTTTCACAAGCCGAGTGGAAACCACGAAATCAATCTGAACGAGGCACAACCTTCGAGTCAAAAGAATTGAAATTCTTGAAAATAAAACGCCGAGGGTCGAAAATTTTACAGTGAAAAAATTATTTTTTGAAAAACTCGTAAAGAAAATGCAAATTGCGTTTACAAATAAGAAATCCTTGAAAAAGGGTCATGAATTTTCAACAATACATTACAACAAACAAAAAAAAATAGCAAATTGAACCGTCCAAACAGATGTCGATAGCATTCCCGGTCTTCTTTCGTCTTCAAAACCGAATTCTGTTCCATTTCTCTCCAATAAACTTAATTTCGACCGGGAATGCTCATCGGCGCCGTTCTGGACGTTCCAATGTCGCTTTTAAAAATTCTAAAAGCTGATTCTCAATTTTACTTTTAACTCACAACAATCCATTTCGTGGCCTCGTCGAAACACTCTTGCTTTGTTTGGAATCGCTTTTGTTGACGCCGGTATTCCACTTTTCATCCGACGAATTCAATCACTGAAATCTTCTTTATGAAATATATAAATCACAAAAAAATTGTTCAAACACGATTGAAGTCGTTAAAAACATATGTAGTCAAAATTATTGAACCAATATAATCATTGAAACCAAGTCTCAAATTTCGCAAAAAAATCTCATCAATATAAGGAAAAAAAGTTTCCTCACTTCCGAGCAGAAATTCCGAGCAGAAATTCCGAGCTTTTTGCAAAAAAAAAAACAAACAACTCAAATTTCGCTGCGATAAAAAACGCCTAAAAAAATGTGTTTCAATTCAAAATTTGACTGAGAACCAAATAATTAGAAACTACACGACTATTCCAACCGTCAATTTCATCATGATATTTTCGAGAAAACTTCAAAAAGGGAAAGTTTGCATGAATTTACAGGAAAACTTAAAATTCGGGGAAAACCTAATGAAACCCAATTGAATATGTTTGAGAGAGCCACTTATTTCAATAAAAAAAACTGAAAAAAACGAAAAACGCAGAAAGTAGGAAAAAAAGATGATTTTTTGAAATCGATCAAGGGGTCGGTGGCGCGAACTCACGCCACAGTAACCCAGCAGGCGCGAAACGAAGGTCAAAACTTCTCAAATATTCTCGCATGCTGAACAGGGTAACCCCGCCGTGCTAACACGGGGTCTCCGCGGGTGCCCCCGTATTAAACCCGTATAAGCCCAGCTGATAGAACTTTTGGCACTTTTTAGCCCAACTGAGACCCCGCTTTAGCCCAGCTGGGTTACCTATTTTTCTTACACCCGTTGTTCCCCCGTTTTAGCCCAACTGAGACTAAAATAACCTCAGAAACACGGGTTTAATACGGGTACACCCGTTGAGACACCTGCTCAGCATGCGAGTTACTTTTTGTGCTATGTTACAAAATTCTCGATTCTCTGTGGCTCAAAATTAAATTTCTGAAGGACGGAAAATCACTTTTATCAGTAAAATCAATGCAGTTTTCAGCAAAACCGGGTTCCACTAAAATTTTTTCTAAAAGAGACTCACTCTCCTGGTTTTCGAGTCAGAAAAAATTATTGAGGATAGAAAAAGTAATTTCAGCGCTTTGTTGGTTCGATTGAAAAAAAAGCATAGAAAATTTCGACAAAATGTAAACAATTGGGTTTCCGAAAAACGTGATTCCTCCGTTTCCTTTTTAATGAACAAATGCCGTGTTGAAAGAAATTCCGCAAAAGTCAAAATAGTAACCAGAGAGTGAAACATATAACTGAATTTCAGAAATTCACATTTCGATTTTTGCGAAAATTACTTTGAATATGGAATGAGAGCACCGCGGTGCATGCACACGACACGCTACACTTTACGGAACAAATATGGGCGGAGCGTGCCCAAGGAAAAAGCCGTGTAAAAGTGAGTTTTCCAATAATGAGAAACAGAAGACATTTCATGCTCCGTGGTTCGAAAAACTACACGAAAATCCTACTCTTCACCCGAAAAATAAATAAAAACGGGCCGAGCCATAAATTTATGTACGTTAGATCACGGATGCAAAAAGGCGATGGTAAAAAGAAGAAAAATGTCGATAATTGGCTTGAAATCCATCAAAATGCGCACGCTTGTCAACTTCTAGCTCATTCCCTGAAAACGAATCAAAATCAAGAAAAGATTGGAGAATTTAGAATTTAATAAATCTAGGGAAAAAATGATTTCTTTCAAAAATTTATCACTTGATTAAAAAAAACCTTGTTCGAAATTCTACATCAGAAATTTTACGGTCTTTCTGAGCATCGGGCACCGATTCTTCTGCAGTTTGGATACCGGAAGGCGCTTCTAGAAATATTTAATTCATCGTAAATTAATAAAAGTTTTTGATAGTTGTTTGAAGGTTTAGAAAACGAATTTAAAAATGAGAAAAAAATACTGGAAATTTATATGTTTTTTTGTTGATTAATGTAGCGAAAATTGAATAAGAAGTAAAAAAAAAAAAAATTTCAAAAAAACTTTGATGTTTTTTTTCTACTCATCGAAATCTGTTTTTTTTTAAAGAAAATGCGACGTGTTTCCGATACCTTTCATGATGAAAGCGTCAGTCATGAATAAAAAAATTATTCAGGAAAAGGAAAAAAAAAATGAGCGAATTTTTCTCATAAATCCGATAACCATGTGAAGAAAAAAAAAGAAATAACTTACTGTTATGATCAGCAGAAACGGCGTTTAGCATTGCTATCAAAAGCAAAAGCGTCAGATTCAATCTTCCTGAAATGAAAAGTTTGGATTCAGAAAAATAAGAAAATAACAAACCTTCAATAAGTTTCCACTTCATTCTAGGCAACGTCCGCTGCTGAAAAATTCCCATATAATTTTTGGAAACAAAAAACAACTCTGTTATTGTCAATACTATTTGATTTTTCTGTGAAAGTATCTTAAAAGGCCTCAAGAACTGGCTGGTCCGCTGAATAGGACCGATTCATTCAAAAAGATTGTTACAAACTTTAACAATACCTTGCGAAAAAAATTAAAAATATACAAAGATTGAAAATAAATAGTTCAATGCGTTATTGTTTTATATTCACGGCTGGCTTGAGTCATCGAAAAAAGGGTCCTGGCACGAAAAGAGAAGAGACAGTGCCTAGTTGGTGGAGAGCGCAGACACGCCACGCCTTTTTGCGTCCCAAGCTAGCCGTGAATCGACTACATGTATTCTCAAAAAAAAAGATATATCGTCGGGCAACACTCAGAAATTCCAGAGTGATCCCTATAGTGGTTCGGAAGGAAAGCAACATCTATAGGGGTCGAAAAATTAGTCCATATAGGGGTAACATTAAGGAGGTCTTTATAGAAGTTTAGGTTCTGACCCCTTAGCCCCCAAAGCTCAAGTGGACCCTATAGGGGTCAGAATTCAAAAAAAATCGTTATAATTTTTCATTTTTTTTTTTTCAAAGACAAAGGTTGATCTAGCCGCCAAGTGGTCACTCAAGTAGCTTCAGAGCCCCTCATGGGTTAGAAGCCAAAAGCCTCCGCCGGGATCCAAACTCACACTGATCGACGTTGGTCTGCTAGCTGGTGACTGACGATCCGGCTGGATCAGCTCAGCATTCCGTTTATATACTTTCATACCATTCTCACTTGAGCGTCTGTTTTTTCATAGTTTGAGGTTATTTCGATAATGGTCATGTACTAAACATCAAACAAATGAGACTATGAAAACATTGAAATCGAGAAAAAAAAAAACAGATCGTCTTTTTATTGATCCTAAGCCGAGCGGCATGTTTCCCAACCTAGGAAATTTTGAAATTCACCGAAGAGGGGAACTTTAGAGTTTTCCTTATAAGGGTTAGGGGAAAAATTGGTCGTTAAGGGGTAAAATCGAGGTGGTCCCTATGGGGGGCTAGGGTCTGACCCCTTAGATCTCAAGTGGACCCTATAGGGGTCTTTCAATTTTTTTCAAAAAAAAGCTTATTTATCGAGTTTTTCGCATAGAGTTCATGAAAACTATCGACTAGCATGTCCCCTATCGAGGCCACTAACTGAATCCCCTATAAGGCCCACTTTCGCAAGTTTTAGTGGCCCCTATAGATTCAATTAACAGAAGAAAAACCACATCATTTTCAAATTTACAGGGCTCAAAATGAATTGAAGCTTTTTGAATGTTTCAAAAAAGTTATTTTCCATTTGACTGTACTTGAAAAAAGAAACTTCACGGCGTTTTTTTTATTACGCAAGGTCAAGACTTCTCGTAAAGTATGATGCTTAGGGTGTAAGCACACCAAGACGCACTGTCGCATACTCAAAATTGTTTTTTTCAATTTTAGATGTTGCAAATTTAGGATAATAACTTCTGAAATGTTCGAAATCTTGTCAGTTTGAAGAATATGATGTGAAAAAACATTCACTTACGTTAAAAAAACATTTAGGAACGATTTCGAATGGGGAAAACTCTAAATTACTAATTACAAAACAAAAAAGAAAAAATATTATGAAAATGAATCAGCTCCCATTGAATAGGCAATTTTAAATACGAAAAATATTGAAATAAGGAAAATTCGAGGAGTAAATGAAAAAAAAAAACATTTTATATAGCTTGAAAACCTAGCTTCAGAAAAACAAATAATGGATAGAAAGCAGAAATTTCAGAAAAAAAAACCTCGTATGGCGAAATTTTTGTTTAAACCCGAAAAACCATGAAACAACTAGAAAAAAAAATATAATTTAGCTGATTCATATAACAAAATCTTCAAACTGCATCAGTAAATTCAATTTGGCTCTAATTTACACGAAACTGGTTTCAAACTACGCCACAGGAACTGGATAATAACTTGTACTTATAGAAAAAAACGTTAAAAGAAGTATTAATAAAGAAAAAAGCAAAAAATATGCTTTTTTCCAATTAACTCTTTCCGTAAATCTTGCGAGAGCTTTAAAGGGTGGGTCTTGTAATCCAAAAACGGGTACTGAACAGATCGAAACTACTGCTGCCGTACGATTTACGGCGCCCGCCCCTGGTATTTTTTTTCTGCATTTTCTTTCACTGACAAGAACGCCGTGACTTCAACGCAAACTTTTGAAAACAAAAATATTCCGCAGAAAATTTCAAACTCGACGTCAAGTGAAATGCAAAGGTACATACAATCTCGACGCAAATTCACATACTCTTCAAATTTTCGAAAAAAAAAGTTTTTTTCCCGTTGAAAATTGAATATTATCTACAAGAAAAATTGAGAAAAATCGTGAATTAAACCTTTTTTTTGAACCGGTACTTGGCGTTCACCATTACATTTTCCAATAAAGTTGCAAAAAAATTTGAAAAACGTTGAACTTTATCATGGGACCACATTACTTGATATACAAATAAAATCAAAGAAATAAAGAAATAACAGGAGATTATTAATAAAATAGGTCAAAAAGAGCAAACATAAAGATGGAATCGAACAGCAAGAAAAAAACTCAGAGAAGATATGGTGTTGAAAAAATTCGAAAACAGGTGAATCTCATATAGGATAGGTAAAATTGAATGAATGAATCTTCATTCGGGTGAATGACGAAAAAAGGAAAAATAGCCGTTTTCAAGTGCGCTCCATGGCTAAAATTTCGAAATAAAAGCTGTGACGACAGGTAAAGTACTCTTCTAGTGACCACTCCCACCGGAAATGGCCGCTAAGGCCAGGCTCTTTGAAAAAAGGGAAATTCTCAATGGAGCGAGATTTCTCAACTTTACGCGGCTCTTTTTTCTCCTAACGGCAAAAAACCAATTAAAGCTCAATGAACTATCAGCGGGGCGAACGAAGCGAAAAAAAAGTCCTAGTCTACTTCAAAGAACGGCATTTTTTGTTTCTAGGCAGTAGCGAGGGCGATTTTCTCGTCTTCACGGAGAGGCGCCAGTTCATGTCCCTCGGCAGCGTCGAGTTTGGCCCAAGGCTGGCAGCTTCCGGAGGCGAAGATCGAGAAGAAAACGGCGCCGAAGACGAGGATCGCCGCCGTCAGCCACAGCACCGACTGCCATTCTTCAGAGGTTCCCTGGAAAAGGAAATCGTGGAATTAAATCAATCCATTGTTCCAAGTGATTCCGCGACCGTCAGGGAATGAAAATACGACTCAACTTTGAGAAAAGTTAGAGAAAAATTCGAATTTCGCGGAAATTACTTTGACCACATCATTAAGCTAACAACTTCTCAATGAATTCTGAAAAACATCAAAAAATTCAGGCGAAATTCTCAAAATAATACAAATCCTTCTCTTTTACTGCATTCTGGAGATAGGAGTTATTCGGAATTTTTTCTTCCATCAGATTCAATTTTTTTTAAATTCACATTTGAATCTTGAGCTTCTGAACTTCCAATGGAGAAAAACACACAGAAAAATGTTACAATTTCCTCCAAAAAATTAAAATTAAACCTAAAAAAGCTGCTGTCGTAAAGAAACTTTAACAGCTCTCAAAAATATCTTTCCAGTCCTTAAAAGCCTGAGTGTAAAATTGAAGTGATCCAGATTAGTCAGATGTAATCGATCAGACGATGAAAAAGAAGTTTAGAAGCTATAACGAACAAAATCCGAACGATTCCTATCAATTTTTACACTGAAAAAGCTTCTCTCCAGTTCATACCAATAATAAATATACTTGAAAAAGTTCTAAATGCTTCAAAATGTTTCAATAGCTTCGAAAAACTCCGAGAACCTTTTTATTATTTCTACTGAATCGAATTCAAACCCAAGCGATTTCTATCAATGTTACCACTGAAAAAGCTTTTCGTCAGTTCAGATCAACAATAAATACACTTGAAAAAGTTCTAAACTCTTCGAAATCCTTAATAATACTTTCAAAAACTTCAAAACCTTTCTTTTTCCCTAGTTCTGCTTCGAAATCACATCAATTTTCATTCTTAAATCATGCACAATGATCGAAAAAAGCTTCCAAAAGCTAAAAAATCTTAATTTTTTCTTTTTTCTTGTCCTACTTCAAAACAGGAGCAGTTTTCATTCTGAATATTTCAAAAAGGCTTCCAAAAACTTCAAAATCCTTGAATTTTGCTTTTTTACAATTTCTAGTTCAGAAACCCATCAATTTTCATTCTTATATACTCCAAAAAGCTTCCAAAAACTCTGAAAACCTTCATTTTTCTTTTTCCTAGTGTTACTAGGCGAACTACTTTCTCTCAACTCAACTCTGGAGAAAAATCTACTAAAAAACGAACATTAGGCGTGAGGAAGCTGGTAACAGCGGGGGAGGCCATTCCAGCGACGGCCGAGATCGTGTTACCGATGCCCATGACGGTTCCCGAGAACGGGGGCGCGATTTCCAAGTAATTGACGACGAATCCGGAATATTGCAGTCCGGAGATGGCCATGGCCGCTGTGACGAGTCCGACGACGAGGTACTAGGAAAAATCAATTTGTTTATTCATTTATTCTTTCTCAAAACCTTCTGTCCACACTTGCAGTAGCCAGCCAAAACGAGGAAGATCGCCTGGCCAATCAGGGCTGGGAAAAGTCCATTTATCTCTATTTTTTGATTTCTATTTTCTTACCGACGAGCATAGCAGAGCGGCGAGTGTTCAAGGTCGACAGGAGTTCTTTTTTGCGGATAGTATCAGCCAAGACACCGCCAATGTTGATGGCAATGAAGTACATAATGTAGGGGATCGAGGCCCATACTCCGAGCTGAAATTTCTTTTTGGATTTTTTTTGAAAAAAGTTCAAATTTTGAAAAAAATCAGATGATTCGAGGTCCTTAAATTTTTTTGAATGAAAAACTTGCAAGCTTCGAAAAATTATAAACTTGAAAAAAACGATTGAATTTGGAAAAAGTTTCTTGTGAATCTTCTGTCTTTTTCATCTATTTAGAAAATTATCTTTTTTTCAAACGCAAATAAAAAAAGAACAGTTCTTTTTAAATAACTGTTGAATATCACACATAATCAAAGGGTTTTTTTCAAGATTTTTTTCTTAATTTTTTTCCTCAAAATTTTTCCTTTTTTTCGGAAAAATGCTTCAAAAAGCAAGCAATGAAAACAGGGAAAGTTCCTTGGAAAAAGCTTTCAGAGTCAAAAGTAAAGCATTTTTTTGATGAAATAAAGAAAAAGATTCAGGGTAATTTTAAGATCTTCTACTCTTCTGCCACTGTTAAAAATTTTTTTCTCTTCACCTCAAAACGCTGCTCCGATCTTCTGAGCCTTTTTTTAAATGTTATTCTAACTTAGGGAATCCTCAATTTTTTCGCTTCTTTTTGATCTTTTTTTTCGATCACTTGGCACAAGTAACTTTGCAAATTTTCATTTAATTCTTTTTATACGTCAGCAAGTGGGCAAAGACAAGGGGCGGACTGTCGGAATTCTTGAGAACTTAAGACTGAGATCCATTTCAATCTCTTTTATTTACTAGGTCAACTTGAAACGAGGTGATGTTTGAAAAGGCCCATGTCTGTCCTTTTCCCATTGGAAACCCACCGATCCCATGTCCAATCCGAGAACGTCCTTCAGGAAAGACGGCAACGAGACCAACATCGTGTAGGCTCCCCAGTCGCCGGCAAAGTGTCCGACCCAGCAGGCCCAAACTTCCTTCGATTTGAAAATCGAGAGCCATGGGGTCGCTGGCGGCTGAAACTATCGTACTGTTTCAAAACCTTGATGATCAACGACAGTAAATCCTAGGCATCAAATGATAAACATAGTAATTTGATAAAATTCCGTTTTTATGTACATCATCTATAGCTATTTCACGACTAGTTTAGGACGCTAAGGGGGGCGTGGCATGTCTGCGCTCTCTATCAACCAGGCACTATCTCTTTTATTATCGTGTCAGGATCCTTTTTCCGATAGCTCAAGCCAAGTCAGCTATAACAAACTCCAAGAAACCTTCCTTCAAAACGGTCCAGGACTTCTAGAATCTTCAAAGCTTTCTATTTTACATAATCAAAGCTAACAAAAAACCTTCTCTAACTTTAAACTCAGTATGATTCGGAGAAACTAAAATTTCCTTTTGATCTTTCTATTATGTTCAATTTGAAACGTAGCATTTCGTGCAAAATTTCTAACACGTTTAATTTTTTTGCCGCGGTTTATTTCTTGATTCAACTTTTCTGGACTTCAGAGCCTCCCGATTTTCGGAAAAGATCATATTTTTGAGTTATGGCTTCTCAAAAGCTTCAAAAACCGATTTTTCTTAAGATTTCTCTTAGGTTGCGACCTTTGAAGCGTTATAACTTGAGAATGAGATCAATTGAGATGGATTTTTTTTTTCTGAATTTAGGAAGTCCTGAAAAAAAGGAACAAGCTTCAGAAAAAGTTATAGCCCATTCCGCGTCAACTTGTCACGATTTTATCTTTTTTCAAATCTACAGAACCCTTTCTTTCGGTATCTCTTTGCATGCGCCGCTTGTTTGGTCTAGAATTCCCGTCACATTAAAGGCGCATGCACAGATAAAGGCCACGCGCATCAAAGGGAAGGGTTCTGTAACTTGGAGAAAAATAAAATATGACAAGCTGGGGCGGAATGGGCTGTACGACTTTCCCCCCATGAAGTTATCCAATCTTCACCGTTCCAGTGTTCTTTCCGACGCTGGCTTCAACAGAAGAGATGATATATTCGCGTTCGCCGGCAGAAATTCGGGGATGAGTCGAGGGGCGGTCAGAGGTGAAATAGATCCAGGAGATGCACCAGAGAAGGCCGCACGAGCCTGAAAACTTTCCGAATTCCGTGTAGAATCTTGACTCGAAGTGGTCACTCCATACTTCGGCTGGATTTCATCCCGGGGTGCGGCCTACCCCCCTAAAACTGCGGCCTACCCCCAAAAAAGCGCGGCCTGCTTCCCGAAAAGTGCGGCCTATTTCAGTACACTTTCAAATTTCTTTTTTTCGCGCGCAAAAGACTGAGGTGGGATACAGCCAACGTATGGGTCGCTCTCATTTTGAGGCTTCCACCTAGAGCACGGTCTTCGAGCTCCAGCTGCAATATCAGCTACATTCTGAGCTCGTCAAGGCGCAATTGGTTGAACTACGCGCAGAAAAATGAGGCGAAAAACCGTAAGACCATGATTTCAACTTGATCAACTACACGTTTTGACTTCTAACTTGATCAACTACACTTTTTGACTTGCCAAAGGCGGTTGTTCGTTATCGCTTTTAAAGTTCGTCTTCACAGTCGTTTAAATCTGACTAAAACAACAAAATGAATAGTTTTTGAAAGCTTATCACTGGTTAAAAACGACCGATCATCTCTTAAAACAGAAAATTCATGGTGAGACTCACAAAATTCCTGAAAAACCGTCAAAACCAGCTTTTCAAAAAAAAAGGTCAGTTTCAAACTTGCTCAGAAACGATGCGAATTTGCGATAAAACTATCAAGAATTATACTTTACCTTGAAAATTAATACTATGCTAGAAAAATGTTCAAATTTGTTCGCTAATTTAGCGGATTTGCTTAAAAATTCCTGGTTTTCGCGACAAAATTCCACCCAAAAAAGCCATTCTTTCTCCCGAAAATTTCATAAAAATTCTGGAAAAGTTCCAAACAATATCCTAATCAAACTATCAAATTTCCCTTCACCCACCAATGATGTAGAAAATCGAAGGCCAACCGCCGTCGAAGCCATTTTCGCACAAGTAACCCGACAACGGCAACACGATCACGTTTCCGATTTGGGCGCCTTGGAAATGTTGATTTTATCCCTTCAAGTCCATTTTTCAAGATAAACCAGCATAAGTGATTCCAGTGAGGACGGAAAGTTCGCTGGGAGGTCCCCAAACCGACCACATCGTGTGGACCGCCGGGAAAGTGGCTCCCTGAAAGATTTTTAAGGTATTTCCTACATAAAAATGCCTTTAAAGGTTCTTAAAATCTTCATTTTTTGAAAAAAAAAAACCTGGAGGAATCCAATCGCGGCACGGAGGAGGATCAAGGCGTAGACAGAAGTTCTGGCGGCGATCGGATTGGCCAAAGTCAAGAGGGCAGAGCCCAGAACAGTAACCAGAACCACACGTTTACCACCATAATGGGTCGCCAAATAACCACCGAGGATCTGAAAAAATTCGAATTGAAAAAAAAAATTCAATGAAAAAACTTGGTTTTTAAGAGAAAAAAAAATGTTTTTCCTCTCAAAGATGAACATTTATACAATCTAAAAAAATTTCGAAGTGAACTAAAACCGAAAAAAAGACACAAAAACCAGTTTTTAAGAACAATCTCGAGCAAAAACGCGATTTTTAAAAGATGTCGTGAAATAAAACGGCTAGTCCGCAATGATTTTTCCGACCTCGGTGCTTGCACAAATTAAACTACAGTAACCCAGAAAGTTGCATTTTCTCTTTTTTCTCATTTTAATCACCTGACTTCCGACGTAACCATAGAAGAAGGCCGACAGGACGAATCCAGACAGCTTCTTGTCCCAGTCAAACTCGCCAATCATCTGAAAAAATCAATAGTTTTTATGAAATGGGCATTTTTCCGAAAAACCAGCCAAAATTTGAAATTTCTGCAAACTTCCGGTCTATCAGAAGCTTGAAAACCTGGATTCCAGTCAAAATACTCCATAATTTCAAAATTCTCGATTTTTCATTTTCCCATTATCAATTACTACTGCTTCCTATGATATTTCTATCTGATTTTCATTCGTTCCACATCAAAATTTTTTTTTTTTTTCATCACTTTCTGCCTTACAAACCTCGGATTTTGTGGTAGTGGACGCATCGGGGTCCACACATTTGGGGATGGCCGTGACGCTGCCATCGACGGTGGTGTTCTCGGTAACCATGCAGACGATGGCGAGGGACATGTTCGTCCTCATCGCGTAGGTCAGAAGGCATGCGAAGAAGCAGACCACCGCCAGGCCCAGTCGTGTCGACGGGACAAGCTCTAGAAATAGTTATTCCTCTACGAAGTGTCTTTGGAGATCAGCAATCAAAATCAATCAATCAATAAATCGTTTATGTTCTTGTTTAAGTCATGCTACGAATAGAAGTCTGAACGTTTCGTTGATCATCGTTTACTCGGACATTGGTAACGCGAAACGCAAGTTTCTGGGCGATTCTAGGGATCACTTGAGAGTTCTGAGGCTTCTAAAGTGGTCACTAGAAATGCCCCAACACGTCCGATTCGCGTTACCAAGGTCCGAGTACTGAGTCTTTTCCAAGCTTAAAAAATCCAAGAATGACCGAAGATTGAAAATCCACTCTTAACGGTCTGTTTTCTTTACTGTACACCATTGGGCTTCAAAAAACCTCTTTTGCAAAGAAAATTTGTGACCGAAAAAAAGATTTGAAATTTTCCTTTTAAAACTTCTTTCTTCTAATCTCCTAAAGTGAAACTTAAAAATTTCATCTTCAATATCTTTCTTCTCAAAGTTTTTTTTTAATATATATTTTTCAAAAAAATTCTTAATATTTTCCCACTTTGAACTGAAATTGTCAATATTCTTGAATTAATAAGTTCAATAAACTATTTGCAATATTTCTTTCCCAATTTTTTCGTTTTTTTTTTCTTCAAAATGCGTCAATTTCTCATCTTTAAGTGCTTCCTTCCCATTTTACAAAGAAAAATTTCCTGAAGTAATAATTGTCACAACCCAAAAATGAGTGTCATTTATGAAAAACCCCAAAAAATCATGATTTTTCGACTGATTCCTCTAGAAACTTTCATTCTGAAATTTTCAAGCTTCAATTTCCAGGGATTCATTCTGATCTACACCCTCTAAATCTAAAAGATCCAAATAAATGATCCGCACAAAGTTCCAGCAATTTTTCTCCTATCTTCCAAGATTACAATCAGAGCGCAATTGTTCATGCCAACTGTAACATTTAGACTAGCATAAATCAAAAGGGTTGATTGCAGGAAAAAAAAAAGCTGGAAACTTTTTCTCCCGGTAAAATCCTCCACATTACACAGAGCATACCTTGTACCCTGAACTAATCAAATCAACATTTTTTTTGTTCTTGAGTATTCAGTAGGCCACGCATTAATCTAAAGGACCATAAACGTCAAAAATGCCGTCTTGAGGGTAATAAATGTCAAAAAATGGGTCGAGATAAGGCTTGTAACTACTGTCGGGATGATAAAAATGACGAAAAGGAATCGAAAATCTAATTTTTTTTTTTGAAAAATGGACTTTGTTCTAAAAATTGACGTCAGGCTCAGATAAAGAGGATAAAGTCGTAGATTTAAACTTTATTTTGGTGATTTATTAAAAATTCACCTTTTATCTTAGAGCATAAATACTTCAAACAATGGTAAACCCTCTCAAAAAATGAACAAAAACGGAATTTTTCAGAGAGATCAGTGGAAGTCTGAAGAGACACAGAGAAAAATAGGAAATCCTAGTTGTCTGGCCTCTCTTAAATCAGCCTGTGATCTCTCTCTCTCTCTCTCTTACGCTATTTTCTATCAAAAAACCTTTTTTTAAAGAGCTAACCAATACGGTTTACGGAAATGAAATTTCTGTTCCTGGTTCTTAAAGTTTCAATTTTTTGAGAGAAGTTTGGATTTTTTTTCATACAGAATGCCCAAAAAAGTCACACGGAAGACGGAAAAACTGCTATTTTTGGGCTTTTTTCAAAGTTTGGTCTTATTTTGACATCCATCTCCACAATAATTATAACCCAATACACAATGAATAAACACATAATTTTTCAAACTTCAAGATTTTCTGAAAATTTCTTTCTTAATAAAGAGAATTTCAGTGTTCTTTTTTTTTTGAAAAAACTAAAAAAAAATAATAAGAGAGATCGTTGAAACCTTGAAGAGACACCAGGAAAAACCAACATCGTTTGATGTCTGACGTCTCTTCGGTTCACCGTTGATCTCTCGCTTCTTCTTTGCTATCTCAGTTCCACGAAATTTACTACTCACATAAATCCATTCGGGTTTCATTCTTTTCTTGAGACGTATCTTTCCCTTGATAAGAATTTGAATTATTTTCTTCCTATTTTTTTTTATGGAAAAAACTAAGAATGATAGAAAATAATGTTAGAGATAGCAGAGAAAAAGACAAATCTCTAGCCGTCTGGCATCTCTTCACATCCCTGTTGATCTATCGCTAATATTTCTTTTTTCTTGTTTTTAGCCAAAAAAAACAGCTTTAAAATTCAAGCTTAAGAATTTCCCCCTTTCTTCAGATTCTGTCAACGTTTTTTTCGATTTTTCAGTAGGCCTAAAAATGATCTAAAAGGCCATAAATGTCGAAAATATCGTCTCAAGGGCCATAAATGTCAAAAAAGGGGGCAAGATAAGGCATGTAACTACTGTCGGGATGATAAAAAAATTGAGAAAAAAATGGACAAGAAATCAATTTTTTTAATGGACTTGGGTCTGAAAAATTGACGTCGAGAGGATAAAGTCGGGGTTTTTTTCATTCTGAAAATAGATTTTGACCCAAAAAAATTGAATATATTCAATAAAAAAATTCGAAAAAAATTCTTCTGGATCTATTTTAAGGGAAGCAAAGGGAGTTGGTCAAAAATCGGGAAAACGGACTCAAGGATCTTTTTTTTGCAAATTAACTGAAAACTTAATCAGGAAAGAAACACACCGATAAATCTGGAATCAATAAGTTGTAAATTCATAAAATATGTTCATTTTTTGAAACGTACTTGTTGACGTGTCCATTGAGTCGTCGTAATGCACACGGTTCAACCTGAAAAATTGGAAAATAGTTCAGAAAAATGCCAAAAAAAAAACCGAATGAGAACAATTTCAAAGCCCGTCACTTTCAGAGCGTAGAAAAGGCTTCAAAATTGACAAAATTTGAAAAATAAAAGGAAGGAAACGGGAGAAACGGCCGTTTGAAAAGTTCTTCGCCCTCTGGCCCCGTATCAGTCTTCTTGTTCGCGATTCGGGTCAAAACAAAAAAAAAAAGAGAACGGAGAGAAGGTCACATTTATATATGATTTGGGGGTGTAAAAAAACAGGAAGTTTGTGCAGAAACCTTTCAATTTAGGGCAGAGAAAACTAGGAATAAACTGGCGGAAGGAAGTGAAGAGTTAGCGGAAGAAAGTTTAAGATTTGGTACTTTCAAAAAACTTTTTTGGGTACTGAATTAAAATATCCAACTTTTAATCTTACTAAAAACACCGAAAAAGTTTACAAAAGTCAGCAGAAACCGAAAAATTGATAATTTCTTTTAATATTGGCAACAAATCATTTATTTTTCGTCCTTAGTCCATGGAAACGCGAACCAGACTTGTTGGGGCGTTTCTAGTGACCACTTTAGTAGCGTCAGAACTCTTAAGTGACCCCTAGAATTGCTTAGAGACGCCCGAGGCGCGTCCGAGTTCAGGGGGAAATTCTCAGACCTCGGTAACGCGAACCAGACTTGTCGAGACGTTCCTAGTGACCACTTTAGTAGCGTCAGAACTCTGAAGTGGCCCCTAGAGTCGCCCAGAACTTCCAGAGCGTGTCCGAGATACTTCTAGGTAGCATTCACGCCTCTGACAGAGCAAGGAAGCCCAAAATTACCTCACGACGAAAATAATGATTAAAATAACAATCAGAGGGTCGCGCGGCCCGACTGATAAAGAACGCCCTCGATTTTTGATAAGCTAGGCGAATTTTCCTACGCACTTATCACACCTCTGACATAATCCTGAGAAAACAATTTCGAATTTTCGAATCGGTCATCATTATCATGTTTCTCAGGTCGTGTCTGCGGTTGAGCAGAAGAATCAACAGATTAAAATGTTGCCATTCGTTCTATTTTTCGACAATCGCTTGATAGTCATCAAAGAATGGACGAAGTACTGTAGAGGTCGTTATTAAAACGCTTTAAGACCCATTTTTCGGTAGAAAAATTTATAGACCCTTCTGTTCTCTCCCTAGGAAACAGATGGAAAAAATACAGTAAAAATAAATTTTAAAAATCTTACAAAAATTCACCAAAAAATGGACTTGAGGTACTGTAGATCGCTATAAGACTCATTCTTTGTAAAATTCTGTTTTTTCCAATTTTTAAATATTTTGACCTCTTTTTCTCGTTTAAAAAAAGGTCAAAAAAAAAATGGAAATCTTACAAAAGTTACAAAATAAACGGCTAACCCAAAAAATCTGATAGTGCAAAAATTCAAAGGAAACACAAAATGATACGATTTTTCCCTGAATGAAAAACGTAGCGCGACGAAAAAAAAAAGATGGAGAACAGAGTCGTAAAAAAACGCCACATGGGAGGTCTGATAAACTTGCACTTTTAGTAGTATTCAAACTCCAAACTTTTTTATATTTTGAGCTTTTTGAGTTTTTTCGAAGCTTAATAATTGAAATATGTTTCATACACAGCATAGCCTATTGGAAATCGAAAAATTCAAATAAAAAGCCTGCTCAAAATAGAAAAAAGCACTTTTTCTCTGATTTTCTTCCTTATAAGTCGTTCTGAAGTTTTAAATATTTATATCACTTCTTTTTTTCTTAAAAATTATTTATTTTTAAGCTCAAATTTCATTGAACTATATGTTCCATACACAACATAGCCTATTGAAAGTTTAAAAAATCGTTAAAAAGGTCTGCTCAAAATAGAAAAAAGCGCTTTTTCTTTGATTTTCGTCCTTATAAGTCATTCTGAAGTCTTAAATAATTATATAAGTTCGAAATTTCTTGAAAATTATCGATTTTTGAGCTTTAAATCTGTTAAAATATATGTTATATTCACAACATAGCCTAACGAAAATCGAAAAACCCGACTAGAAAGCATGCTAAAAATAGAAAAAGGAGCTTTTTCCGAATTTTAGATTCTTTTTTAAGCTAAACCGTTTAGTTTCAAATTTTTTAAGTTCAAAAATCCTCCATTTAAAAGCCCAATTTATGCTTTTTTGAACTAAAAGAGCCCACCAAAAATCCCTCTCTTCTCAAAAAATGACAAAAAGAAGATAAAATCAAACAAAAAAGAGCGGAAAACTCGGCAACTTGACGAAAAGGCGCGTGCCGCAGCGGCCGTTCGTCTTCTTTTTTAGCAAATAGCCTCGGTCAATCGGCTTTTCTCGGCAGAAAGACAACAAAAGTACCAAGTTACCGTTGGAGTTTGTCCCCCACGTGGTTTTAGGTTACTCTTTGAACTACTCAAGAGGACGAGCTATAATTAAACTCACTTCCTCATTTTTCAGCTTTATAGACAAAAAAATTGTATCACAACATATAAAGCACAAGAAATCGAATCGAAACATGAAAATTTCAGAAAAAAATTGACATTTTTTTCAAGATTTTTTTGATACAGATTACCTTCTTTTTAAACATTTAAAAAGTTTTTTTCATGGTTAAAATTTTTTCGGAAGATTTTTTTGAGTCTTACTCAGTATTCAAAAGGTAGGATAAGTGTTTTTGAGGCCAAGAATTTCAGAAAATCAAAATTGAAGTCTCCTTTTTTCAAAAATTTACTTGCTAAATCCGCTTTTTATCTAATTTTAAACATGGTTAACATACTTGTTTTTCAAAGTTTGCAAAAAAATAGTCTTTCATTAAAAAAAATACTTGTTCTTCTCAAATCAAAATAAATGTTCAAAAAAATAAAAAAATCTAGTTCAAAAAAACGCTTCTTTTGCATGTTTTTTTGAGCAGCTATTCACTGAAAAAAAGGCCCCGAATCAAATCCTAAAAAAATTCAAATTCAAAAAGGATGTTGCGGAACGCAATAGAGAGCACAACACACAGAAGAGAAACAGAAAAAAAGAGGCAGCGAACGGAGGAAAAAAAAAGAAGAGAAATAGGAGGACTTGGGTCAAAAAAAAGGAGGTTGGCACTCTGCCCGAGCCTTGTCCTGCGTCTCTTCCACATATCTGGCTCTCTCGCTTTTTCTTCCGCTCTTTGGGTCTCTTACTTTCCAATTATCTCTATATCTAAACAAGATAGGCTCCATTTCTGGGATAAATGGCTCCGTTTCTGCAGATTGCACGGCACATTACATCGAGATTCTATTATATTATACTTATTTTTGGAGAGAAAATAACAGGGTTTATAGAAGAAAGGCCTTGAAAAAGAGAAAAAATTGTACTGAAAAAGGGAAAAAATATTTTTGAAACTTGATATATTCTGGCGTATAATCGCTAAGTTATTATTAATAATAGCCGTTTGAAACTAAAAGAATGACTTCAAAACATTTAAAAATTCATATTTTCATCAAACGGTAGACAAGAAAAAAATAAAAGAGAACCATATTTCTTCATCTTAAACAACAAACAAAGATGTTACTTTTTTTGAGGATGCACTATTTAACATTGTAAAAAACAATTGTACATACCTAAAATTAAAAAAAAAACATCAAAAGTACTAAAATCATATAAAATAAACAGAATTATACTAAATAGGCGTAAGGATGCGCATCGTACGTAATATGGAGTGTATGCACAAACCGAAACCACAGTAACCCAACATTTAAAAAATAAACACGCTCAACTTGTTTTCTTCTAGGTTATTTTCTAGCAGTTTTAATTCAAATCTAACAAAACGAAATTATAACAAAAATACGAATTTAAACAGATAAAAGACGCGAAAAAACGGAAAAATCGAGCCCAAATCTTCAAAGAACGCTCAGTCCGAGAGGGCATTAATCAATGCAAAAACTTCCCTTGTGGCCATTACACAAACGTCCGAACAGAATGTCCGCCTGTCGGAAATATTACAAACCTGACACCTACATATCTGCGGATGTTTCTAGGAAAAAGGACTAAAACGGAAATTTGTTGAAAAGTGTTCAACAACAGCCAAAAGCTGAACAAACAGAGGAAAATATCATTGTTATTGAAATATTCTCAGCCTAATTCGATTTTTGTTGAATGATGTTTGACCAGAGGGCTTTTTCATCGAAAATTATAAGAAACTTTGAGCAAAATTAATGGTTTTTAAAGGCGCAGAAGCTTGGATTGATACTAAAAAATGGCCTTTCGCTTTGGAAAACCTCAGGAGATTTTTTTAAAGCATTTTTGAACATTCAAAAAGTCTTTGTGAACTTTTTGAAGTTATATAATCGGTTCACAAGCCTTTCAAAATGAGCACAGGCAAAATTTCAAAGAAATTTACCATCAAAATCCTACTTTTCAGTTAAAAGTAGAGTCAAGACTTATTTCTTGGCCTTCTGAATATTCTAAAACTCATTAATAGTGAACGTCATCCTTTACTGTATAAGTGGATAGTATAACAGCATAAAAAGGAGAAAATAAAAAAGAAAGAAAGAAAAGAAAAATCGAAAAACGAGTAAAGGTTGGCAGCGTGGGAAAAAAATGACGCTTTTTCCGTTTGTCCAGTAGCCACGCCCCCTTCTGGATATTGCATCAGACTGATGCTCAGAATGGATTTTCTACAATATTAAGTGAAGATTGCATCATTTTCTTCGAAATCACTCAGAATGATTATAAAAAGCTTTTCTTTTCGATTTTGCCGCCCTTTTAAAAACGCCCTATTGATATTGAATGTGTTAGAAAAGTGGTTTTTCGACGCTTTTTTTTTTTGAACCGAAGAAAACCTTTACACACTTTTAATAAATATTTACTGTAAAGTTCAAGGAGTCCAAGAAAATTTATTTTTCGGAAAACCTATTAGACTGATCTCGAAACTAAGTAAACGAAGTCGAGCTCAAATTTAGTAACCATTGAACTAAAAGATATCAAAACCCTGTCATATAATCAACAACAAAAAAAGAAATTCTTCTTTTAGAGTTTTTCGGCAAAAATCGAGCCGTGGACGCTTTTGACATTGAAAAAAAAGAATCAGTTCAAAAATTTCAAGAAAATAACCTTGTTGATATTTTTTTCTCGTCTTTCTAATTCCAAGTCCAATCTGATTCGTTCCTATTTTCAAAAAAAAAAAAAGCGGCTCAGAGGTCAATAAAAAGGCAATCTGCCGTGCGAGGCTCTCGAAAAAGTGCGATGGCTCATGAAAATCCACTCGGACACTGATTACTTCGGCCCACTTCAATGTCAAGTGTTTTCGGCACGCGCTTTGATTTTAATTGAAGATTATGAGCAAACTAGACGTTGAGAAAAAGTGAGTTGATTTTTAAAAAATCTCAGATTCATCTCAAAATAATTATTATCTCAAAACCAGAAAGAATTTTCAATGAGAATATAACTGATAAAAACGCATAAATAGGTTTGAAAAAGATGGAAATTTTTTTTGACAAACTGTCGAGAGCAATAGTTTTGGCCGTAGATAGGGCTGTGTTCACACTGTTTATGCACACAGTACACATTTTCTTACTTTTTTCCGTCTCTGTTGTTTTTATTAATTCTTTTGGCCCAATTAAATAAAATATACCTTCTCCTCCATCTGGGTTCAAGAAAAGAAATCGTTGACGCTGAAGTTGTTGTACGAGTCATTCCAGTTTGGCCGGAAAACTCGCTGTATACACTTGTATCGTCAAATGGCCGCCGATGTCTTGTCTTGGGTCGGATACCGATGCGATATTTCAATTTGAAAAAGATTGGCGACGGAGTTGAAGCAACCTGAATTTTTCCGATACGAGGTAATTTTAAATATGGATTTAAAAACCGATAAATCTTCGTAGATTTCTATTTTGGTAAATATTGGGAAAACGAAAATTGTCCTTCTGCTTGCATTACTTGACGATTTGCTGAAATATTAAAAAAACCATATTGAATATTTTTCAAGATAAGAAAAACCTCATTAACGTTGTCGGAACTCTATAAGTCAAAGCTTGTTGGGAAGCTTCATGTACAGATGTTCTCCTCACACATTCGCTGTAAAAACACTTTTTGAGTTCATTTTTTATTTTTTTCCAAACTCAAAGGGATTTGGCTGGCTTTGAGATTTTTTGACCACGACTTCTGGATTTATATGTACTTTTTTCTCTTGTACACTTGCGGATCTTTGTCTGAAAAAATGAAGTAAAACTATTTGATAAGTTGAAAAATAAATACCGAATACTGCTAAGTTCAATAGAGACCGAGTCTTCCAAACTTGATTCCTGTGAATCCCTTTCACTGAAAATTATCAAATTATTTAAAAAAGGAAAAAAAGGGCTTACAAAAATTGGGATCGGCTATTTTTGAACAATGACGATGGGCGTGGTCTTCTGAAAATTGAAATTTTTTCAATTTTTGAGAAAAACTAGTCCGAAAGTTTAAGTTATGAGTTAAATTTCGAGAAAAATGTCTTGGCACGAAAATCCGAACCTTGGAAAGATTTACTGTACTTCTCCCCGTTTTTTTGGCCATTTAAAAAAATCTCTCCTTTAAATTTTTAAAGGCGGGTTTTTCATGAAAAAAATAGCAAAAAAACGGCTCTTCGTCTCGAGACCTTTTTAATAATATTCTATAGACCCAAAAAAATATTTAAAAAAAGCTTGAAAAAAATCATAAAAAAAATCAACCTTTTATAGGAGCAACTGGGCAAATCCATAAACGAGGTCTCTTCCATATCCGCTGGTTGTATTTGACTGAAAATTAAATTTTTCTGGAAATAAAGGTATAAAAATGAAACTGACTCATTTTGTGACGGACTGGGATACAATGAAAACGAAGTTTCAACTAAACTTGACGCCTGCGAACGTCTTTCCTGCCTGAAATTATGACTTCCATCGAAAAAAAAGAACGAAAAAATGAAAAACCGTGTTTGAGAAGTACTCGGCAACATGGAAGACGAGGATTCTCCGAAGCTATTGAATGAATTTCGGTGACTGGAAAATTTTGATTAATTAATTAGATAATTTAAATAAAACCCGGGTTGTAACGTGCTGGGCAACATGGACGATTCTTCAAAACTGTTGGGAGAAATTTTCTGGCTGAATAATTTTCACTAACTTTCCATTGTTAATGCTGAAAAAAAAAACCCTGCTTGGGAAGTACTGGGAGCATCGATAAACGAAGTCTCTTCCAAGCTTGATTGTCGATCGGATCGTCTGTACCTGAAAAGGAAAAATCGTAACTTCAAATAAAGATTTTTCTCACCTCGATTTCCTGGGATTCATGACGAACGTCGTTTCTTCTACATCTTTGTCTTTTTTCCGCATTTTTTTATCGGTTAGTAAATATTTAACATGAAAATTAACATAGAAACGAGAAAGAAATGAGAAATCGCCAAAATTTTTTTAGTTGTTCATGAGAACCCGATTTGACCTCCTGTTTGACTCATCAGCGTGGATTTTTTTGTTCTTTTTTTCAATCAATGAAAAAAACTTCATGGCTTCAAATTCATTTTTTTCAGTTTTTTCCAATGCATTCCTCGAGGTGCGACAATCCTGTCTAAATTTTCCCTTTTTATTATTCCGCTCTGTTTTCATTCAATTCGTCTATCAAAATTTTCGAACTCTAGACTCACAAACAACCAGTGAGTCTTTTTTCTTTTCTTTTTCAATTAACTTCATAAAATTTTCATTTCGGACCGTTTTTTCGGAATTGATGCCGTGTTCAAAGTAATTTCCGCGAAATGCAAAATGATCTCTGACTCTCCACAATTTAGTGATCTTTTCCTTTCTCTAACGGGTATTTTGAATTTCGCGGAATCAAATTGAACACGGCATGAACGGGTGAAAAAAACGTTCCGGCTCAGCCAGCATGTGCGCTCTATCGCACGCTCGCCGTAAATATTTTTTGTTGCGTTTTTTGAACAGAAACTCTACTTGATTAGCTGTTTACATTCAACTTTCACCTTTCTTCTGCTATTTTATAGCTAAAAATGATTTTTGACATTCAAATTGACAAAGTAAACCTACTTATATCGATGCTACTCTTGGTAAACGAGTTCAAAATGTCTTAGCGTTGAAGATCGCATTTTCTTCCGTGTTTTCTCGTTATTCGGTTTGAATTGAAGATATTTATGGGTAATTTGAAGGAAAACTGTATCGTCGATCTCCTTCGCAGCAGTCGTCACCGGCTTCGACGAGCCAGTCGCCGCCGGTGGCGTCCGGCGCCGATGAAGACGGTTTGTAGATTTATTTTTGATTTTAGTGTTTGAAATATGCTGGTCTTGATTAGTATTTCATTTTTAAAATAAAAAAAGGTTTCTGAAGAGATTTGAAAATGGTCTTATAAGTGGTCTAATAAATTTATTATGTTGAGGTTTTTGGAAGTCAAAAAAACTCTTGATGAATCGAAAAAAAGTTCAAAATAGATTTTTCGACGAATTTTAATGATATTCGATCGAATAATACCTTTTGGGAATTGTGTAAAAATTCGAAAAATATCTCGAATTTCATGGATAAATCTACGTTAATTTCGTTTAAAATAGTTTATAAGACCTTTTTTTGTACACATAAGAAAGAGTTTCCCTACTTTAGTAGTCAATTTGAGCTTCATAATTTTTTAAAAGCATATTTGAGCATGAAGTTTTCAAAATCTTCTTCATTTTCTCCAAGTTTTGCCGAAAATCCATATTCTTTATTGAAAAAAAGCTCATAAATACTCTAAAAATGTTGTTAATTAACGTATAAAATTTTTCTTAAGCTTACAAAATCCATTAAAGTTCAAAAAACTCTAATAATACGCTGAAAAAAGTCTTTAGAATTCCAAAAATCGACGTATTTCCTTTTGAACGGATGGTTAAACAATAAAAGTCAGTCATGAAAAGCTCAAAAAATCCAAATTAAGATGCGAGCAAAGATTCGGAAGATATTCTTCGGCCGCCACTTCCCGAGGTGCCGCCTGGAGAAGGGCCCGATATAGTTCCCTTGTCGGTCTTGTTGGATTTCGCCGTCCAGAACATCTACCACGAGATCACCGTCTTGTCCGAACTGTAAGTCACAAAAAAAAATACAAAGCCCTTCAATTTTTTTCTCTTCAACCAAAAAAGAAGGAAAATTTTCAGCCGTATTAACATTGTAAAAAAACAACATATTTTTTTCGTATTTTTCAAATTAATTTTGAGGACATCTACCAAGAAATCACCGTTTTGTCTAAATTCTCTGTACCGAAAAAAAATCCGAAGTAATTTCAAAAAAATGTTTTTGTGAAGACAGAAAAAGTATAATTTTAGTCGTCTTACTACTGAAAAAAATATTTCTCCCGTATTTTTTTCGTGGAATTGGTAAAAAAATATTTTTTTAAAGATTATCTACAACAAGATCAAAGTTTTGTCTAAATTTTTTTAAATTTTTCAATTAAAAAAATTCTAAGCCCTTCCAACATAATTTTTTTCCTCAGAAATTACTAGTTTTAGCCGTTTCTCTTCTGAAAGAATCATCATTCTCGTATGAAAATATAGTGTTAAAAACCATTTTTTTAATGACACATTCGAGAAAAAAAGATCACAGTTTTGTCTAAAATTTCAAATATACAAAAAAAATCCAGAGCGCTTCCAACATAATTTTTTTCTCAGAAATTACTAGTTTTAGTCGTTTTTTTGTAAACATCTTTTTTTGTGTTTTTTTCAAAAATTTAGCGTTAAACCATTTTAGAACATCTACCATGAGACCAACATCTGGTCTGAATTTTCAGAGACGAAAAAATTCCAAAATTTTTTTTTCATGTACAGAGGGCAGAAAAAAAAACGTTATAGACCTTTTCTCCGTATTTTCTGATCGATCTGGTATTTAAATTATTTTTAAGAACCTCTACCACGAGAGAACTGTCATTAGTAGGTAACAAAAAATCCGAAACCATCCAAAAAAAAAATGTTTCCACAATTCAGAAAAGAATAGTTCTAGATGTCTTTTCTAGACGTTTTTTTTCTCATTTATCTAAAATTATTTTTAAGAAAATCTAGCATAGTTTTCGAAAAATATCTCTATCCATATTGTAGAAAATAATGATTTTAAAGGTCCTTTTTCTCAGTGAATTCTCGAAAAAAATTCAGTATTAAAAATTTTTTTCTCAAGACTTTTTACCAAAAAGATCAAGCACTCTGAAATAACTCCAAAAAAGTGCAGAATGCAAAAAAAGTCGGACGCCGACAAGAAGATCTCCCTGGTGCAGTTCGCACATACGACGCGGCTGATGTTCATCAAGCTGCTGGCGTTGGTCAAATGGCTCAAGTCTTCGAAGAAATTCGACGCATGCAACGTTTATACACCAATTTCAAAGCAAAACATTCAATTTTTCTCGATTTCCAGTCGATTTGCTACGTTCTCGAGTCGCAGGCCAAGTTGTACGTCGAGACGGCCGATCGAATGGTCGCCATGACGAGGTTCGGGACATGAAATCAATCAAAATCGAGATTTTCCGTGCAAAAACTCAAAAAATGGTTTTTCCTGTGAGGTTTTGTAACTTTTCGTGCAATTTTCACGCAAAAAATCAACTTTTTCTTGAAAATTTTCTATTAAGAACGGGTTTTTTTCATCTAAAATCAAATCTAGATAGGATTTTTTGTTCCAAAAACCTTCAATAGAAAGCTGTAAGGAAGTAAGCCTCAATATAATTGAAAAATAGAGCTTTCTTGATTCAGAGGAGTTCAACGAAATCCAAAAAAAAATTTTCCATGCAAAAACTCAAAAAAGAAGCTCTCCCTGTTAAAAATTGTGCTGAAAAATGGCCATATTTTCTACAAATTCTACCGAAAAAAAAAATTCTTTTCTTTAAAGTTTCTTATGAAGAACGGGTTTTTTTTTCGTTTAAAATCACCTTCAAAATAAGATTCTTTTATAAATATATTCAGAAAAAGCTTCTATTAACCCTGAAAAGTTGAAAATTTTGTTTCTTAGAAGTTCAAAGAAGAGCTTTTTCGTTCCAAAGGAGATCAATGAAAATCCCTTTTTTCTTAGGTGCATTAAATCAAAAAAAGAGATTTTCCTGTTAAAAAAATCGGGCTGAAAAAAATGACAGCATTTTTCTATAAAAAAAGAATTTTTTTCTTCGAAAACTATATAATTTGAAAATCAGCTCTTCCTTAAAATTACACTCGAAATGGTTGGAAATGAGCTATTTGTTAAAAATAAACTCTGAAATTATATTCTTCTTGAACATCTTCATCTAAAAAAATGCTCTAAATTTTGCTTCTTTGAAACTCAAAAAGCTTTTTTTCGTTCCGAAGGAGATCAATGAAAATCGAATTTTTTTCCGTGCAAAAAAACTCAAAAAAAGAGATTTTCCTGTAAAAAAATCACATTGAAAAAAATGGCCATATTTTTCTACAGTTTCTACCGAAAAAAATTCTTTTCTTTGCAAAATTTATAATTTTTTTGGACAATTTTTCAATCAAAAAAAAGCTTTTTTTCCTCGAAATTTCCTATTCATGACGGGTTTTTACTTCTGAAATAATATTCAAAAAAAGGATTTTTATCAAAAAAATCTTCAATACGAGCTTTTGTACTAAGAAACGTAAATTTTTGCTTTTTTTAAAGTTCACATTTTTTTCGTTCTAGAGAATGTTTTTTTCGTAGAATAAATCAAAAAGAGATTGTAAAATTTAATTCTGGAAAACGACAATTTATTGCATTTTGTTTGTCTCAAAATGATTACTTTAAAATATCACTTTTTTTCCTTTCAATTTAAACTCGAAAAAAATCAGCCTTTCCTAAAAAAATTTTTTTCTATAAAAAAACAGGTTTTTTTCCTTTGAAAAATGAGCTCCAAAATGTTAAAAAAATGAGCTTATACTTATACTAAAAAAAATTTTTGTGAATTTGGTTACATGAAATTAAAAAAATGAGCCTTTTTTTGTCCAGAGGAGACCTCCAACTGGCCCGATTACCTCATTTCCAAATCATGCCGGCCGTCGAAGTCCTCACAAAGGTGAGATTCGAAAACCGCAAAAATTTAAAGAAAATTCGGTTAAGGGAACCTACGACACCCTTCCAATCTCTATAAAGGAGACCTTCATTCCACCGGCGAAAATTTCGGCGAGGGATCAGGTAAAAATTGTGTAAAAATTGAAATTTTAATGGGAAAAGGGGTTGAAAATTGCTTCAAAAAAGCGAATTTTTCTCGAAGAAGTACATAGAAAACGTCTATATTTTTGATCCAAGAAGGATCTTTTATAGGAAAAAAATTCCTAGGCCAATATTTTTCTTCGGTTTCTAAAAATACATTTTGAAGCCAAAGTTATAATTTCGTATTTAGTTCCGCTTACTACGTAAAAAGGTGGTTCTGATGCTCAGAATTTGATTCGAAATCAACAAGAAAAAGATTCAAAGTTAAATTTTTACTCTTTATTTTTCCCGATTCGATTTCGAAGCTAAATACCTACGTTTATTTCTTATAAAACGCAGAGGCATGGAAAAACGCGTTTCCTTCCGTTTTGAAGTTTAAAAGTGAGTGAAAATCAAACTGGAACAGTATCCCATGTTCAGCTTTACTTAAAATCCAGAAATTTTTACGAAAAAACCTCGTTTTTGATTTCCAAAAAAATGATTCTTTTCCGTTTCGAAGTTCAAAAAAGAGTAAAAATTAAACTTGAAGGGCAGAAGATAAAGCCCAAAAAAGTTCCAGCTGTTCTGAACTTTCGAAAAAAAAATGTTCCTTCTGTTCCGAACTCAAAAATGAGAGAAAAAAAACTGATACTTTTCCAAGTTCATGTTAAACTCTAATTAAAACTTAAAATTGGATTTCCCAAGCCCAAAAAAAGTCTTAACCCTTCAAGATTTCCAAAAAAGCAGTTCTTCCCGTTCCGAATTCAAAAACGAGGGGAAAAAAGTTTAAAAAAAAAAAATCAATTTTTTTCGAAGCCCGAAAAAAGTCCTAATCGTTTTCAAAATGCACAGGCGAACGTCCTCGCCCGCCTCAACCAAGTGATCGAATCGAGGATCTCCCGGATTTCCTCAACGTTATCGCCGCGTTACAGATCGATCATCATCCGGAACGGAACTGTTTGAGAAAAAATCTCTCTGAAGAAAAATCAATTTTTCAGGCGGTTTTAACAGTACCCGGGGAATTCGAGGTCATCGTCGGGGTTCTCGGCGAAACGGAGCAGCTGAAGTGGACCTTGATGAATATTAAGGTTGGTTGGAAAATGGTTGAAAGGAAGAAAAATGTAGTATACTTCGAAAAAAGTTATTTTTTAGGATAATGTTTTTAAATTTTCTCATTTTTAATGCTTTCTGTAGGATACTACTGTTTTTCATTATTAGATATGTATATATATACTTTTCAAGTAGAATTTTTTTTCCATTTAATCTTTTTTTTTCTAAATTTGTTGTCTTCATTATTCTTAGAGGACTTTTTCGGAGGGTTAGAAGCGACTTTAGGGAAAAATCCTTGTCTATAACAATTTTTTTTTTTGCTGGGGTATTCAAATTTTGCATTTTCCTAGCTGTTTTAGTATGATTGAACTCGAAGAAAAGTTGGTATATTTTGTAAAAAGTCATTTTTAGGACGATATTTCAAATTTTCTCATTTCGAATGTGTTTCTGTAGGATTTTACTGAGTTATTATCATGTATTTATATATTTCTAAAGCGTCTAGCTTCCAATTATTCTAAATTTCTGTCTTCATTTTGTTCTAGGGAGTTTTCGAAGGGTTAGAAACAACTTTTGAGGGGGAAAATTGTCGTTTTCAGTAAGATTTTTTGTTGAAGCGTTCAAATTTTGCATTATCATAGCTATTTGAAAATCATAAGAATAATTAAAAAAAGAATTAAAATATGAAATAAAAAGTGAAAAAAATCATAAAAAAAGTTGTTTTTTTCAACACAATAATTCATTAAAAATCTCTCTATTTTTCTTTTAAAATGAAATTTGGAAGAAAATTGAAAAATTTTTCTGTTCATATTCATTGAAGGCTCTGAAACTCCTTAAAACAAGTTTTTTTGAGTAACATTTTTCAATAACTTTGTAATTTTTATTCAGCGCCAAGTAATACTATATACGCATTTTTATCATATTCTACTTATTTTCTAATAGAAAAATTGTGTGATTTCTGACAATTTCACTCATAAAATGCCCTTCAGATGCTGGTGGAGGACTACGAAATCGGCTACGGAATGCAATTGGTGCATCCGTTGCAGCTCGGCTACATTCACAGCCATCTTCAGAGCAGGATGAACGTTTCTAAAAATGTAAAGATTATGATAGACTTTCTGTAGTCTCTTTGTTTTTGCTGTTTAGAAGCCTTTTTGGTTTTTAAAACCTCGTCTTTCTTCAAAAATTGGTTTGAGAATTCCTTCAGAGCGGGAGGGACGTTCTTAAAAGTGTAAAAATGATATCTATGAAAAAAGGAATTTTTATCATTTTTCTCATTTTCGCTTTGCTCTTTTGAATCAAAACTCGTCATTTTGGCCCAAAAATTGACTGATTTCTCTTCTGAAAGCTCTTATCTCGTTCTAAATATAGGTTTAAAGAAGATTTTAAAGAATTTACAGCTAAACGGACAAAGTCCAAACGACCTCATGAAGAAGAGTCTAAAGCTTTTTTTTGAGTTCCTAAAAGGTGTCAAAAATTCTTCGGAATCTCCTTTTTTTTTAGCTCCAAAAAAGTCTTTGAGGCTTTTTTAAGACCTTTGCCCGTGTACAAAATCTTGAAAACCGCTCAAATTTGCTAATTTAACTCTTCTCAAGAACATATAAATCAATTTTTTGAAGAATCTCGAATTTTTTTCATCAGCTGAACTCATCATTTTCTCCTAGAAGTTCCCAACTTCCACTCTAAATCGTAAAAAAAAGCCAAAAAAACTGTATTTTTATTCCAGCCAATCAATGAAATCTACTCATTTCTGCATCGTTTCGCCCTGTCCCTTCAGTTGGACGTTTTATCCTGCCAGGCTTCTCAGTTGGCCGCCGGCCAGTTGCGGTTCCCTACTCCTCAAAAACAGTGAAAATAAAGATTGTTGCAGTGACAACATCGTCATCGAAAAGTACGAAGAGAAGGAGCGGAATCTGGTTATCGGATATTGGCTACAAAATGTCACCAACCGAAGGACCACCCTGGGAGTCCCGAAGTACGTATAGAAAACGAGAAATAGTCTTCTCCAAAACATTATTTCAGTCTTTAAATCAGTTTTATCTAGGTGATATCTAGGTGGAGAAGATGTTGAAAACTTCAAAAGTATACGAAAGCTCAAAAACTCGGAAACGTTTTGAAAGGTTCAAAAAAAAATAGCAAAGTTCCAGAAGGATTCCTAAGCATTTCGAATTTTAAGTAAATCTTGGAAATATTCTAGAAGTTCTATTGAAGTCTTGGAAAGCTTTATAAGCCTTGAAAAGTTCAAATATGGCTTAAGAATTTCAAAAATACACCAAGAGCCTTCTAAAAATCTCGATTTTCTCATAGAAAATCGAAAAAATTCACTTTTTTTAATACCGCGTATGAATATTTCGAAAAAAATCTCTTGAAAAAAATTAAATATTAAAAAAATATCTAGTAGCTCTACTGAAGTCTCATAACATCTAGAAAGTCTTGAAAGGTTCAAATATGGCTTTGAAAGCTCAAAAAACACCAAAAATCTAAAAGTTTCAATTTCCACATAGAAACCGCCGGAAAAATTATTTTTTCAGAATCTCTATCAAATCGCTTGAAAAAGTGAATATTAAAAAAATCTCCCATAGTTTTACCAAGGTCCCGTAACATCTAGAAAGTCTTGGAAGGTTCAAAATAGCTTCAGAAGCTCAAAAAACACCAAAAATATTCCAGAAGTCTCTATTTCACATATGTGGAAACCGTCGGAAAAAGTTAATTTTGAAAAATCTATAAAAAAAAATCACTTCTACCCTATTTTGAAAGTCTTTAGTGGTTTGAATATGCTTTAGAAGCTGAAAAATACACCAAAACCCTTCAAAAAAGCTCAATTTTCTCATAGGAACCTTCGAAAAAGTTATTTTTACAGAATCTTTATCAAATCGCTTGAAAAAGTGAATATTAAAAAAGTTTCCGATAGCTCTATTAAAGTCTCCTAACATCTTCAAAGCCTTGAAAGGTTAAAATCTGATTTTAGAAGCTCAAAAATACACCGAAAATCTTCTAGAAATCTCAATTTTCTCATAGGAACGTTCGAAAAAGTTATTATTACAAAATCTCTAATAGTTATACCATATCTTTAAAGTCTTTAATGGTTGGAATATGCTTTAGAAGCTGAAAAAAACACCAAGAACCTCGCAGAAATATCAATTTCCTCATGGGAACGTTCGAAAAAGTTATTTTTACAAATTTTTTAATACTTCTATTGAAGTCCCATAACATCTTAAAAGTACTGAAAGGTTTGAATATGGCTCTAAAAGCTGAAGCTCCATAAAAACCTCAGAAATCTCAATTTCATGGCCTCGAAATCTCAAAAATCTCCCAAAAAGCTCAAAACTTCGAAAATCAATTTTAAGGGCGGTTCCCCAATACCGAGTACAAATCTTCGCCGACAAGGAAGACCCCCAAGGAGGTTTGAAAGTCCGGCATTTCCCTCATGCTCCACACTTGGGCACACTGGACACCAGGACTGGGTTTTTTCAAACTACCAAAAAATGAGAGTCAAAAAAAAATTCCAGTCGATTATCGATCCACCGGCTACTCTCAGAGACGTATATCGTTCGGTGTCGCGAGAAACTTCTCCGATTGAGGCGGATTCTGGATAATGCGGATCCTACGTTGCAGATTCAGTTGACCGGTAGGTTTTAGGGAGGAAATCGGGGGAAAAAATGGTTTTGGGGTCGGAAAATCACAGATTTGTTGAGAAACTTGTGACACAACTCTGTTAAAAATTTTTTTTCTTATCAAGTTTTTGATTCTTTTTTCTCACCAAAGTGTACAGAAGACCTGAAATTCCTCAAGAAGGTCAAAAAAATAGGTCGTTATGAGGTTCTAGAGCTTCCAAAAAAACGCAGAGCAAAAATGAAGGAAAATAATTTTTCTGAACAGTTTTTAAGTGTCTTTTTTTCGTTTCTACTGAGATTTGAACTGGAAAAAAAGATTTAAAAGGCTAAATTTTGGAGTTCAGCATTAATTTTTCAGGCTGTGCGGTACCTTCCCTGACGATTCCTCTGATAAACGACAGCGAAATCGTCCGCGAGGAATGTCTCGTCGTTTCCGTCAACGCGTTCACGGGGAAAATCATCTCGAAAAATCAGCACGTTGCCAGGTTTCCCGCTGATTTTTCTTGCTAGAAACAAAACTTGTGATCTGAATTATTATAGAACGGGAATTTCAAGACTCTATACTTTCACATAACTTTTTAGCTTCTGAAATGGTGAAAATTGAAATTAAGAAAAATTCTTTCTGAATTTTTACTTTGAAAAAAATTGTTCTGTATCTTTAAAAGTTGAAATTTCATGGCTCTGATCTGAAAAAAACTTCATTAAAAAAAGCTTTCGATTTAACTTCTAGACAAAGTCGAAATACAACTGAATATATTTTTTCTCACTCTAAATTATGAAATTAACAGAATCTGTTTCGATTTTTTTTATCCTTGTGCTCTGAACTTTTAAAATACGTTTTTAAAGGCTCTTATTTCTAAGATTTGAGTTCTTCATTCAAAAAAAGTTCAAATCAGTTCTAAAAAAAGCTCTTGTCCCTTTGAAAGTTGAAATTTTTTGGCTATAAAAGCAAAATTATCATGAAAGCTTCAAGTTGAACTCTTTACTTCTATAAAATCAAAATTAAACTAAATATCTACCTGATTTTTGACTTTGAATCACAAAATTTCTAGCCGATTGTGTTGAGCTCACAGAATCTGGTTCGACTTTTTCAAGTTTTCAAGGTTTAAACTATTGAAAGCAAAATTGTAGCTCTTGAATTAAAGAATTGGCTTTAGGAAACGCTTCAGGAAACTTTTTTCATTTGAAAATGGTTTTTATAATATTCATTTTTATCTTTAGCAACCTTTGTCTTTTTGGACACACTTCTGAATGTTTTGAACACCTTTCGAAAATTTTCTCTTTATGAAAAAGCTTCAAATTGAACTTTTCACCTAGAAAAAGTCGAAATATAACTAAATTACTACCATTTTTCCCAATTGGAAACACTAATTTTCAGCCGATCGGATGGAACTAACAGAATTTGGCCGGGTCCTCTACGATAATCTATCTCCAGTCGTTGTTCGAAGGTACTTGAACAAATTGAGGTTGGTTTTTTCCCACAAAAAAGTGTCCAGAATGGAAGGTTATTTTCAGAATCATGATCGTTATTGAGCGATATCGACGATCGATCGCTCTTTTGCCGCTTCGATTGAAGACTAATAAGGAAATGGACCACATTTTGAGAGATGTGGGGCGTTTTTTTTGGAATTTGGGAGAAAAATTAAGAGATAATCTTGGAAATTCAAAAGTCAATACGAGGCGAAAAGCTTGAATTTTATAGATTTAGAAAAATCATTTATTCTACGTTATAAGTGCTTTTGATTGGCTTAAACTTTGAATTTACATAAAATTTGGAGACCAATAAGAAAATGGATCATTTTTTTCAGAGATTTGAAGGTTTTGTCAAAAGTTATAAAGCCTGTAAAGAAAAAAATCAAGCAAGGTCGCTTTTTTTCCAAAGAAAAAGCAAATTTTTTTGAAAATTCCATAATTTTTTTGAAGTTTAGTGGTGTCAGTAGAGAATGAATCAAAATTCAATAAATTTAGAATTATTTTTTTAAAAAAAGCAAGTTTTTTTGAACAATTCCTAGAAGCAAGTATAAATATTACCTTACCGAAGAAAAAAAAACTTTTATCAATTTTTCAGATCAAAAACTTGCCTCCGGACCGTCTCTGCTTCCAATTTTTCAAGGAAGAAGCTTATTACTTGGTAATTTATATTGTTCATTCAAGACAACTTGATGGGTTTTCGAAAAAAAGCAAAGTTCTCGAAGGGAAAAAAAATAAGTATGCGCTTTTAAATTGCCTATAAATCTTTTTTAATGTTTTTAATCTATAAATTAAATGATTAAACTGATGAAAAAGATCATTTTAAAGCTAATAACCTTCCTTTCAAAGAGGTATCGGGCGATTTTTAATGGTCTCGAAGGGAAAAATGAGTATGCGCCTTTAAACTACCCAGAAAGTTGTTTTTCTTAACGATTCAGACTATAATTAAAATGATACTTTTAAAGCTGATAACCTTCGTCCCGGACGAACAAATGAAGATCGAGATCAAGCTCCAAGTGATGCACATCGAAGAAGACATCGCCGAGTTGATGACCATCACTGAGGTTCCTATCGATTAATTATTGATTATCGATTTATTTTTTCCAGAACCTTCGCCTTTACTCGCATCCAATTGTCAACCACATTGAGATGGACCAGTTCCAGGCGTCTGGGGTAAGGGAAAAATTTAGAAAAAAAATCATCAAGTTTATAGATTTTTAGTATTTTTCGAGTAGGTTACAAGTCTACATTGAAAATTATTAAGGGCTCATGGGAAAATGAGAAAAACTATATAGATCTGAAGGGATTGAGTTTGAGATTATATCGATTTTACAGTACACTCAAGTCTTCAAAAGAGTTGAAAATTATTCTGTGGTAAGAAAAAAAAAAGCATCAAATTTATAGATGTATAGTATTTTTCAAGTTAGATATAAGGGAAAAATTTTTCAGTAGTCCAAAAAAATGAGAAAATTGAAAAATGAGATCCAAACAAATGATAGATCGATATGATAACGAGAAGGCTTTTCAGAACCAACAAATTAGCCTAAATTGATCGAGATTCCTGCTAAAAAAGCTCTAAAAAGTTTAAAAATCAATATTACCAGTAAGACCTTTGAAGAAAACGGTCTTTAGAACTCAAATTCTGAGAAAAAAAAAGTTATGTCGAGGCTAAATTTGACATTAAACCGATGCTCAAAAGATCAAAAACGGGTTATTTTTGAAAGGATCGTTGAAAAAAAAATTGAAGTTTCACTACTGAAAAGTCTATGCGTTCATTTTGACTGGAAATTGAAAAACTGAAATTTTACGACTGAAAACTCAAAAATCTTCTTGTGAAAACGCATAGGAAAGGTGCTGAAATATTGAAAGACGGGGGGGTGGGTTTTATCAGAACATTAAAAAAATTGGAGCTCCACTACTCAAAAAGTCAAAATTTTCCTCTGAAATTGATACTAACTCGACGTGAAATGGTTTCTAAAAGATGAAAGAGGGGTGAATTTTCACTGAATGTTAATTTTAAATTGGAACCTTGTAAATTTAGACTTTTATACTGAAAACTCAAAAATCCCGTTTTGAAATTGAAGCTAACACGACGAGAGACGGTGCTGATGTCGCATCGGCTGGCGGCGGCGATTTCTGAAATCGAAGACCGGCTGACGATGATTTTCATCTGCGAGGAGCTCACCAAACGGGGCATCCAACACGAATTCCGATGGGATGACCCGTATGGAGCCGGGAGTCCCGTTCTTCACATTACTGGGTAAATTTCGGATAGACGATAATTTCGGTTTTTGTCACCGCCTAGACCGGTTTTTTGTGTTTTTACCTTTCCTTTTGAAGTGAGAATTATATTTTTTTGTAGATTTCTCATTTGGTGCATGCACAATTTCAACCTACAGTAAGATTCGTTCCTAGAAAAAATTAACGCTAAACGGATCCAACTGAAAAAAAAATTTCAAGGTCTAGAAATAATTATTAAGCTACTATAAGGTACAAAAAGGGCATAAAATTCATCAAATTCAAGGAAAAAAAACTGTTTTCTGTCAGGTTTTGATGTTTGAAAAAGGCCTAGAAGGACTAACTGACAGGGGAGGTCATTTTACTTTGCGGTTGAGAATTTCCTGAAAATTGGCCAGAACCTTTCTTGATGTACCAGATGAACATCCTGAAAGTCGCAACCTGCAAAACTCCCTAGTTCGAGAAATAAAGGCTGAAAGCCTACTTTTTATGAATTTTGAGGATTTTCTTTGACTTTGAGGCGTCTTTTCCCAATAATGAGAAAGTTGTGCAGGTTGAGACTTTTAGAATCGTCTTCTGGTACATCAAAGAGTGTTCTGGCCAATTTGCAGAAAAAATCCCAACCGCAATTTAAAATGACCTTGTGAAGAAATTTAAAAAAATGAAAAACTTTCACGTTTCGAATTATTTCATTTCAAAATTTGATCTTTCTGATTTATTCCCGAATATAATAAGTTTCAAAAGCTACATGAAATGACGGATAAACTATTCCAATCGTTCTAAGCATTCTACAATCTGATAATATATACAAATATATAGTTGACTTCAATTCTTAACATTTTTCATCATGAATCGCTCAAAATTGAATTTTTGAAAAGACCTTTGTGAAATGGCTTGAAAATAATTGGATGTTAATCTTCTTCAAGAAATTTTTTTCATAGGCAAAGTCGGAAAGGCTGGAAAAAGGCTCCATGAAAATGTTCCTTTTAGGGTGACAATGATTACTTTTTTGCTGCCTTTTTGGGCCATTTTATCGGCTGTTATGAACCCTTTTTGCTCCCCTTTTTCACCATTTTTTGAGCCTTCAAAATCCCAGAAAAATGGAAGGCTAATTAAAGGGACCCTTTTTGCTGCCTTTCTGCGGCCTTTTTTGAGCCTTTTAGCGGCCATTATTCCGACTTTGCCCGAGTCATCAAAAAGTTTTGAATGAATTTTTGAATGAATTTTATGTACGATTTGCTGAAATCACTTCACATAAACGCTTTCTCACACTGAAAAAGTATGAAGCTTCAAAAATTTTTCAAAAACTCAAAGTTTTTCAGTGTCAGTAACGCGGTGGACATGAAATGCCCGGAATTCTTCCGGAATATGGTAAAAAATTCATTTTTTTTCGTGTAAAAAGAGCATTTTTCAAGGTCCGCTGTTGTATACGCGTCGATAACCGTCTACGGCTCACGTTTCCATTTGAATGTTGTATGGAAAATATTCCGCTGATCCGAGATTTGCCCTATGGGCGGCTCTACTCGGCAAAGGTTGGTTTGAAAATGAAAAGGAAATGTTAAAAAAATGGCTTCTGCTGACAAGGGAGGTCATTTTACTTTGAGGTTGGGAATTTTTCACAAAAACACTCTCTGAAGGAGATCAAGATCCCTCATAGTCGCTTCCTAGTCCCACTTCTAGTTTTTGAGATATGATTTTTCAAAGTTGCAAAAAAATGGGTTTAACTTTTCGACTTCCAAAATTAATTATTTTTAAAATCTAGAAGCTGGCGTGAGTTGCCACTTTGATGGATCTTAATACATAACTTCAGAGATTGTTTGAGCAAATTTTCCTAAAATTCCGAGCAAATTAAAATGACCTTTCTTGTAAGTTAGATGAATAATTTTTAAAAAAATCATAATAGGAAGAAAAAAACATAAGAGCTTTTTGCCTCTCATAAAAGTTAGTTTTTTTGATGATTTTTTTAGAAATTTTTTTAATCGATAATTTATTCAAAGTACAAGCTAAAATGAAGAGCTTGAAGCTTAAAAAAATTGAAAATTGGAGCTTCATGATATTTTTCTTAAAAACTTGCCTATTTTTTTAACCACATCTTACTTTTTTTGATGATGGTTTTTTTCCGCCTAATTTGCACTGGAACTTAAATTGAAAATTTTGAAAAATAAAAAAATTGATTTTTTTCTGACAAAATTTGTACAGAAAAATTTTTATTTCATGACAGTTTTAAGCTGTTTTTTTCAATTTAGAAGCTTTTTATGTGTATTTTTTTCAGAAAAAAAGTGAATTTTTTTAAATTTTTTTCGTTTTTTTCATGAACGTCTCTGAACAAAAAAATAGGGCTTATTCTCTTTTTTAATAAATTTTTTTAATTTTTGAAGTTGAAATAAGAGCTTCTGAAACGAAAATTGTTTATTTCATGTTTTAATATCATTATTATTGTCAAATTTAAGCCAATCGAACCGGATATAAAACCACCTCGGGATGTAAGTTTATGTTTGAGTGATTTCAAATGCTTTATGTTGCATGAAAAATTGTCTTTTTCTCAAATTATTCCGCATGCTTTTCTTCTTCCCACCACACACACTTTCTACACAGAGATTACAAAAATCTTCCTTTTTTCTCAATGATTTTCCACTCCACTTAACACCTCCACCACTTCTTCCCTCACTAATCTTGGAAATATAATACTATTTTTCATGTTTTTATGTTTTCAGATTTGTACGTGGATCCAAGAAGTTTCGGCTCGGGACGCTAGTAATATGGCTGGAAAGGTCGCCGATACGGTTAGTTTTAGAAAAGGATGAAGAATTATTTAATTGAGAAGATTTGAATGAAGATCAATAAAGAGAAGTGCGATTTTTTTAATAGAAAAAAACAGAATCTTGAGCTTTTTGAAAGTTCCTTTAAAAAAAAACTTGAAGTTTTTCGCAACTTTTTGAAAGTTCTAGAAGCTCAGAAAAGCTTGAGAGTTATGCCAAAAGAAACTTTGTTCCTGATATTTTTGATGAAGGTCTTGAAAAATACAGAAAATCATCTGGAGTACTATTAAAAAAACTCCCTGGAAGCTTCAAAAAAATTGAGACTCCTTTAGGAAATTATTTTTATTCGCCAGCGAGCTTATAACTTCATTGAGAAAAGTTTTCGCATTTTCTGAATCAATCCAAAAATTCAATTCCTTCTTGGACTTCTTAAAATTCTCATTCTTCATTTAAAAACCTCAAAGCTCTTTAAAAGTGTCTTAGAAGCTTCAAAAAAATAAGACTCCTCTAGAAAATTATTCTATTCGCCAGCGAGCTTACAACTTCATGAGAAAAAAACTCAGAAGCCTTCTGAATAAATTCAAAAAAATTCGATTCCCTCTTCAACTTCTTAAAATTCTCATTTTCCATTCTAAAACCCCAAAACTCTCTAAAAATCCCTTCAAAAAATAAGGTTCCTTCAGAAAATTATTTTATTCCTACCGAGCTTACAACTTCACTAGGAAAATTCTGGAAACCTCCTGAATGAATCCAAAAAGTCAATCCTTCCTTAGACCTCTTAAGAATCTTCTTTGCCATATTAAAAACCCAAAATTCATTTTTCCCAGATCGTCGAACGTGTCTCCCGCTATTGTCACCTCTACAGTGTCATCTACAAATTCGCCATCGCTTACGATAATTTCTACAACAAGTTCTGCAATGTACCCCCTTTCCAACATGTTTCCTAACTTTCAAAAAACATTTCAAGATCGAAGCTTACACCTTCCACAAGCTGGTCCTCTCCTACGGCGAACAACGGGATCAACTACTTATTGTCGGCTATCGCCTTGGATCGAAACCACTTTCTGGAGTTCCGAAGGACCTCTGGCAACAGTTCCCTGTTCCGCCAAAAGAAGACTTCTTCGCTGTCAATTTTGGACAGGTAAGAGGGTTGGAATTGACTTTGCAAAGGAGAAAATGAGGTTCTAGAAAATTAAGGGGTCTTTAAACGAGTATAGGGATGGATTTTATAGTGTCAAGGAATGAAAAAAAAACAACTTTGAAGGATGAAAATGTGATTAGCCGACTTCAAAATCGTGTAAGGGACTTTTTAGTGTCAAGAAATGAGAAGCGGAGACTTGAAAGAATGAAAATACCCTTACTAGGGAATTATCCTTATTCGCAGCGAGACTTCTGAATTCCCTTGATGTAGTTTTTCACGCTGATTCGAAATCTGGCCTCGAAAACTGCCCTTGAGGTCTGTGAAAAAAGTTAGGAGCTCTCAAAAGTCGAAAACTTGTTGGACGACCTCAGAAGGTTGGAATCGTGCTCAGAGTGTCAAGAAAGGATAAAAAAATCTGAAGGATAAAAAAATTCCATTAGAAGAATTGAAGACTTCAGAAACAATCCCTAATTTTTTTCCAGACTTTCTTAACCTTTTGAATATTTGAAATAAGCTTCCTTAAACTCTAACCTGAGTGTGAACAGACAAAAAAACTTTCTGAAAATCTCCTAGTCATTTTATATTTTTCTGAAACTTTAGAAATCTTGAAAATGAGATCCCTCAAGTTTCAACGTCACAAAATTGAAAAAAAATCCAAGGTGCTCGTAAAAAACCAAATGAGTATTGTCAGGCCTTAAATTTTTGTCGAAAGTTCTGAGAACTTGAAATTTTTAACCTGGAAAAGATCTTTGAAATTCAAAAAAATTACAAAAAAATTCAAGGTTAAAATTCCTCAGAGTATTTTTGACATTTAGAGACATTTCAGGAAATTTTCCTACGGTCCTGCTGCTTTGAAAAAAAGTTTCTAGTACTTTTTGAAGGTTAGACACTTTTTTTAGAAATTTTGCGGGGGGTTTTTTTGGCTCTGCTGCTTCAAAAATCTATGATTCTCTTCTTGTCAAGAGTATTTCTAAAATCTAAAGGCCTTCAAGGAACTTTTAGATTTTTTTTTCAAATCTTGCTTTTCAAAAAATGCTCTTCCATTCTAGTTATCGCCAAGAAGTATTACGGGGCCGCCGGAAATCCGTTTCCGCGATGATATGCGCTGGAATCCGCATGCTCTACTAACCGGGACGATTAGAGAAAGGTAAAATTCCGTGGTAAAGTCTGAAAATAACACATTTTAAGGCTAAACGAAACGAATGACCTGACTGGAATCGTCCACTACTTGGTCATGACCTCGAATTCCCTCTTTGCCTTGTCCAACTTCATGCGGATTCGCTTCAAGACCCATAAGGTTCCCTCAGAAAAATCAAAAAATCAAGGATAAAAATTGATTCTCCAGGTCCTCGCTCAAATTCTACATCAGGAAGTGCAATTTCCGTTCCGGTTAAAGGTGAGAAAACTTGAAAATGGTCATTTACAAGGTTAATTTATTTTCTAAACCCTCTAGTGATCACTTAAAGGTATTATTTAGTACAATAAACTATACAATATGTGTACATATATCAATACATTTTTTAATACGTTTTCCAGCCTTCAAGCACATAAATGACCACCAGAATTTCACTTTAGTGATCACTTAAACTCTCGCTTCAGTAAAATGAATTGTCACGTTTTTTAGCCTTTAATCCTTTAAATGATCTTAATAAAGCTTGGACATTTTCTAAACCTTATAGTGATCACTTGAAGCTATGATTTAGCTAATTGATACGTTTTCCAGCTTCCAAGCCCTTAAATGACCACTAGAATTTCACTACGGTGGTCTCTTAAACGCTCGCTTCTGTAAAATAAGCTGTCACGTTATATAGCCTCAAATCCCTCAAATAATCTCAATAAAGTTGGGACATTTTCTAAACCCTCTAGTCATCACTTGAAGCGATGATTTAGTAAAATAAAAAAAATACGTTTTCCAGCCTTCGAGCCCTTGAATGATCACTAGAATTTCACTTTAGTGATCACTTAAATTATAAGCTTTAGTAAAATAAATTGTCACGTTTTTTTTAGCCGTTAATCCCTTAAATGATCACTAGGATTTCCCTCTAGTGATCACTAAAAGGTATACTTTAGGGAAATAAACTAATACGTTTTTAACTTTGAATCCCTTAAATGATCCCTAGAACTTTCGTCCCTTTAGTGATTATTTGGAGCTATGATTGAGGAAAAAAAACTAATACCTTTTCCAGCCTTCAAACCCTTAAGTTAACACTAGAATTTTCCTTTAGTGATCACTTAAATTATAAGCTTTAGTAAAATGAATTGTCACGTTTTTTAGCCTTCGATCCCTTAAATGACCACTAGGATTTCACTTTAGTGATCCTTTGAAATCTCGCTTCAGTGAAATAAACTATCAACGTTATTTAGCCTTCAAGCCCTTAAATGATCACTAGGATTTCCATCCTTTTAATGATCACTTGGAGCTATGATTGAATAAAATAATCTAATACGTTTTCAGCCTTGAATCCCTTGAACGACCACTAAAATTTCACTTTAGTGATCCCTTATATTATAAGCTTTTAGTAAAATAAATTGTCACGTTTTTTAGCCGTTTTAACGGATTAAAATCCCTTAAATGAACACTAGAAGTTCAATTTCGTTAAAAAAATTAACTTTTTGAGCTTGTCCTAACCCCTCAAGGGGCTTTTAAAGTGAATTTCTTCTTCTAAAGATCAAAATCTTCCAGTTCAACCTAACGGCCGCAACGGAAACCAACCTCCGATTGTACTACGATTACATTTTGCTCGATTTTATGCTCCTGGCCGATGGATTGGTACGGAATTTCTTTTTTAGCAAAATGATCGAATAATTACAGATCGCGGTGAGGGACAGCTGTAGGGGCGAGGCGCGTTGTGCGGGCCTTTTCCGATTTTTCTTCTTACATTCGGGGTGAATTTTCGAATTATTTAGAAGGGAAATGTGTGCTTTTTCGCTACAGTTTTGTTGAAAAGCCTATCGAAAATTGGGTGGTATGAAAAAAAAACCAGCGAAAATTCAAACGGCGACTTTTCCGATTTTTTCATATCGCTAGGGAACTTTCCGACGGCCACCTTTCCGACGAATCTTTTTCCGAATTTTTTTCTCGATAAAATCTTCGTTTTAAATCTTCCTATACAAAGTAGGTAGTTGGTTCATGATTAAAACACAAAGAAATAGGAAAAAAAAAGGTTTATAGATTTTTTATAATCCAAAAAATATAAGGGAAAAAAGTCGGAAAAGGATCCGTCGGAAAGGTGGCCGCCGGAAAGCTCCCTAGCGTTATAAAAAAATCGGAAAAGTCTCCGTTTGAATTTTCGCTGGTGTTTTTTTCATACCACCGAAAATTGGAATTTGAAAAAAAAATTTGGTTAGAATTTTAAATTAGTGGCTAATTATCCTAGTTTTTTTATTAGTTTTTCCTTTTGTTATATGTAATTTTTCCATTGAATTTCCTCAAAAAAAGTAGATAAATTGAATTAAAAAAATTCACCTACAGTACCGTTTTTGCTGGATCTTCGGTTATATGAAAAAAATTGAATTTCAAAAAAATTCACTCAGAAATTACATAAACTAGCCAGTTTTTTTCCTAAAGTTCCTTTTTATTTTACTCTATTTTTTTCCATCAAACTTTCCCTAAAAAAACCATTTTTCTAAGCAGGAATATCTCTGCGAAGCCGTTTAAAAAAATGGGACTTTTTAGAAATTACCAACAGTGATTAATTTTTGGATAAGATTTCTCATATAATATTGAAAAAAATGCCTCAAAAAAATTTCCACCTTAAGATCCTACGAAATGAAAAAAATCGTATGAAAATTTGAAAATTTAAAAAAATTCGATCATAATTTTCGACTATTAATAGATTTTTCCTAAAGTTTCGTACATTTTACTGCACTTTTTCTATCAAAAAAATCCCTCAAAAAAATCATTTTCTTTTTTTCCAGCTGAATATACTCCGAGTTGAAAAAATGTTATAAAAATTTGAAAATTCAAAAAAATTTGATCAGAATTTTTAAACCAGTAATAGGCTTTCCTAGAGTTTCTTACATTGCACTGTAATTTTCCATCATAATTCCCTCAAAAATCGTTTTTTTTTTCTCCAGCTGAAGATATTCCGAGTTGAAAAAATGTTATGAAAGTTCGAAAATTCGAAAAAAAAATTCGTTCATAATTTGCAACTAGTAATAGGTTTTCCTAGAGTTTCTTACATTTTACTGCACTTTTTCCTCAAAAATCATTTTTTTTCCAGTGGAAGAGCCTACGAACTTCACGATCCATCATTCCAAAGACCCACTGACAACTCACATTATTCAATAGCGGTAAATGAAAATTCAAAAACTCCTGAAACATCTCTGAAACATCTCAGGAACCCCCAAGAAACTACGATCCATCAGAAGTTCCTTCGATGAGGTGTTCCAGGACGCCGATTGTCGTCGACGATGTCACTATGAGGAAAACGTGTAATTTTGTCAAAAGAGGTAATTATAAAATAGTTTCTAATTACTAGCCTCAAAAAATGAATTCAAGAACAATTTTAAAAAAAAAACTTTGGGAAAGTCCAAAAAGTAGCTGAGAAGTTAGAGCCGCGGTAAAATAAACTTTATGCGCTCTATTGATAACCAATTGGATGAAGAGCATTGAGATAATGTTCAATATTTATAAATACCTAGATATTTTTTTAAATTTAGCCATAGAGCACACAAGTTCATAAAAAGTAGCCGCGATTTTTCCAGTCTCTTTAACCTTCAGAGAAAGCCTATCAGCTCGTCCTAAAAGCTCCAAAACTCGAAAAACTCGACTAATCAAGTAATTTTTCCGTGTCTTACCTTAAAACCTCCTCGAAAAAAAATCGAACCAAAAATTTGCAATGGAGCGCACTTGATCGAAACTTTCACGGCTTCCAGAAGACCTCTACTCGCCGATCGACGACTATCTAAGCACGCTCAACTACTTGCTCCACGCCAAGATCGCCTTGGAGGCGATGAACAACCCTCAGGGTCCACAGACCACCGCCGCCGTCTCCCTGAGCACCGTCGAGTTTATCGAGTGCACGGCGGATTGTGTTCGTTCTTTAGAGATGTAGACTAGATATTATAAAAACAGGAAAAAGTAAATAGGGGATTAAAGCCGGAAAAATGATACCTATCTTCTAACCAGGTAATGGTCTCAGCTCACAGGGGGACTTTGAATCAGACTAGATTCACTAGGTGTATTTTTTCACCCTGATTTCAAATCTGGTCTCAGAACTTGCCCTCAAGGCCTGTGAAAAAAGTTGGGGGCTCTCAAAACTCGAAAACTGGTTAGACGACTTCAGAGGGTTGGAATCGTGTTCATAGGGTCAAGAAAGGATAAAAGATGAGTTTAAAGGATACAAATTTTGATAAAAGAGATGAAAATCACCTCAAAATTAGCTATAGACCGCGAAAATTTAGGAAAAAGGCGTTCTAATACAATTTTCAACTATAAAGATTTTTCTTCAAAAAAAGTGTTCGTTTTTTTAAAAAGAGTCCGGGAGGAAATATATTAGGAAAATAAAAAAATATGAGGCGAAAGTGATAAAGTCGGAAAAATTATACCCTACTTATAATGAAATTATCTCAGAACCAACTGAAAAGTGTGAAAATTGACTATAACCTCCTGAATTTTTTTGAAGTGATAACTCAAGTGAATTTTTTTCTGCGTGCCCTTGGAAATCAATGTCGAGCTTCAAAATCTATCATAAAGTTATCTTCAAAGTGGTCACTGGAGTAGATTTTTCACTGAATTTCATTTCTAGCCTTGAAAATCTATCAAAAATATGACTTTGAAGTGATCACTCAAGTGTATTTCTATAGATTTCACTGAAGCTTGGAGAACATTTTAGAATAGGAAAATCAAAAAAATAGACAGTTTTTTTTTCGACAAAGTTCCGAAAAAAGACTTTTCATTTCCAGTTACACTTCAAAGCGACTCAAATCGATGGAAACGGCCGTGCGGCGACGAATTACGTCGAGTATAAAGTTTTCGTGGATCCGCAGGACTTTTGCGCCCGATTAACCCTCAAATATGGTGAATCCGATCAGAAGACCAATGTTAAGACTTGAAAAAATTCAGACGAAGAAGATGTCGCGACACAGGAAGAGCTGGACATTATACAACTGTTCTTCGAGAAGGTTAAGATATCAAAAATTGTTTAATCAAACTGAAATTGATTCCAGATGGTCTACCGGTCTAAGAACGAGATGGTTTTCCAGTCATTTGTTCTATTGTGCCGATTAACAGCTCATCGAGCTCTCTCCAGCATCGCCCGGGTCATGAAGTTTCAACTGGTAAGGCGATTTTGGGACTTCTCTCGGGGTCTTAACAGGTGCACCCGATTTTAACCCGTGTTTTTTTAGGTTATTTTAGTACCAGTTGGGATATAAAACGGGGGAGGGACAAGAAGAAATAGGAAACTAAACTGTATTTATTAAAAAAAAATAAGGGACCAAACTGGGATAAAAAGGGTGTGATAAAGTTCTACCAGCTGCGCCTATATGGGTTTAGTTCGGGTACACCCGCTGAGAGCCCGTTTAAGCCCGGCTGATAGCTTCTCGTTATCATGAAATGTTTTAATTAAAATTTCGTTTGAGAAGAATAAGATCAAAAGCTCCACAAATTCCTTGAAAGACAAGAAGCTTTTCAGATAATACATAGATAGGGCACTTTTAAACGAATGAGTAGTATAAAACAAGGTTTTAGGTATCTTGTACAGCTTCTAACTGAGTATCAAACAGTTTACAAAAAAAAAAAAAACGCTTTCTAGTCAGACCTTCAAATAAGAAATCTGCGCGGAATCGGTGTACAGAAAGTTCTCTGAAGTGTTTCTAAATTATATTCTACCTCCTAAGCTTCAATTCTATAGATCTTATGACTGAAAATTCTGTATTTTTTGAAACCAGTGACAAAAACCACTTCACCTCGACTGATTGAGTTCTGTACTACCAGATGGTTCGAGAAGAAAAAAAAATGAAAACTTCCCGAAACTATTCTGGAAGGCTTAGGAGTAGAACAGGACGTTCTATAGGATTCTTGAAACTGTAGATGATCTGCTGATTCATTAAAAAATATGACGAGAAGGCTAAAGAGAGTCAAAAGCTTTACAAATGGTTCTTAAAGACTGAGAAAGGGGTCGAGAAATCGACAACTTACAGTTTTGTACTAGCCCGTGTATGTATCAGATTGCCTTTAGGAAAAAGTCCCAAAAAGATGGTCCATTGAAAACTTCGCGAAACTAGTTTGAAAGGCTTAGGACTAGGACATGACGATCTATAGGATTCCGGAAGCTGTAGATGATCTGCTGATAGATTAAAAAAACATGACGAGAAGGCTAGGAAAAGTCGAAAGCTTTACGAATGCTTCGAAATCGATATCCTCAAATTTCAGGATGCGAAGCCCGAAGCGCGGCTGCACGTCCAGCTCAAATTGGTCTACCTGCTCCGGGAATCGTCGCAAACCGTCGGCCGATCGTTCGCGTCGGGGATCGTCGTCGACACGGCCCACACGAGCGTCATGATCGCCATCGCGATGAGGCGACAGAAGCCGGTCACCGGCGAGAAGGGCCAGCCGCGGCCGAGTCTCATCTTCCGCATGGTCTACAACACCCAGACGTTCGTGATAAGCTCGGCTTATGCGGAATTCGTACGAAAAACAGTGCTAGCTTTCGGCGACCTAGGCAAAGTCGGAAAGACGCTTCCTAAGATTTCTCCTTTTACGGCGGAGAAAGTCCTCTTTTTGCTATCTCTTGCTTTTTTGAACCTTCATAACTACATACTGATTATTTTTGGCCATGTTGCACGACTTCCGTAGAGGACCATGTCCAATGTAACTCGATCTACAGGAACACGGTGCGGATCCAAAACTCGCAGTACGCCCATCACGCACCCCAGGCGGACAATTCGGCTCCGACGGCGATGCCACCGGCGCCGACCCAAGAGGACCTCACGGTCGTCATCAATGTCGCCAACGCTGTCGCCGAGGATACCAAGTTCTGTCCGATTGGGGTCGCCGTCCAAACCCTTCATGAATTGTGAGTTTCGCAGCGTAAATGAGCTCGGAGAAGGGGAATTATTGCAGGGAGACATTTGAACCGTTTCTAAATATATCTATGATGATTCTAAGCTACCGTAACCAAAGCTTGGCTTTCAAGCTACCGTACCCAAAAATTTTTGTCTAAGCTACCGTACCCAAAACTTCTTGTCTAAGCTACCGTACCCAAAAATTCTTGGCTAAGCTACCGTCCCAAAAATTCTTGTCTAAGCTACCGTCCCAAAAATTCTTGGCTAAGCTACCGTCCCAAAAATTCTTGGCTAAGCTACCGTACCCAAAACTTCGCTTCCCAGCTACCGTAAACAAAACTTCTTTTCTAAGCTACCGTACCCAAAACTTCTCGTCTAAGCTACCGTACCCAAAACTTCGTTTCCAAGCTACCGTACTCAAAAATTCGTTTCCAAGCTACCGTACGCGAAAATTCTTTTCTAAGCTACCGTACCCGAAAATTCCCCTTCACTCTATCATTTTTCTTTCTGACCAACTTCAGAATTCCAAAATATCACAATGAAAACCAAAAACTGTCTATTTCACGAGCTATTATCATGAGCTAAAGAAAAATAAAGAAGCTGGTTCAAATCGTGTGTGCCAATGAATATCAGAACTTTTCAACTTCTACCCTTTCCAGCATGTCCACTGGAGTCCATCCGCAGCCCTACGTCCCTCGGTCTCAACCCCCAGGAAGCGTCCAACCCGTCGGCTCCGTAGGTCCAGCTCCGTCGAGCGTCGGACAGCCGCCTTCGGCTCAATCGGCGACGGCAGGCCCCGGCAGCGTCGCCGGCCCCTCAAGTGTCCACTCGCACCTCGGACCCGGTCCGGCTTCCGTCCAGCCGGGCTCCGTCCAACACCTGGCGCCGGGTAGCGTCGGGACTCAGCCTCCCGGAAGCGTCCCGCCAGGAAGCGTCCCCCCACCACAGTGATCTTATATGCTTGTATTCTTCCGTGTATCATCGACTATTTATATGATTTGTTGTATTTTGCAAGCTGGATGAAAAGTTGTGAGGAGAAGCTGGAAAAGGTTCACAGGAGAGAAGAATCATTCTTTTTTGAGTAATAGAGTAAAAGTTACCTCAAAAAACTGGTCTTTTTTTACGGATCTATCTAGATTTCAGTTAGAGATGATTTTCTATAGAGCAGAGGTACCTCAAAAATTGAATATTTCTTCAAGCCAGATTCAAATTTTGACTTCTAATGAAAAAAAGCTTTATTTTGGAAAAAATGTCTTTTTCAGATATAAGAACTGTGGTACTAGACAAACTGAAAATAACTTGAAAATATGTTTTTTCCGTAATTTTCCAAAAGAGCTTCCAGAAATTAGCTCTTCAAGTTTTGAAACTAGGGCCGAAAAGACGCTCTTTTTTCATATTTCAGTTAGATTTTCTCAAAGTAAGCTCGTAAATTGCCTAAAAAGGGCCGAAAAGACGCTCTTTTCTCATAGATTTTCTTAAAATAAGCTCTCCAAATTTCGAAAAAAAAAAAGGGCCTGAACTTCTAAAAAAGGGGTTCCTATTCCTAATTAAAGTTATAGAAAATCCTCAAAAATCCAAACTAAATATCAGGAAAACCTTTCCTCCACAAGCCTCACAACTTTTCTCGCCTTGAGTTATTTATCACTTTATTTTATTTTCGCATTGTTGGCCACTGTAGTTGTTGCTTGTATGTTGATTATCATCGTTGTAATATTTCAGAGAAAACGCCAGTTTAAACCAATTTCCTTCTTTTTATTTGCTACACCTTCTCGTTTGTCTTCCAACCGGGTCACTCAACTTTCCAACCAATCGATATTTTAGTTGTGCTCTTTTTGTTTTATTGTTCAATTTTCCATCTTCTTCTTCTTTTTTTTTGTTCTTTTTTTTCGGAAAATAACAAGTAACAAATGGTTCAACAAACTGGGTATATATATGGTACAGATAAAAAGGTAAGGAAAGGTAAGGAAAGGAAAAAAGAAACGAACGGAACCACGTCTCAGCGGGCCTTCTTTTTCTTCAATTTCGCCATTCCTGGCCCATTTCTCTTCTTCCCACCGATCCTCTTGTTGAACGCCTTCTGAACTTCCTCCGTGTCGTCGTCATCCGAATCGCCGGCTCTTCTGAAGTCGGAAAAATGAAAAAAGGAGATTTTAGGCTGATAAAAAAAAAGGCTGATGAAATGAGAGAGCTCAAACTGAAACTGATTATTTAATAATTTTCCAGAAAAATTTCCAAAAGCTTGTCAAATCTCACTTTTTGAACTCTTAACAATTACAAACACTCATAGAAAACTTCAATTAGAGCTTTTCATGTAGCAATTTCACACAGAAAGCCGTTACGAACCGTTTCTGTCCGCGTTTCTTCTTCTCCTCCATCTCCTTGATCTCCAACTTGGCCGCTTCGATCGCTTCTTGGGTCCTTTCGGCGAGGAGCATCACCTCCTGCTCGTTGCAGTCATACTCGCTCATCTTCTTGCCTGAGAATCGCAGAAATAAATCAGGGAAAATTCATAAATTATCGGAAAAACCCTTCTCAAACGCGTAAGAGTTATAAGTTCGTTATTCATCTTCTTTCTTTGAAATTTGAGAAATGAATGACGAGAAATATCGAAAAATCTATACAGAGACACAATTTCCTTCAAAAAATTAAAAATTGCTCATCTTTTTTGAAGAAAATGGAAACGAAACGTGCTTCAGAGTGCATTAAAACGCCCAGCAAACGATGAAATTCCCAGTTTCGGAGCGGTTTTGTGTTTTGAAACATGTTTTAACATGTCAGTTTAACGAGGTACAATTCTTAGAATTATTGAGAAAGTTTAACCATCAAAAAAAAATTCCGAATTTTATTTTCAACTACATCTTTTGCATCAAGGAAATATATACGAAGAAACTTTTTTCTGCTTATAACAAAATGAAACAAAAAAAAATTCAGGAGGAAGGAATGGGCTGAGATTCCACACTGTTTGTTTTTATCAGGTCACAAAAACATAACCGATGAGATTTGTTCGCGCCCAAATGGAGGTCAAAGTATATACACGATCCTCATAAATCTTTTCGATGTAATTTTTTCTTCCGTTCCTACTTCTTGGTTTCGAACTTGATGGAGTCATTTCTTGCATTTCTTTCAAACTCGCTCAACGACTAGTTGATGATCCACGTGAAAAACTTCCGGCCAATTTTCTGTTTCTACCGCAAAAAAAAACCGTATAGCTTTGGTACAAATGTCGGTGTGAAACCTGTGTTTTTTCATCATACATATTTGTACTCTGAAAGGTCTCACAGCGAAAAAAAAATCAAATTTTCAGGTTGCTTATTTTCTCTCCGTTAACGTTGCCCACGCAGAAAACATTACATCAACCTTCTATTTTCATTGTTTTTACGCATTTTATTTTATAAACTTTTTCCAAACTTTTTCTTCATTCTTTATCTTGTTTGAGTGTTCAAAACCAATATTTTTAAAGGAGCATGATGAAAACCGAAAACCCCTTTTGATAGGTTCCATCCCAGAAAAACTGATATTTTGAGTATCTGCGTTCTTTTTTTACGCAATTCTTGAGTGATTCTTCACGTTTTCTTGATTATTTTTCTCATTGAAATGCTCAAAAACATTTGGTTTATTTCAAAACACCCTAAAAACCGACCCAAATGTCCCTCGACCCTCTGATAGGTCTCCACGTCGTATTGGGTAACCATAGTGATGGCCAGGCCGGCCCGTCCCGCGCGGGCCGTTCTTCCGACCCGATGGACGTAGTCCTTGGATTGCGAAGGCACGTCGTAGTTGATCACCATGTCGACGTGAGGAATGTCGAGCCCTAGATAATGAAATGAAATATTGAACGAAAACTTGAAATCTGTGGAAGTAAAACCCGGCGAAAAAGTGAACTTATCCTGATTCTTGAAGTTCAAAAACGTTCCACTTGAAAAAGTAATAGTTTTGATTGCACTCGGAGCTTCAAAATTTCAGCCAGCTTGTCCCGTTTTTTTTTTCATTTCCGAAAGATAGACCAAAATTGTGTAAATTCAACCCAAGACCTTTGTTTCTTCCTGTCAGGCAGAAATTGCAAAAAAGCCGTTTTTCGCGCGGAACATACTATAACATCACTAATTGAGCCGTCTCTTCGAGGTGTTCACTGAATAAATTCAAGTGAAACTTTTTCCCTCAAGTGACAACTCAAAGAGTCGGCTGCTCCGTTTGTCTTCCGTAAAATGTAATGAATTCGCGTACTCGAATGCTGAGCAGGGTAACCCCGTCGTGCTAACACGGGTTCTCAGCGGGTGCCCCCGTATTAAACCCGTAAAAGCCCAGCTGATAGAACTTTTGGCGATTTTTAGCCCAACTGAGACCCCGCTTTAGCACAGCTGCGTTACATATTTTTCTTACACCCGTTAGCCCAACTGAGACTAAAATAACCTCAGAAACACGGGTTTAATACGGGTACACCCGTTGAGACACCTGATCAGCATGCGAGTATTTCTATATATTATCACTTCGATTTTTTTTTTTCCAATGAAAGATCATAAAAACCTCTGGAGGCGACGTCGGTACACACCAAGATTCGGCGAGCTTTGCTTCGGAACTTGTTGAGAGATCCCAGGCGTTTCTCCTAAATATTTCATTATTTCTTTCTAAAAACTGAAGTATCCTTGATTTTAAAGCTACTTACATGTAGTTTATTAGAAAGTCATCACCAAAATCGAAATGAAGTTTAAAAAAATAAATCCTTCAACCTTCTGATTGACGAATTCTCTTCGAAAACATCAAGAAACGCTCTAAAATTGTATCCCTGTAACGTCCCGACTTCTGAAAAAAATTTCAAAAATTCAAAAACCAAAAATTTCAAATCCTTCTCGACGATAGAAGCCTATATTTTTTTACAACTTAAAAATTTTTAATTTTATGAATTTAAAAAAACTATAAAAAGAAACAATTAAATTCTCATGTATGATTCATCTTCTAGCTTTCTTCCACATTTTAAATCATTTCTTTTCTCTCTCTAAACCCTCCGTACCTGAGTCATCTTTCCATGCAGCGGGACGGCTTCCAGGCCAAGTTGCCGTAAAGTCAGTGCGAGCTGAACAAAAACATTGATTTAATTTTTAAAAATCATCAAAACCAGCATGGCCGTATTACAAGTGGCGGTGAAGACGATAATAGTGTTGGCGCTGTGTTCGTTGAGCAGGAAAATCAGGTAGGGGTCCTGAAATATTCAAAAATATAACCAATTGATATTGCCGTGATCAGAACAACTTCAGCGACTTCAAAATCGACCTTTTTCAGTTCTACATGCATTTGCGGAATTGGAATTTAGGAAGGTCGCAGAATGGCGATTTTAAGGCGCAAAACCTTGAGATTTGATTGGAAAACGAGTAAAATCGAAAATTCAATATTTTTTGAATACCCGCGTACTACCTCTTTAAAAGAATCGACTTTTTTTCAAATTCCTAATTGACGCATTTCGCGAAACTCTTTTAATGAATAAAAAGTCAACTTTAAAACGCGCGAAATAATCTTGAAAGACGAAATTATCATCAATTTGAAGTTTTATAAACTAAATTTTTAGAACTGAATGAACCTTGTATTTCTGGGGAATGAACAGATAGTTCTGAAGGAGCTTGTCGACGGTCGTATATCTCGTGGAGACTTCGATTCGGGCCGGGTTTTTCAGCGAAGCTCGCTCCAATTTCGCGACCTGTAAATGAAATTATTTAACAAGGTTCTTCTAAAGTTTTTCGACAATCCACCATTGTGAGAAACCGCATATTGAGAAGTCAACAATTTATTTCGGGAGGTTTTTAGGGCATTCTGATTACTTTTAAATTGCAAAAATTTGCACCTTCTGCTTTCCAGTAACGTTATGAAGACTAAAAGCTTGAAATATATAAGGAGAAAAATAGTTTTTTCACGTTTTTTTTTGGCTTATAACTCGACTAAAACTGCTGAATCCTACAAATTTCCTTCTTTTCTTGAATCAAAAAGCTCTGAAAAGCATCTCAGTCAAACTTTATAGATTTTAGAAAATCACATCGTCGCTCAAGCTCCGCCCCTATCGGCATGATAAACCAAACAGGGAGCGAGTCACGCACAGAGCTTCAAATGACGTCATTCTACTTGAAATTCAAAACTTGAACGGATTATACTCATTATGAAATTTTAGAGGTCATACCCCGTTAAAAAAATAACTTTCCGCAATTTTTCTTTTTTTCTTGGATCAGTACGCTCTGAAAGACATCTAAGCCAAAATTCATCAATTTTTCAAAATGTTCTCGCAATTCCCTTTGACAACAAAAATCCACTTTTTTGGTCATGGTAGCCGAAAAAAGGTAGGTGCGTCGCTCGCGTGGGATCACTTTCAGAATCTTGTCCAGTTCGGCCTAAAAATCAATACAATTAATATTTCATTTTTTTTTTCGATAAACCTCAAAATCCAGGTTGAGGATTCGATCAGCTTCATCCATGACGAGGTATTTCAGAGCTTTCAAATTGAACCCTTTCGTGTTCTCCAAATGATCGACCAAACGTCCGGGAGTCGCTGGAAAAGGCCAAATCAACTTATTTTCGAGTGAATATTGCTTTTTTTTTTCCAAGTGGGTGAAACTCCTAACAAAAATTCCAGATTTTTACATGAAAAGACCAAAAAAAAAGGGCCATTTTCTTGGATTACAGCTATGTTTCAAAACGCTCGGCTGATAATTTAGAACAAAAAAAGGTCTGGAATATAATCAAGGAATCTTCTGAAACACCCTCACCATGTACTACTTGAAAATTACTGAAAAAAACTGGGAGAAATTCTTCGAATCGGATTTTTCATCGTTCCTATTGGTTCTTTTTTTCTCCTTGATACTTTTTTTGGTTAGATTGATTTGAAAAAAATTAAAAAGATTCTTGCCTGAAAAAAAGCAGCATAATGCTGATTTTGTTAGAATTTACCTGTTTTTCTAAACTATGATTCGAAAAATTTATTTCATAAATCAGAACAAGAAAAAGGCCGAGAATCTCATTATATAAAAAAAAGAAAAAAACTTCTAAATCATCATTTTCCATTCAAGGGAATGGCTTTCAAGCCAAAAAACATTCAACTGGATTGAAAATACCTTAAAAACTTCAGAAAAAAACTCTCCAAATCGTACCATTTTTTTGTTAATTTCACACCATTCTTATCCTTTTTAAATAAATATTTTTTTCAGCTTAAAAAAATCAATTTTTTTGAAACGAACCGACGATGATATGAGGCCTTTTCGCGAGGCCAATCGCCTGGGTCGCCATATCTACGCCACCGACAATGACGGCTGAAAAAAATGAAATTTTTTTGGGATCAATTTATAAGTTGAGGACAGAAAAAAATCATTAATAAAAAAATTTTATTAAATCATCACCCATTAAGACGAAATAAAAACTCGAAAATCAATTTTTTTCAAATTTCAGTTTGATCCGCAAAAACCTGTTCGACCAAAAAAATTCTAGAAAAAAATAAATGAATTTTTTTAAATTAAAAAAATATTTGGCATTTATTATTCTAACTGCATTTAACCAACATAAAATCCAAAAAGATCCCAAAATCTCTTCTTTTCCTCACTAACCAACACCCAATCCAATTCCAGAGCCCAAGGCCTCAAATTGCTGTGCGATTTGAAAGGCCAATTCACGGGTTGGAGTCAAAACAAGGGCGAAATAGGCCTGCGGGTGGTTGAGGAGCGCCTGGAGAACGGGAAGTGCAAAAGCGCCCGTTTTTCCGGATCTGAAAGTTTTTGAGGGTGAAAAATGATGCGAAACTATGAATCATAGTGAAGTTTTAAAAAATCAAGTTAACAGCTGAATGACGAATCTTACCTAATATATTAAATCAAAGCCATAATAAAATTTTAAAGCCAAAAAAATCTGTATTTTATAAATTTCTAAATTTTTGGTCATTTACAAGATTATTATTACTGTTTCTGTTGAAATTCCTGAATTCTTTGAAAAAGCTAACACCTCAAACTTTTCAAACTAAATAAAGGATCTTGTAAAATGACAAAAAGTTGATTAAATTAATTAACTTAACACTATTTTTATGATTAGAGCTCGATATTTCTATCATTACGAATAATTAAAACACAATAAAAAAATTCAAAAAAACAAGAATTATATGTTTAAAAAAAGACAATAGGAGCAGTTATGCCCTTTCTCTAGAATGATTTTTTTTGTTTGAGCTAAATTATGAGCTAAATTAACTTTCTGCATGGTTCTCACACAATGAACATTAAAAAACAAACGATAGAGAAGAAAATGAAAAAAAAAATATAATAAAGAAGAATTTCCATCCATCTTTGACAATAATTTCATAACTTGAGCTTGATTCTCATAACTTTCTAAATAAGGTTCACAATATAAAAATTGGGAGAAAAAATAACGAAATATCCAAAAAAAGACAATGAAATAAATAATTCTACCCCGTCTCAGCCAGGCCAATCATATCTCTCCCGACTAAAGAGAACGGCAAACTGGACGCCTGGATTTTCGAAGGAGTCGTCCAGCCAAGACGTTCACAGGCATCGCAGAGCGTGTGGTTCAATCCCTAAATTAACGAAATTACTTTAAAAAATATGCACAATTTTCCTACCAATTCGGCAAACGACTTGGGGACTTCCTCCTCTTCTTCCACCTTCTCTGCTTTTTTCTTTCGCTCTTCTTCACTATCTTCCGATTTTTCTCCTAAAAATAACATTCATTAAAAGCTCCGCAAATCGAAAATTCTTACTGATGAACTTCTTTTTGCGCGGATTCGCAACGGTCTCTTCTTCGTACTCCGAGTCAGATGAATCCGACATGTTAACCCTGAAATATTAAAATACGATCAATAAAAAAATATCAAAACACGCAAATAACAAAAAAAGCTTTCGTAAAGATATAACCGTGCGGCAATTGCCATAACGCCGTGCACCATTTGCAAACGCAGGAAAAGTTTGCAACATTTTTTTGAAATATTGAAATCTTTGTAAATTTTTTTCTCTTTTTCAAGTTTGTACTTTTTATTTTTCTTCTCGAGTCCCAGTTATTCAAGCTGAAAAAACTCATCGCGAACATCATTCGAAACAATGAAAAATAAAAAAAAAAACCAAAATACTCTTACTTCAATTTATTATTATTTTTTTATTTTTTTATTACTTTTTGAAATTACAATATAGGAAAATTAAGAAAACGTCGTTCGATGACGATAGAGAAATTTCAACACAGCATTTATACAAAAAGTTTATTGCTCGAATCAGAAGAAGAAAATGGCGAGGACAAGGACGGAGGAGACTTTGGAAATGACTGAAAAAGCGGCAATTTTGGAAAATAGACAATGTTTGGGAAGCTTACAAGGATGAATTCTTCGGTTGAGAGCGTCAGTGAGACAGTCGAAGGTGGGGAATTCGGTGGAGTTAAAATTTTGAGGCGGGAGAAGGAAGGGCGTCTTTTTTTGGGCTTTAATGGCTTCCAACACGTTTTTTTGAATGTAAATCGTTCCAGTCGTGATAAGGTATGGGATGAGTTTGTGGAGGGGAAATGGGATCGGATCTCTGGGAGCTGAGTCCAAAAGTTGGGACGTGTCAAAGTCCGAGTGGTTTTTGGCCGAGTCGACCTTTCGTTCCAGGTCCAGGGGAAACTGGATGTTTTGATCTGCAAAAATTCTTTCTATTTTCTATTCTAATTTTTTCCATTTTCTGAAAACTTTAAGACGCTTTGGCCGCACGTGGAATGGCTTAAGGCGTTGCTACTATTGAGAGATCTAGCTCAAAAATTTTTCGATGCTCTCACGCGCAAGTCGTTTTGAAGTCGGACGCGTTTTGAATAAAGCTTTTTAAGTCATTCCACGTGCGACCAAGGTGAGCAAAATCATTATGAGGAGATCTTTTTTGGCTCAATTTACTGTCTGATACTCGAAACTCTCTCTTTTTGCCCACTATCTCGCTCACCGAGTCAAAGCCCTCCAAAAATGATAAATAAATAATTTACGCCAAGTCAACGTGAAAACTACTGTAGAAACTTCTTATTTCCTCTCACTCTTTCGCTCATTTTTTTCTAGACTCACTTCTTTAAGCGCTTTCTTCAAACTTTTATTCAATTTAGAGGTGTTTATCAGTAAAATCTAACAAAAATTGACTTTTTTTTTTAGTTAGCCACAGTATTATTAATGTTGAATTAAACTTAAGACTCTAGCTTGTCCAATGAAAACTTGACAACCTAGGGAGTTCCAGAGTGGTCCCTATAGGGGCGAGCTTGGGGACCGCTTCACCAACCCCTATAGGGGCCACTGAAGCTTGCAAGAGTGGTCCGTACAAGGGTCTTAGTTATTGGCCCCTATAGGGGACATGCTGAGGATTCAGACCCTAAACCCCTATAGGGACCACTTTTTCTAACCCTATAGATGCTGTTTTTTGCCCACACCCCTAGCGGAACCACTCTAAAATCCTTAAAATCACTGAAAAAACCTATTTTTTTCCTGAAAGAATCTTTCTCACTAGTGATTTTATTTTTCCTCAAACAGATGTTTTCAAATCACCTTGTAAGCCCCACTGCGGAGGGCGGACGTCCTGGGCCGACGCGACGACGAACATCGAAAGGGCGTAAAAAGTTAAAAGTGCTCGCAATGAACCTGAAAAAATGAGATGAAAACCTTGAAACTATTTCGCTCCAGACAATTTTGTAGAAAGAAAGCGAAATAGTGTAGAAAACCAGGAGGGTCATAGTGTAAGTTGAAAAGTATACCTCCATCATTTTTCTTCTTGTATTTCTGAGCAAAAAGCATCCGGTCGGCTCGAAATGGACTTTTAATATGGTAATGACTGAATGAGGTCAAAATCCACGTGGATTAATTTTTTTTGAAAATTTTCGCGTAGACTTTTTTTCCAGTTCAATTTTTCATAAGTTTTTTCAGGTTACTGTGAAAAATTTTAGTGGCCACTATAGATGCTCGCCAAGGACTACTTGGAGAGGACACTAAAGTGGCCACTATTCTCCGTTTTAGTGGCCACTTGAGCAGTTTTTTACCCAGTATCCCTTCCAGTAACTCTGATAATTACAAAACAAACAGATTGGACCAGTTATGTTGATCCGTTGTCCCCTAAAGTGGCCACTACAATGTTTAGTGCTCTAGTAGTAGCAATTAGACCTCTATAGTGGCCACTAATTTTTAACCCCTTAAGTGGCCACTCATTTAACTACTAAAGTGGCCCCTAAAGCGTCAAAACCCTATTGTGGCCACTAGAATTATTGCAGTTTTCTAAAAACCCTCTTATTTTCGCACACTCTCTCATGAATCTTTTCGAGACCCAATTCTGGGAAAAAAAAAGTGATCTTCAATTTTCCTATTCAAAATCCTTAAAAGGGTTTTCAAAGGCGGAAAAATCTCAGACCATTAAGGTCTCTCCGCTTCGAAACCTCTTTGAGCCTTTAAAACCCCAAATAGAAAAAAAATAACCTCAAAAATCCATCAAAAATACATGTTGTCGCAAATATTTATTGCAAAATTACGAAGGATTATGACGGTTTGGAGTTCTGGATCATGGTGTGCCGAGATTTCTGTTGATGAAGCCTATCTGAAAATAAATATATTTTTTTCATTTGTTCATAGAATAAAAAAATTAAAAAGAAAAAGTAATCGAATCATACAGAGTCAAAAAAATCACCTTCATGATACCAAGAATAGAGACTTCCATGAAGATCAGTGTAACGAGAACCACCGCGGCGAGGCCTCCGGAGGCGCCGGCCAAGGACCAATCGACGATATTAAGCACATCTGCTGGTTCATCTTCGGGTACCGGTAAACACTGAAAAATTCATTCAAATCAATGCTAAAGAGAAAAAGAAAGCGTAAAAAATCTAAAATTAATCATTTATTGGTGACAATTTGAAAAAAAGACTTTTTTTTCTGGATTTCCGCTCCGTTTCAGAGAAATTAAGCGTGTCTCAGCTACCACAGCTATGACTAAAACGTTAAAAAGTATCATGTGAATGAATGAATTTAGTGAATATGAAAAAAAAAAAAGAAAAACAGGTAAAATACAAAAAAATTCTTCTACTTCAAAATTTATGTTTTTCTGCGCGAATAGGTCTATAAATGCATGAAAAACTAGTTCAGCTCTCCACACAAGCTTGCCAAATAGGAAAATATACATATTCCAATAAGAATCGATGTAGAAACTAAGAAAAAATTGGAAAAAAAAAAATTATTCGAAAATGCGTTTGGTCCGTCACGGGCGGTGTGTGCATGCAGAGCCTCGCCTACAGTACTCTTATATTAATATCATTCTTCTTTCCATGTTAGACATTCATTTCATTTTGTAAGAAAAGAGAGGGCGACGCGATATTGCACCGTTGCACACAGCCAAATTGCGCATATAGTAACCTCGGCGAAGGCAAAGAGCGCTTTTTACATTTTCTCATCATTCCGATCGTTTTTGCCTAATCGGGAGTAAATTTTTGATGTTTTTTGTTTTTTACCTCGAGGCGGCGTGCTTCATGAGATTCCGGGTAAAGCGCGAAGACGCGAAAGAGCGTGGATGGCTGTTCTAGAGACGACCAGAGGCGAAAGCTGGTTTCAAAAACCTCGGTAAGTCAAAGTTATCTATAGTTTCGGTTCGTTAATATTCCGTGTCGTCTTGCCCTTCAATTTCCACCTCTTTCCACTTTTTCTAGCTTTTTTTAAATCAAAAGTCTCGAATGTTTGAATTTTTTTCAGATTTTTGTTTATGGCGATAGACAAGTTTAACAAAAGTTCCATCCCAGCCCAATACGCCCTCTTACCCTTATCACTCTCTCTCTCTCTCCTCAGGTGGCCCTGTAATAAGAACCTTAATAAACATTTACCAATTAGTCCAGGCTTCTCAAGTCTTTCCCTCTCCCAGAAACCATGTTTCTCTTATCCGTGCCGGCAAATGCGTGACATGAAGTCCCCACGATGATGTCCCTTGAGTAAGGACGTTTTCAGAACGTTCCCTTGTTTGCCACTTCAAAACGCTCACATTTTGATTTTACAAAAGCCCAAAGAATTTTACAAGCATAGAGACCTCCTGGCTACAAACCCTCGGAAAACTTTGGATAAAGTTGGATAACCTGTTGGCCCTTCCATGACCTCTTCCCGGAACAGAACACTGAAAGACTAATCTGGTAACGTATGAAAAAAAAAAGCTTTGAAAAGCGAAGTGATCAGAGAGAACTCTGGACAAGAGTCTTAAGACCCCGGAGTCAGTCCCTCATCCTGCCATTGAGCTGTTTAAAAAGTTTCACGAAACACATTGCGGCCACGTTTGTGTTAGAAAGTACTTACCCTCAGAAAACCTTCCTCATCCCTGTGTCATTTTTCCTGCTGAAGCCCCATCAGAATGGAGAGAAATTATTGTGATGAGGATTCTCTCTCAGGTTTAAATCACAGTTCTAAGGCGAAGGGTCAATAAACGTAAAGTCAGATCAGAAGCAGTCCATTTTCCCTTGATGGAAGCGTAACGATATACACCTGTCCCCCGCCTACCATCTCTCGTCGTTTGAAAGATTTGTCCCTGTGTGAGTTAGAGCATGCTATGTATAAGGCGTTGACGTTGCTTTACGTTGAATTAGGACTGGAAAGAATGGAAGATACTTTCATCCCAAATTCCGTTTGTTAGTTTTTGAGCCGTGATTCTGGACGCCGAAATTCCCAGTTTGAAAGAGAAGCCAGTGACACTGGAAGTTCCGAGTGTTTAAACTCTAAAGAGGTTAATGGGGTTACCTAATTTCATTTTTCCCTCATCATTTCGAAGCCGTACCAATCGAGCGTGTTTCCATCATTCTCTATTTGACAAGCTAAGCTTATGATCGAAGTTAGTTTTCAGTTTGTACGCGATTCCTTTCAAAAAAAAAAACCGTTCAAATCCAGAGGCTGAATTAAACGCTTATGGTCCAAGTTAGTCGCTGTTCAAAACCGGAGGCTGAATTTCAGAAAAGCATCTATTCTTCGTTAGATCCCGCTCAGATTTTTGTGAGCTTAGACTGGCGTGATCAAGTCAATGCTCACTTTCAAAATATTAGACAGAGCAAGTTAGTAGTTGTTGAAATACCCTGCTTAGTTGTCGTATAGCGTTTTTGACCCGAATTCAACAGGAAATTCGAACTACAGTTGGATCCCTACACAAAAAAAATCCAAGTTAAGGAATCAGTGCTCCCTCTTTGTGGTTCCGAATAAACGCGTCGACTCTCTTGAATGACAAAATACATTTATGATGAAATGAAATGGAATTATAAATTTCATTTTGTAAGAAAAGAGAGGGCGACGCGATATTGCACCGTTGCACACAGCCAAATTGCGCATACAGTAACCTCGGCGAAGGCAAAGAGCGCTTTTTACATTTTTCTCATCATTCCGATCGTTTTTGCCTAATCGGGAGTATGTCCCACCCTCCCACCCTCATACTCCCTCTCTACCACTGGCAAAAACACCGTCGACCCCACCGCACCAGTTTCAGCGATAGTCAAAATTCTTAAAATAGAATTTGTAAGTGAAGACTTCAAAAAGGTCACCCCGGCGGAAACAGCTTCTTTCCAATACATAAGCCCTTTTCCGCTCTCTTCTGAGATTAAATCCGGCGCCCGTCAGACCTGAACAAGCTGGGCGCCGTACTGTTCCTACATGGAGAGGAATGGATCGTCGAAAACGCCGAAAACCGTCGACTACTATCACAAGAGAGGCCTGATGCTTTACGCTTGATCAACAACAGATTCGCAAACGGACAAACATGTCTTCAACTATTTCATGGTTCAGAAGAGAACCTGTAGACTGAGTAAAAGTTACATAAAGCCCTTAATAGAAAGCTTGGGAAACAATACCTCAACACTCACAGTCCCCCTAGGCACTCGAAAAAATGTTTTTAGATCAGCGAGCCTACGCATCTGGAGTCGCGTGAAAGAAGGTCAGCCGAAGCGGAGGCCGCACGCGCAGTTTAAGTTGACCGACAACACGAGGCTCACTTACTTCTGCAACACTCCGAACTACGACAAGCGGCGCTCCTATGCGACTACATGCAAATGATGATCTACCGTACATTCAATCGTCAAATTCTTTATCTGTATCGCCGCCCCTTGATTCTTGTTGCATTCCTACTGGGTTTTTGGTTTGGGTTACAAGGCAATAAACGCGTCGACTCTCTTGAATGACAAAATACATTTATGATGAAATGAAATGGAATTATAAAGTTATTTTTCTGTACAATGCTGCATTACAGAGAAAACCAAACTCTTACCACGTTTCCTGGCGGCGCATTTTTCAAATTCGTCGGATCTGCGGATGCTGACATCTTTTTTTCCTTTGACTCGATGGAGCTAGGTTCGGCCATTGTTTATTGTTGAAGAAATGAGCAAAGAAATCGGAAATTTCTCGGTAAATTTGTTTTTTTTTCCACATTCACCTTACTTGAGAGTTTATTTAATCTTGACGCGTAATAGTGTGACTTAAAAGTGAGAGAATCCATGATTTTTAACTAATTTTTTTCGTGAGAAGCTGAAAATGATTACCTTTTCCACGAGTGAACTACAGACAAATAGAGATGAAAGAAAAACAAATTTAATACTGTTTAAAAATTTTTCCTTTGCTAATAACGCACGACCATATTTTTTTTCAAAAATCCAAACTACAGAACTCTTCCGGGAAGCTTCCCTTCGATGCGCGCGACCTGTCCCTCTGTATGCGCCTTTAAATTAACTTTATTTTAAAGGCGCACGCACAAATACAGGTATCGTGTATCGAAGAATGGAGTTCTGTGGCTCGGGATAGGCTATAACAATTTTTTTTTCAATGGGCAAACATCCAAGCTACGTAACTCTTCCGCGAAGCTTCTCTTCCTTCTGCATTCGCCTTTAAATTATCCTTATTTTAAAGGCGCATGCGCAAAGAAAGATATCGTGTATCGAAGAATGGGGTTCTGTCGGAGAAAAAAAAATTGTGATAAGCTAGAATAGTCTCTTCCGTCAAGAGAAAATCAAGAACAAACTCCTTTGATGCGGTTTTTTTGTCCGGCTCTCTTGAACTAGGTGTGCCACTGCCGGTTCTTTTCGCGGCCAACTGAGCGGATAGCGTCAGATTCTCGTATCCTGGTCCCAGGGGTCCCAGTTGAGCTACTGGGAACTTATCAGCCTCTTTCGATCCGGCTGATTTTTTCTCGGCTGATTTTTTCTCGGCTGAATTTTTCTCGGCTGATTTTTTCTCGGCTGATTTTTTCTCGGCTGATTTTTTCTCGGCTGATTTCTTCGCAGCGGCGCCCGTCATCTGAATTTTGACGTCATTTATCAAGTTCTACGAGATTATCGACTCATTTCGCCTTAAAATTGCGTTGAGAAGCGTTAACAGCTAAACAGAAAGTTTACAGAATGAACATATTTGCCTTTAAGTATCCCAAAAACTTCTAGGAATTCGAATGCGTTCAGATTTTCAATGTCAACTCCTCGCTCAAACTCCGGCCCTTATGATCAAACCAATCAGAGAGTGAGCCATCCACAGAGGGTTTTTTGGGGCGGAGTTTGCTGCTTGACATTTGAAATGAGAGCAGACTACAACCATACTGAGGAAAAGAACAACATAATTGAACAGGAATCTCAAATTTTTACTTCATTATGAAGCAGGAAACTCGGAATTTCCGAGTTCTTGGCGATTTTTCTACAGTACCCCTCCCAGGAGAAAAAAATTCTCTAATTAAAAAAATTCGGAATAAAAGGCCATTTTTCAGCAGCACTTCGAGGTGCTATGAACTTTTTTTTAGTGAAAAAATTGGATTCTTTCAATAAAGAGCCTGATTCAGTGTGACTGTTAGAAGTAAAACAAACTTGAAAAAGAAATTTTTTTCAATAAAATTTGAATTTTTTCCATCATCTGAACTCTTAAATTTGAAAAAATTATGGAAAAATTAACTCTTTTTTTCGAGCTTTTTTTAAAGCCGATTATTAAAAAAATTCGTCCGTTTTTTTCCAAACTTTCACAAAAAAAGTTCTGGATCTTGATTCTAAAATAGTCGAAGCCGATAGCTTGAGATGCAAAGGGGGGCGTGGCCTGCCTGCGCTCTCCACCAACCAGACACTGTCTCGTTTCTTATCGTGTCACGACCCTTTTTTTAAAGGCTCAAGCCAGCCGTGGGTCAGCTATGATTCTTAATGAAAGGTCCTACCAAAAACTTGAAAATTTCACATTAAAAAAGCCGATTCTCAATAATTTTCAACACAAACTCTCCTAGGAATGAAAAAAAGTTACCTCTTTTAAATCACGAAAACTTTGAAATGAAGCGGAGCGGCTTCACGTTCCGTTTCCTACTGACGAAGTTCATTGTCCCTTTTTTCGTTGTTGTTAAAAACTTGTCAGGGAAGCAGAAAAAAAAGGAAAAAGTTTGAAAAGAGAATATAAAAATATTTCAAGTTTTTGAAACTCAAACAAAAAAAAACATCGAACCAAGATGTTTCATTATAGTTTTTTTAAAGCATGAGCAATAAATCAAAAAAAAAAACCCGTTAGACAATAAAAAAATATGAGGGGTTTGAGTTTCGAGCCAATTTTCCAAGGGCCAGAGCTCCACTGCACACGTCGTCGTCGGCGTTTTGCACTGATTCGTTTCGACTTTCCTGGAAAAAATGGAAAATATTCAAGCTTCAACAATGCAAAATCAAAGGCTATGTTGTGATTTCAAACACTCTCCATCATTTTCGGCTTTTTTTAAATCTCCAGAGTGGTCCCTATAGGGACAACCTCAGAGGCTCTTGGAGGGTAGCCTTCAGGGACCACTTTGCCAACCCCTATAGGGGCCACTAAATCTTACAAAATTGGTCCCTATAGGGGACAGGCTAGTCAATAATTGTTATGAACTCTAAGCGAAGAAGCATGTCCATGGGAAAAACTGAACAAATAAGTTTTTATAATGAAATTGAAAGACCCCTAGAGGGTCCACTTGAGCTTTAGGGGTTCAGGAGTCCGACCCTAAACTAATATAGGTACCACCTTGATTAAACCCCTACAGGGACCACTTTTTCGGCCCCAATAGGATTTCTTTTTCAGCCCTAACTCCTATTGGGGCTACTCTGGAATTCCTACAAATTTTTGGAGAAAAAAAATTCGGCTCGGTTTTCATTCTCCATGGAGCGCAGAAAATTCAATGATAGAAAAAAAAAAAGCAAAATCAGTCTGAAATATCAAAAGCACACAAAATTATCGATAAAGCGCAATTAAAATCAAAAATCGGCTTTCGTTTTTCGTTTTTCTAACTGTAAATATGTTGTTGAGCAACATAAATGTCGTAAAATAGTGCCTCACCGCGTTAAAATTGGTCATTTTTGCCATAGAGCGCAAAAGCTCCTCAATTTGAGCCTGTTGAAGATCTACACGTTTGTCTAGGTTTTTCTAACACTTCACAACTATTTTCAAGAAAAAAAAATAAACCAATTCTTCAAGCATTTGCCCAGCGCTATCCTGGCCGCTGGGTTGTATTTCGGAATTCCAGACGGGAAAATTTTCGAACCCTACAAAAAACTGAGATGAGAGCTATCAGGATGATGACGTCACCTTCTTGATGACGTCAGTGAGGTTAGCCGTTGGCGGGAAAAACAGAAAATCCAAACCTACAACCGTCGCATTGACATTATCATTGTTGTAACGATAATGTACACGAGCGGCGTCAGTTTTTTCAATCTGGAAAAATCGATATCCGTCTGGAAACCTTTAAAAGACGGACATTTTTTGTCGTTTTGTCGCCGATGTACGAAGACACCATGTGGGTGAGGACGACATCGACAAAGTTTCTTTTGAAAATGTACTGAAATTTCATCATTCAGTAATCGCGATCTTGGGATGCTGCGGTCGCATTTGGAATGGCTCAATTTGAAAAAATAAAAAAAACCTTTGTTGAACTGAAGGTTGCTTTTTTCTATTATTATTCTATGCCCCAGAGCCCAAGTCGTTTTGAGTCAGGCGCAAAGACCGCTTCGCAGCCGCGAGGCGTTCAGCCATTCCATTTGCGTCCAATAATAATCTTTACCTTTCCCAATCCGGTTAGATCCAAGAAAATCGGGTTTTTAACGACGTTAAAGTCCATTATCGCTTTATCCGATTTTGTTTTCAGAAGTTCCGATTTGAATTTCGCGCCAATATGAGCAAAATTTATCGATCCAAGAGAGATGTCCGTAAATTGTATCCGAGCAAAGTTGTAAATTGTCGTGTTTCTGGAAAAATCTAGGAAAATTATTTCGAAAGGAAATTGATTTTTACTCGAAGTGTCGGGTAAAATTGAAAAATAAGACCGAGATTTTGAAAAAAAAAAAATCCAAAAAGACCTTTTTTTCTTTTTCCATGTGCTTCAAGAACATAAAAACATTTGAAATGCAAACCGGACGTTATGAGCATTTCTAGGGATCCCTTAAGTGGCGTCAGTACTCTTAAGTGATTCTCAGAAACGCCCCCTTAAGTTGAAAGTTTATTCCTCAAAGATTAAACCTACCTATTTTGCCCTAATTCTCTGTAACGGAAACCGGACGCGCATTTTTCTGAACCCTTCAAGGGACCACTTAAGAAGCCACTAAAGTTGCCCTTAAAATGCTCAGGAACGCCGAGGACGGGTCCGATTTGCATTACCGGGATCCTAATAGGATTTCTGAGCCCTTTTAGTGACCACTTAAGAGCCGGAGGATGCTAAAATTATCCTAAAAACTGCTCAGAAACGTCCGGGGCACGTCCGGTTTGCATTACCGGGATCCCTTCTGAGCCCTTGAAGTGGCCACTTAAGTAACCGCTAAAGTTACCCCTGAAATGCTCAGGAACGTCCGGGGCGCGTCCGGTTTTCATTGCCGAGGTTCGGGAAAAATTAATTCGATTTATTGAAACTTTCCAGTCCCAAAAACTCCTCCAGCTCCTTTTTATAATTGTCCAAATCATTCAAGGTCAAACTTCGCCAGCAAAACTTCGTCGAAGTCGACAAACGTGCCGAGGTCCGTCTTGATCTCCATCAGACACAAGTTGATTGCCAAATTGTGGGCCAATCGATACGTGGAAAATTTTGGCTGAGGTCCCGGAATATTTAGTTTGGGCAGTTCCGGCCATTGCATTATCGTCAGGATACCCTGTGAAATTGAACTTTACCAACAAAAAAAAATGATTAGATAAAAAACGTTAGTATTTCTCAAATAGGCAACAGATTTTCAAATTTTATAAAAATAAAGTCAGAAAATTCTCGTAAAAATCGATTTTTGAAGTCGTTTTTGAGCCAAAATATATAATTTTCTGAGCCTTATAAGCACATTTAAAGCTCTTAACACGCTTTCTCCGTAAAAATTTACGAACTGAAAGTTTCAAACTCGTTTCTAGAGCCTGGTATTGTCACAGAAAAAAAAGATTCGGTCAATTTCAAGTCGGAAAACCCAAAACTGAAGCTGGTGGTTATTTTCTCAATAATCACATGATAACATCATTCGTAGAATAAGAGAGAAAACTTCATGCTCATCATGATTCTTGACCTACTAAAGCTCAAAAGTTGGATAAACTCGTCATTTTCAAGTTTCTTCAACATTTTTTATATTGTAAGAAGACATTTCGGGGTATCTTCCAACACAAAAAATGATCAAAAGGCCGTTTTCTCTGCGTCAAAACTTGTTTGAAACAACTTGCTCCACCCTTAAAAAAGTTGTCTTTTTACGGTATTTTCTCTACCATGACCCTGAAAGTGGGCGGAGCTCATTAAAACCCGGCGCTTCAAGTTAAGAAGGCGGCCTGTTACCTCTCTACGTTGATACTTGTTTGAACCGACTTGCTCCAACAAGAAAAATTCTTATAGTCGTCTTTCCTCTACCATGACCCTATAAGTGGGCGGAGCCTATTAAAACCCGGCGCTTTAAGTTAAGAAGGCGGTCTGATATCTGTGACCTCAGTACCAAGCTTCGGGAACAAACTTGAAATTATTAAACCAGAGGATTTTCGAAATTCGCAGAGAAAGTGTATTAGATACCTTCCTAACATTTAAAAAAAAAATCTTAATAAGAAAATTGCGAGTCTAGGACTCTCTATCTTCACTGAAAAGTCTAGTAGCCTTCTTCTGAACCAAAGATTTCGATTGAGACCAGAAATTAATCCAACAATCTTGAAAAAAATGCTACTACCTATGACTCAAAAAGCTCCTCACAGGCTCATAAATCTTCTTGAAATTCTTACTGGGAACATTTTTAGTTTCCACTATAGGGTTTCGACGTTTTAGTGGCCGCTATAGTAGTCAAAGAAGTGGCCACTTAAGGGGTTAAAAATAAGTGGCCACTATAGAGGTCTAAGTAGAGCACTAAAAATTTTAGTGGTCACTTTAGGGGTCAATGGATCAACATAACTGGTCCAATCTGTTTGTTTGAAAATAATCAGAGTTACTGGAAGAATTAATGGATGAAAAACTACTGAAGTGGCCACTAAAACGGAAAATAGTAGCCACTATAGAAGTGGGTTTAGTGGCCACTTTAGTTTCTTCTCCAAGTAGTCCTTGGCGAGCCTTCATAGTGGCCACAAAAAATTTTCCAAGTAAATCAAGGAATCCATTTTTAATTTCTTGATTCCCGAACCTGTTTGAGGTAAAAGTCGAGCACAGCTCCGACCGCTTCATTCGCCGAGTGATAATAAACGATGAAATGCGTGGCGCCTTGCAGTTTCCAGGTTTCGATGAAGAGGATGATTGTGTGGTGCTCCGAGTACCAATAGACCGGTTCCACACAGACGGTGAGTCCTTTTTTGGCTACATTCCTAACAGGTTCGACGCTCAGTTCGATTTCCCGGTCATCTGGGAGTAGGAGAACGGCCTGGAAACCACACAAAAAAAATTCAACTTTAGGGTTTTTTCATTTTTTTGAAGTAGTGATAAGGCACTAGGAAGCATGCCAGATTGGACTGCTTCATTGTAAAACTTGAAGCGACCTCTTAAGAAGGTAACACAAGGATTCTTGTCCTTTCAAGTGGCAACTTTGGTGACTTGAACCGTAAAATCAAAGCCCTCAAGTGGTTTACGCCAATGTTCTACACAAAAAGTGATCAAAAAAGGCTCCTAGGACCTAGGTAAATTTAAGTGTTCCCTTGAGAGGTGATAATCTTTGCAAAACTCAAATTTGCCCTGCATTTTTCTTCAGAGCTTCAAAATGAAACATTCAAAGTCGACGGATTGATTAAAGAAGTTCAAGTGACCTCTTAAGAAGGCACCACACGAATCCTTGTCCTCTCAAGTGGGCACTTTGAGGGGATTATAAAGTGGATACTTAAGAACCTTAAATTCAAAGCCCTCAAGTGGTTTACGCCAATATTCTACACAAAAATGATCAAAAAGGGCTCCTGGAGAAATTCAAGTGTTCACTTAAGAGGCAATATTTTAGTTATCACTGCAGTTTTCTTCAGAGCTTTAAAAGTATAGATTCAAATTCGACAGATCAATTATAAAATTTGCAGTGACGTCTTAAGAAAGTACCACAAGAATTATTCTCCTCTCAAGTGGCCACTTTCAGAGTAAAATGGGGCTCAAGTGTTCCCTTAAGAGGTGATATTTCTTGCAAAGGTTAGCACTACAGTTTTCTTCAGAGCTTCAAAATGAAAAATTCAAATTCGACGGAATAATTATAAAATTTGAAGTGACCTCTCAAGAAGGCACCACACGAATCCTTGTCCTCTCAAGTGGTCACTTTGTTGAACATTTTAAAAACCGCTTAATGTTCAAAAAGATCCCTCAAGTGCCCCCTTAACCTTTCTTTGCTTCTATTTCCAGCTCCAACAGACCACGCCCAACTCCTCCCCCGTCACTCAAAATGCTGTCACTAACCATGTTAAAGTTATTCCTCAAAGCAGCCACTCTAGGGACTTCTGCTTCGAAGATGAACGAGTTGTAGAAGCAGCCGGGAGCCCAGACCCAGGGGCACGCCTTCTCGACGGGTCTCGGCACGACTTCGACCCTTTTTTGGCCCTTCGATGACATCAGAATCACTTGAAGGGAGAAGTTCGACGGGACGCATGGATTGACGGAGAATATTCGCAACCTCGGCGTCTCGTATCTGAAGTCGTAGTAACGTCATCTTCAGGTCAAAAATGATAAAAATTGGCGTCATTCGGAATGGTTGCTCGGACCTAGGTAAGAAAAATCATACGTTTCTGAGCAATTCTAGGGATCACTTGAGAGGTCTGGCGCTACTAAAGTGGTCACTAGAAATGCCCCGACACGTCCGATTCGCGTCCGAGTAGCAGCAAAAAAATGCTCTAAAATTCAAAAACAATATATTTCGAAGCATCTTTATACTTCTGATTTTTTTATTCTGAAAAAATTGCGTCATTAAGCGGAAAATCTGAAAAAATAAGTTCTACTGGAAAAATGGCCGATTATAAAAAATTCTAGTAGATACATTTGAGTTGATAGTGACGTCAAATTTCTCCGAAAGTGACGTCATAAAAATAAAAGTGACGTCAATTTTATCTTAAAGTGACTTCATGAACATAATAGTGACGTCGCTATTTAATATTCGACATATATTAACAAACCTGTAGTCCAAGTAAGCTCGGTGATAGAAAACGATGGGGAAAGCCGGTTTTTTCACTTCTTTTTGTTCAGTTCTGAAATATACTGTTTCCATGAAGTCACAGAAAAGAAAAGGAGCAAAAATAAACCCAAAAAACTGCGTATCAAAGCTGGAATTGGTCAATATGATGACGAAAACGGCGGTTGTGACGATCAGAAGAAGGCGGAAAGCGATCAATTTTTGCCTCCTCATTCCTTGCCATTCACGTAGGAAAAAGTACCCTGTAAATTCAAATTTGACCCAAAAATCTGCTCATTAGGATTTTGAAAAATAAATTCAAAGATAATATCGATTTTTTGACCCCCGGGAAGGCAGTAAAATCCACAAATTTCCCCTGAAATCTCACAAAAAATCGAAAATGGACTGAAATTTGCAGAAAAATCGCGAAATTTGTCCCAAGGAGTTGGAAAATTGAACTAAAATGGAAAAATTCTGGAAAATCGTCCAAAAAAAATCAAAATATATCCAAAACCGCATATCAGTTTAAAAAAACGTGAAAAATTTGCAAATACGCCAATATTTGAACAGCTTCTCACACCTGACCAATTAAACTAATTGTTCCATTAAAAGCGGAAAATTATGTATTTTCGAATCAATAGGAACGTGAAAAACGAAACGGCAAAGGTTTCCAAGCAACATCACGGACGGAAAAAACTTTTTTTTTGAACAAAAACATAAAATGAGGACGAGCCCTTTTCTTTTGATCTATCAATCGGAGAACGTAGAAATGAAACAATTCTTGAAAGAAAAGAAGATAAAAAGGCTTCACGGAGGCTGTTAAGAGAGCATGTGTGGGTGAAACATTATGACGCACGTGCAGAAAATCGCGCCAAAAAACCCAACAAAAAAGGGGGCAAATCTGTACGATTTGCACTCCGATGGGTCCAATTTGATTGCCATAAAACTTTTGCTGCGGTTTCAAACTCTTTCCAGTGGGGGAAAAAAAAAAGAATTTTGATCGAACTTTATAAAAAAAGGCCTAAAATGACATCGTTGCAAAACGTAGATCAAAAACATTATCTGAATCAGTTTTACTTTCCATTTTCCATCAAAAAATAGGAACTCAACAACAAAAGGAGAATTTCTAGACAACCGATCAAGATCAAATAATTGAATAGAGCAAATCTTTAAAACTTCCTTTTTCAGACTCCCTGTAGAGAAATTTGAATTCTAACTATACCTGGTCAGAAAAAAAAAGTCAAACTAAACAATAAATGCTCCAGTTCAAATGCAAAAACCTAATTCAATAAAAAGAACAAGCATTTGAAATAAAAGCGCAAAAAAAGTGTTTCAAGCCCGATGCGGGGCTCGAACCCGCGACAGCCAGATTAAGAGTCTGGTGCTCTACCGACTGAGCTAACCGGGTCGGTGACCGAAGCCGCAACTTTGCTGTACTACACACTACTTATGCGCAAATTATCCCTAAGTAAATAACAAAAAAAAAAACATTTTTTCGCCTAAATACATCTTCTCAGTTAGAAAACGTACCTTTTTAATCCGTTTGAGTGAATTTTCTGTAAGAGTAGGTTGCCAACAAAAACTTGCGAGGAAATTTAAAAATGACAAAAATGAAAAATGATTATTTCAAGACGTTGTCGACACGTAGTTGATTCCACGTGACTTTAAGGTTCATTTCTATCCCATGGCTAAATTGCTTGGCTGCATTCCCAATATTCCATATCTGATAAACGCAAAAAAGTGTTTCAAGCCCGATGCGGGGCTCGAACCCGCGACAGCCAGATTAAGAGTCTGGTGCTCTACCGACTGAGCTAACCGGGCTGGCGAGCGGAGGCGCCATTTTGCTCTACTCGACACTTTTTGAGCGCAAAGTCCGAGTAAAGGTGCGGAGATATTTTCTTTGTGTAATTTTCAAATCTTTAAAAGTAAATATTTGAAATGTCAATTTTTTTTTAAACCAAATGAATTCATATACAACTTTTTATCACTTCTGAGTATATCAGCAAATCATCAAAAACTCTAGACTCTAGCTTAACTATTTTTACTTCCCTTATTAATACTACAATGTCTGATTAGGTAAAAAAAAATTCAATAATTTGTTTATCAAAGTCATTTCGATGACCTTCACCCTGGCCGGTTACCTTTTGATATTGTGGAGCGTGAACCGGAAGAAGTCGGCGATGATGACGTTTCCAAGCAACAAAGCCATCTGACGATCGTCCTGCAGGACTTGCCCATACTCCTTCGTCGGTTTCAAACCTGAAAAATTGAGTTTTAACAATAATTGAGTTTTTATTCTTCTTTGATGTGATCCTAAAATTTCTGCTTTGGATGAGTTCTAAAACTAATTGATCATATTTATTTACCTTTCCTTAATTTTTACGTCGGGTTGATTTGAATTGAAAGCCTTATATTATTGATCATAAGTTCCGAAGTGAAAAACTACATCTAGAAAATTCAGAAGTCCCACTACGACCGGAGACCTTTCCCTGGTCAGAGACAAACCATAAATAGAGCGGAAAAAAATATCAAAGTCAACCAAAAATTGGCCCCGTTTTCCGCCCTAACTTTAATCTTTCAAATTGCATCCCTATGTTCCAAGAAAATATGACTTTTTTTTTTTTTGAAATAATGTTTCAAAAACCTCGCTTCAACAGAAACTTAATACAAGACTTTGTGAAACATGGAATTTTGGACTGCTTGAATGCCAGCCCTTTTCAATCTTTTGGAATGAAACTGAAAGTAAAGACCCTTTTTAACCTATGGAGTCCTGGCCTGTCGTCTTATCGATCTTCTATTTCATTTCATCTCAAGTGTTACTTCTCTTCACGGTTCATGCGATCTTCATTTACATTTTGGTCAAATGCTACCATGAAGAGAAAAAGGTGAAGCTAAACATTTTGAACTTCTTTAATCCAATTTTTTAGCTGGATTATTACATAGCGGTCCCTTTAATGGAATTCGTCACACTTATCAGCATTACGGCTGTATTTTTCATGGCCAGGGGCGTTTATTTTCCAGGAGCCTTCGGATCTAGTTCATTGATAATCGTCTATTTACTATACGCTTTTAGCTGTTCCCATGTTCTAGTTTTCATCGACGCTGTTTTGTGTCTACACCGTCTTTTTAGCTTTTATCGGATCGTACCATGGTTTTGTAAAAACTTCAAGTGGTGCTTAATCTTCACATTTCTGGTCAAAACAAGTTCTAGTATTACAGGCCATTGGCTTTCTCCATAATTAGGGGGCGCAAAGCCCCGCCTCTTCACGCCACCAAAATGACGATTTTTTTGTTGCAAAAACGGTTTTGAGGCGTTTATAGTAGCTAAAGTTCAACTTTAAAAATAAATTGCTTCTGTTAATCTATGTAATCGACAACGCTCTACAAGACTGAAAAACTTTTAAACTATGTATTTTTCAAAAATCAACGAAAAAGTAAGATTTAACACGAAAAAAACTGACGAGTTTCACAAAATCGTGGCGTTTCTGAAAACCAAATGAGGAACGCTTCCGAATTTTGAGTATGTTATACATTAACACTTTCTTTATTTTTTTGAAAAAAATTTTTAAAAAAATCTAACGACGCGAAAAATCGAAGCTTGTAAAGTGACACCAAACTTTGAAGCTGAAATGCGAAAAAAATTTCAGCGACATGGTATACTTTTTATTTGATTTAAAAACTCACAATTTGCTCACAAACAAAAATTCAAAATGAAAATAATTATTGGGACAGCGAATCAAATTATATTTGAATTTTACCAAAACCTCCTTTTTTCGCCTGCCTCGTTGACGCATGAGAGAATAGGATCGCGTCTATACTTTTTGCTTATGTTATTAAGCGTTCAAAAACTCTATCAATGAAAAAAATTATGAAAAAAATCAAACGACGCGAAAAAAATAACGGCTTTGAAAACCTCAAAAAAATGGCATTTTTTTGAAATTTTTGGAAGAATTCGTGCAAGCGTTCGTAGCTGTGTTTGCGTCAAACACACCGATGCGCACTTTTAAATGTTGCAGGAGCCGTTTTTTTGGAGTCAAATTGCACATTTTTCCTGTTTTTATTTCGAAATAACATTATTTTTTTCATTTTTTTCTTTCTTCCAATTCGAATGATAATAATTTTTTTCTGATTAGAAAAAAGAAAAATAAGCTGAAAATTCCTTCTGACCTTTTTTCTAAGTGGTTTTTTGATATTTTATCAAAAATTCTTATGAGGATTGTACAAAAGATTCATACCAAAACATGAGGCTCAGTTCGGACAACCTCTCAGAACAGAAAACCGATTTGAAAACGGTTCAGAAATGCGCAAAAACATTTAAAAAGAAAGCGTGCGGCAGCGGGTAAACCGTGAGATTTTGCCTCCAGTTGAACGCCGCGCGCGCTAGTTTTTTGGCCATAACTTTTTTCTTAGTGGAGCTTTTTTCTAAAACTAAACGGATTATGAAAATGGACAGCCTCCTCTATCGAACAGTGTAAAAAACATATTTTTTGGATCGTTTTGAAGAAATGGCTTGCGTACCCTATCCATAATAATCTCGATTCCCCAGTCTTTTATATTCATAATGTTTGGGTTTGACTTGATCGACGAGATTCCAAGGGCCAATAATGCGCTTCTAGTAACTTTATATACGGTGAGAAAGTTTGATTAGAAGTGTCTTAAAAGTCTTAGCAAATTGATAATTTCAGATATTTGCTTTCATCAAAATCTTCCTGATTATTTTCACCGTGTGTGGCTACGTTCTCATACTCCGGAGCGTGAACCGCGAAAAGTCGGCTACACTAAGAATAACTGCCGAGATAAACGCGAGACACTGGCGGTACATTGACGAGCTCGCAAACATCTCGCTTTTTTTCTCGCGCCGGTCTCGCATTAGTCTGGGCGCGAGCTCGCATTTTTCTAGGCGCGAGCTCGCATTTCTCTCGCAATTTGAAAATTTCCGAAATGCAAGATAAATGCGAGATGGCGCCGAGAAAAATGCGAGGTCGCGCCGAGAGAAATGCGGGATCGCGCCTAGAAAAAAGCGACATTTTTGCGAGTTCGTCAATGTACCGCCACCGAGCTCGCGTTTATCTCGTCAGTTATTCTTAGTGTATGACAACCTCGTCAGCAAAAAGCGATAGCCATCGGACAATTGTCCTACAGGCTTTACCCATTTCCATCTACTCTCTTGTGAGTTTCAAGCCAAAAACTTTCGAATTAGAGCTCAAATTACAGCTTCTGATATTCTACGACGCTTTTATGATTGTAACATCATCGATTTCTTTGGTCGATGACTTTTGGGGGCAACTGATATATGTCTCTTTTTTCGTGTATTCCTACTTGTCGGGTTGGAATCGGTTGAAAGGCTTATTAACATTGAAATATTCAGGTTATGTCGTACCTTTCTCTTTCATTATTGGAAACTCGAAAAAGAGGAAAATCTTCACTTCGTTCTCCTTCAAGGATTGCCTCAAACCTGATAAAATACTAATAAAAAGTTTTCGTCAAACATTATGACATCTGTTGAATAAATGTGCATATTCTAATTTTCTTGTCTTCTTATGATTGATCGAAAGGGCAGTTGCAAAAAAAGATTGATAATTTCTTGATCAAGGAATTTTTCGAAAGGTTGGGTACCAAAAAACTTCATAATGGGTTTAGAAAGGCCGACTCTTAACTTCGAGATGAAAACAAAGCAGATGAAAAGGAAAAAAAAAATCAATTTACAAGATATGTAGTATGTCCTATCTTCTCCCACAGACCTCCTCGGCAGTTTTCGAGACCAGATTTGGAACCAACGTGAAAAACTACATCTAGAAGTCCCACTACGACCGGAGACCATTCCCTGGACAAACCATAAATAGAACCAAAAAAAAAGTCAATCAAAAATCTGTCCCGCTTCCCACCCAAACTTGTAATCTTTCAGCGTTTCTAGTAGTGCCCCCAAAAAACATGTAATTAGAAGCTACCTTCGACTTTCAGACTACTTTCAAATATCAAAAGGTAAGATTCACTCAAGATGGAGAATATTGACCCTCATCCTATGGCGATTCTATATTTCTATGCATTTATCATTTATCATATTATTATTTCTCAAGTTTCAATCGTTATTACGGTTCATGCGGTCTTCATATTTATTCTGGTAAAGTGTTACGATGAGGACAAGAAGGTGGGATTGTTAAAATTTTTTTTGTATAATTCGAAACTTTTCCTGGAGCAAATTTCCAACAATTTCTATTTACTCTCACTTGGACCTCGGTAAAGGCAAACCGGACACGCCACGGACGTATCGGAGCCCTTCTAGTGACCACTTTAGTAGTGTCAGTTCTCTAGAGTGATCCCTAGAGTTGCTCAGAAACGTCCGTGGCGTATCCGGTTTTCGATATCGAGTTTTGAGAAGTAATTAGGGCGTGGAATTCCGAATTAATCAAAAATTATGGTTTTTCGACTTCTATAAACTTTATCGAGGGTTTCATAAGAAATTATTCTTCCAAAAAAAGCACTAATTATCCAATAATTTGATACGAGATCCCTGAACTTTCCATCTACAGCCTTTAATACAACTCCGAAAATCTTCAACTTGTCGAAAACTTTTTTTTTTCAACTTTCCAAGACTCAATCAATGGCTTCCAGGAAGTTCAACTTCTTGCCCATTCATTATCAATTTATGAAAGAACTTTTTAGCTCGACTACTACATTGCGGTCCCTTGTATGGAATTCGTCTCACTCATCGGCGTAACTGGGCCAATTTCTCTGATAACAAGTACTGTCCTTCGAGAAGGAGATGGAGTTGATCCATACCTCGGCGCCTATTGCATTTTAACATTTTGCTGTCCCCATGTTCTAGTATTCATCGACGCTATATTATGCCTGCATCGTCTTTTTAGCTTTTTCCAAATCGCTCCAAGGTTCTGTAGGAATTTCAAGTGGTAAGTTGTGTTTGGGATTAATTTTCATGTGTTCATATTCAAGGCTCAACTGATATATAATTATAATATTCCCTTTCTTGAACTGTTGATCCAAGGAACTTGAAGGTTCCCATTGACCTGTGAGCCAACTTTTGAAAATTTCAAAAAGGATCGTTAAAAGGACTTGAGGACTTGATGAAGGTTCGCTCAGATCAAACTGAATACAAAAAATATGGACTTTTATTCAAGAAATCCTCTCTTATAACTTCTTATTAGAGTTATAACCTCTAAAAGACTTCAAAACTTCTCTTTCTCTCCTTGTAACATTCCCCTCCTAAATTCGAGAAGCTATGACTAAAAAGCAAAAAGACCGAAATTCATTGATTTTTTTCTGAATCAGGACGATTCAGAGGTATTCCAGCGAATTTTCATCAAATCCTCAAGCTTTTTCGTTTCGAAACTCCCTCATGAACTCAGAAACTTCAATTTCAGGCCATTGGCTATCGCAATCACAATATCGATCCCACAATCATTCATCTGCGTTGCTTATGTGCTTCAAACATTGAGCCATATGATTTCCGAGCCAGTGATAAAAATCGCCCACCTAGAAACTCTGCACATGGTCTTTGAAGCATCTGGTTATCCGTTAAAACACTTTTCAGTTTGCGATGAGTTTCAAAATCGTTCTAATCTTATTCACCCTGTCCGGCTACCTTCTGATCCTCTGGAGCGTAAACCGGAAGAAGTCGGAGATGACCATGTCGTCGGTGAAAAACCAAAGTCACATCACAATCGTCCTGCAAGCCTTGCCCATTGCCGTGTACTCTTTTGTGAGTTTCTACTGAAAATATGAAGCATATCCATTAAATTACAGTTTTTATCAACCTCTGACGTTCTTATAAAACTATTCCCTTTGGATGAGATGGCAGATCAATTGGTAACTTTGTTATATCAGCTGCTGATTTTTTCGTCAGGTTGATTTTGATTGCAAGGTATATTATTGAATGAAAGTTCCAGGTTATGTCGTCCCTTTCTCATTTATTATTGGGAACCCAAAGAAGCGGAAAATCTTCACTTCGTTCACCTTCAGAGATTGCTCCAAATCTAAGAAGATATCGAATAAGAAAGCTATGGAAAATTTTGTAACCTCTGTTGAATAAAGTGATTTTTTCTTTGAAGTCATACATGAGCAGACCATTTTTGAAGGCCGCCGAATCTTCCTCCCAAGTTTTCCTAGATTAAAGTTGATACCAGCTCCCTGAGGATGACCCAGGCCAAAACCTCTCTGAGGTTGAAAAAAAAATTCTGGCCGAAACCACCCTGAGGTTGAAATATCATATATTCCTGATTTTTCGAAATAATTGTGTAAGCTAACCCCTCCTCCCGGGCTGAAGGAGTTCTGTACTTGCCCATCTATGATTGAAGTCATTCATGAATAATGGCAAAATAGCAAGGCGACTGGCTAGGAATTGAACCCGGATAGTGAGATCAAGCGTCTGTCGCTCTACCAGCTGAGCTAACATTCTCATCATCCACGCAATAATACGTTATCAAACCAGTACATGAAAATGGTAACTAAAAAGCGACAATGAAATGATGGCTATCTATTCTACAAATTTAACTAATCAGGTCTTACATTTTGGTAAGTTATCTTACATTTTGAATATTTTCTTCTTTTAGAAATTATTATTGTGCTCCTATAAGGTTCAAGAATGGCATAAATTCTATCAACAACAATAAAAAAAATTATCAAGTTTTGAAGTTTGAAAAAGGCCAAAAAGGACTAACTCACAGGGAAGGTAATTTTACTTTGCGCTTGGGAACTTTCTGAAAATTGGCTAGAACACTCCTTGATATACCAGAAGACGATTCTGGGAGTCACAGCCTGCACAACTTCCTAGTTTTCGAAAAATAAAGGCTATAAGACCCATTTTGAAAAGTTTTAAGGGTCCTCTTCGACTTTGAAGCCTTATTTCTTGAAAACTAGAAAGTTGGGCAGATTGAGAATATCAAAATCTTCATCATACAGCTTTCTGACCAATTTTCAGGAAAATCCCAACCGCAACTTAGAATTACCTCCGTGTCAGATATTCAAATATGGTCTGGCGAAAAAATTTCATTAATTTGCGAATTTTGTAATCTTGATTGTTTGCATGTTTGCTTACAGTCTAAACTACATTCCAAGGAAGTAGGAATTTTTTTCGTAATAAATGATCAAAAACCTACATAGTTTCACTGAAAATTAAATACAAGACTTTGTGAAACATGGCATTATAGACTGCTAAATGCCAGCCATTTTCAGTTTTTTTTTTTGATAGAATTGAGAAATTTTTTTTTAACTTATGGAGTCCTGGCCTGTCGTCTTATCGATCTTCTATTTCATTTCATCTCAAGTGTTACTTCTCTTCACGGTTCATGCGATCTTCATTTACATTTTGATCAAATGCTACCATGAAGATAAGAAGGTGAAGCTGAACATTTTGAACTACATTAATCCAATTTTTTCAGCTAGATTATTACATGGCTGTCCCTTTGATGGAATTCGTCACATTTATCAGCATTACGGGCGTTTTTTTCATGGCCACAGGCGTTTATTTTCCAGAATCCTATGGAAATAGTTCATTCAATCTTGTTTATTTACTATACTCGTTTAATTGTCCCTACGTTCTAGTGTTCATCGACGCTGTTCTATGTCTACACCGTCTTTTTAGTTTTTTTCGGATCGCTCCATGGTTTTGTAAAAACTTCAAGTGGTGATTACTCTTCGAATGTTTGATCAAATCAATTTCAAGTACTTCAGGCCGCTGGCTTTCTCAATCATAGTCTCGATTCCGCAGTCTGTCGTATTTATAATGTTTGGACTCGACCTAATCGACGAGATTCCAAGTGCAGAAGACAATTTCGCGCCACTATTAACTTTATACACGGTAAGAAAGTTTGACATTATGTTAAAAGTCCACCTAGCTAACACGGGGAGTGCAACAGGTGGTGGGTTGAGAATTTGATGAAACGTGGTATATAGGTACTTTCGGACACACTGATTCCAATAAAGTTGAAAAAAAGCGCACCTTTTGCGTTCTAGTCGAGGTATGGCATCTAGAAGTTTGCACGCGAAAAATGCATTGGATGGAAGGAGGGAATATGTCGCGGCGGCTGACTTCATCTGCCAAGAGATGGCGTGGTGTAGTGGCTAGCGGCCTTGCGCTGTGGAACCTATGATGAAGGTTCGGTCCCTTTTTGGTGAAATTCTTTTTGCCATGAAGTTTTTCGAAAAAATTGATGAATTTTTGAAGATGGAACAAAAAATACCGTTCAAAGTGTTAAAATCCACTATTTTATGTCGTTTTGAAAAAGACTTTCGACAAAATTTTTTTTGTTTGTTTTTTTTGTCATACCCTGGACAGGAAATTTGGGCGTCGAGAATATTCTTGCGAAAGTTCATAGGTTTTTGATATAAATAACAACTTATTGTAATTTTATGGTTCTATTCTCATTCACCAAAAAGTTTTTTCGTAAGCTTTGAAGGTCTTTCTTCAGATTTTCGCATTCATCAAAATCTTCCTAATCATTTTCACCCTGTCTGGTTATGTTCTGATACTGTGGAGCGTAAACCGGGAGAAGGCGGCAATGACCACTTCGGCGTCAAAAAAAGAAAGTCACAATACAATTGTTCTACAGGCCTTACCAATTTCCATCTACTCTCTTGTGAGTTTCAAGCAAAAAACTTTCAAAATAGAGCTTAAATTACAGCTTCTAATATTCTACGACACCTTTATGATTATAATATCTTTGAAATATTTTTTCGATGATATCTGGGGGCAACTGATATACGGCTCTTTTTTCGTATACTTCTATTTGTCGGGTTGGAATCAAATGAAAGACTTATTAACATTAAATTATTCAGCGTATGTCGTACCTTTCTCATTCATTATTGGAAACTCGAAAAAGAGGAAAATCTTCACTTCGTTTACCTTCAAAGACTATCTCAAGTTTGATAAAATTACTGCTAAAAACCTGACGTCGTCCAACTTTATGACAACTGTTGAATAAACTTGTTCTATTTTTCTTATTTCTATGATTGATTGAAAGATATGTTACAAAAAAAACATTGGTATACTTTTTTTCAAGCATTCACATCTCAATATAATTTCAATTGTACCACCCACCATGTCAGAAACATTTTTAAAGAACCTTACCGATACTTATTTTTCTCATTATAAATATACCTCCCCGCCTCCTATAGGATAATTAACTTGTTATGTACTGATATTCGGTCAAAGTATACTCGTTAGGGTACACATGGACCTTTTTATTATATGCTGTAACTTCGTGTGCAATAAATATTATTATAATAACTTCTTGGTCATTTCAAGGACTACCCCGATTTTTCGAGTTAAAGCTGAAGGATGGGAACCGGAAAACTTCCTAACGAGTTCAGGAAGACTTAAACTTCGGGGTTAAAAATAAATTATAAAGATAGGAAAACAAGTCAATATACAGAGAGTCAAGGGCAGATAGGATAGCTTAAAAAAATTTTGTCTCATAAATCATTTAAAAATTTGTTCGGCTAATGTCCCCAATTTTTCAATCTGTGATATGAAAGTTATCACGGAGGAGAGAATTTTCGGAAATCGCCTGCGTTCTTTGAAATTATATCTATAGGCTATTCCGCGCCAGCTTGTCACGTTTTCCTTTCCGCCAAAAGGCCAGGTCAAATTTAACCAACTTTCGCTTCAAGACCTTTGTTTCTTGCCGTTATAAAAGCAGAAATTTGATCTAATTTGGTATACGGTATTTTGGCAGGAAGAAAAAAGTGACAAGCTGGCGCAGAATAGGCTATAGACGCGGTGCGGTGGAGAGCGTTTTCGGCGCCAAAAGGAGTATTTAAAAAATTGACCCTCTCTTTAGTCGTTTCCAATTTCGCATGATAGATAAGCCTAGAGAGACTGATTTCCCTAACCATCCCAAATAGATGATCTATATAAAATCACGCGCAAATCAGCACGAGTCGGTCGCATCGAAAAATAAGCGTGGTTTCTGAATTGGTTGGCCTCTCAATGATTAAATCTGGTTGCAATTCGTGGCGGCCGCACACACACAAATTTTTGGGAAACATGTAATTATGGACAGCTCTTGATGCAATGAAGCCCCTTTCAGTCTTCAAAAAACTTTTTTTTTGAGAAAAAACTTTCTGGACGAATGGAAGCTTGGCTAGTTCGCTTCTTATTTTTCTATTTGATCTCATCTCAAGCTTTTCTGGTCTCGACGGTTCATGCGATCTTCATTTATATTCTGATAAAATGTTATGATAGAGATAAAAAGGTCTAATTTGAATATTTTAACCAGGGAGGGCGTTATACTTTTTGGTTGGGAAATTTTTGAAAAACGGCTAGAAGACTCTTCAACAAGCCAGGTTAAGGTACTGACCCTCGAAGTCAGAGAAAATTATCAGAAGTCTCTAGAGTTAGTCATTTTCAGACCTTGAGCCTTTGTTTTTCCGAAAAATAAAAGTTGTGTAGACCTTCTGATTTATCAAGGCATCAAAAAGCATTTTTTGCCAATTCTGAGAAATTCCCCAAACTTAAACTGAAATGATCTTGCATGTTAGCTGTAAAAAATTTTAAAAGTGAGATAATGGTATTTCATTTTTCAGCTCGACTTTTACATTGCGGTCCCTTGGATGGAGTTTTTTACGATTATCGGAATCCTGGGCCCTATTTTCCTGATCTCCAGCTTCTATTCTCCGGAATTCGGGGATATCACAATCGTTTTCATATTTATATTGGTTGCTTTTGCAAGCCCCCATATTATATTATTTATTGACGCTGTTTTATGTCTTCATCGTCTTCTCAGCTTTTTTCAAATCGCTCCTTGGTTTCGTAGGAACTTCAAATGGTCCGTTTTACAAAATTTTGTGAATTTTAGATGGAGTATTGAAGGGACAAAGGCTTTAAAAACCATTTTTGGGCTAATTTTTTACTTTTTCTCCCTACGCCTTTGTACCGCTTGAGCAGCGTCGGCTCCCTAAGTCGATTAGCCGAAGTCCTATCCTGATAACAGTGGACTGGCTCTAATGACATATCCGTCCTTGTATGTGACGACTGGGGATTATGAAGCCGTGGTTTCCCACTACCAAAATTTCTTAAACAACTCGGTTGGGTCGAGGCGGGGATCGAACTTGTGACCCCGTGTACCGTAGACAAGCACACAACCTGTTGCGCTAACCCTTCTGGGCTGATATTTAATACTTCATAACCTCCGTTCGAATAATCTTTAGCATTTCAGGCCACTGGCTCTCGCTATCATAATCTCAATCCCCCAATCTTTCCTGATCGTAATGTTTGGTCTTGATTCATTCGAAGACCTACTTCCGCTCGGAGCTATATATACGGTAAGAAATTCAAAACAGCTGATTCGAAATTGATAATTTTCTTTCAGACCTTGATCTATATCAAATTCTTCGTGATAACTTTTACCTTGTCCGGCTATGTCTTGATACTCTGGAGCGTATACCGGCAGAAGGCGGCGATGATGGCGTCGGCGACAAAAAACCAGAACCATACGACGATCGTCCTGCAGGCGTTGCCGGTTTCCATTTATTCATCCGTGAGTCCCAAGCCTGAAATAATATAAAGTTACAGCTAATTTTCAAGGTCCTAATACTCTATGACACTTTCATGATCCAAATGAACTTTGATTTTGCAATCGATGACTTGAAAGGCCAACTGATGTTCGTATTTTACTTTTTATTCTTCTTTCTGTCAGGTTGGATCAAATTTAAAAGGTATTCCGGTCATTCAAAGAAATTTCAGGTTATGTTGTGCCTTTCTCCTTTATCATTGGTAACCCGGAGAAGCGGAAAATCTTCACTTCTTTCAGTTTCAGGGGATGCTTCAGATCTCAAAAAGTATCTGATAAAAGAAATGATGATAATTTCATCACAACAGTTGAATAAAGTTACCACAGTTTTTGATAGTGTGAAGAACGACAAAAAAAAAATGGAATCATTGGGGATTTGAATCTGGATTGCGTGATTAATATTTTTTCACTCTACCGTATCAGCCAACAAGCGATGAAATTTAATGCCGATCAATGACGAAAGGTCATTAAAAAATAATGTTCGATACAGTCTGTGTGCCACGACTTAAAATTTCACGGAACGACATTCCGTTGTGTAAATGATTCTGGTTCTGAGCACATTTATTTCACAAGCACTTTTCTTATATAAGGGTATCTCGGAACATAACATACATGACTATTTGAAACATATATGGAATATTATAAAACAAAACTAGGCGATGACGGAGGTGGTGACAATTCATAATAAAAGACGGCATGTGAATACATGAAAAAATATAAAACAATACTATAGGTGACCGGGCGGTGATAAATTCATAATATAAAAGGCATATAAAAGGCATTACACTCCCAGAGCAAAAAGAAAGTACTTCACATTTTTTTTCTAATAATATTTTTTCTTTCTCAACACTATTATTAAAACAACGATCGCGGTTATAACAATTAAAGGTAATGTGTCGAAAAGATTCTTTAAGAATGAGAAGGCTTTACAGATGTTATCGAAATCGAGATTTGATTATATCAAAAACATTCGTCGTGGGTTTCCGGTCGTGTTTATCATCGTTCGTGGGATTAAAGTTGGAATCTGTATATTTTAAAGTTCCAGTCAGGTTGATACTACTGGTCCCTCCCGAGCAAATAACAGAACAAATTTAATCTACTTTGCTCGATGTAACAAGAATGTATACTTCGGTTATCTTTGCGTTAGAAGGTGCACAGAAGATGGGTATGTCGGTTCGATCGAGGCATCGTTAGATGGCGATTTCTTCGGAAGTCGAGCTTCGGCAGCTGGCGAGCGATTTTGCACCGGTAGTGCAAGAGTAACAGCCGCTCAGCGGTCCAATCGTTACTTCGTACTATAGTATTGTTGTATAATGTTTCATGTATGCACATGCCGTCTTTTATAATAAATCGTCACCACCCCCGTCCTAGTTTTGTTTTATAATATTCCATATATGTTTCGTATAGTCATGTATGTTATGTTCCGAGATACCCTTGTATAAGAAACGTGCTTGTGAAATAAATATGCTCACCAGAAACTAGAATCATTCACATGGCGACTACTGAAAAATTTGGATTGCTTTAGTCTGTGTCCCACGACCTGAAATTTCCCGGAACGACATTCCGCTGTTCCGCTTTGTGTGTTCGCAAAGCTTTTTCTAATCTAGGTCACGCTTTCAATTGATTGTTAATGGTGTGGGAGCACATAAAAGTAGAATACCTTAATGGAAGAAAAAAAAAAATTAAAAGCGCGACCAGGGTTTGCAAAGGCGCGCAGCAGCACAGCGGAATGTCGTTCCGTGAAATATCGAGTCGTGGCACACAGACTATACACCTACATCATTTTTTACAGTTTTCATTCTTCGATTTACAAAAAACTGTGCAGATATTCCCCTTTTTGGAGAAAAATCACTTCAAAAAGCGAAAGAAAAAGTTTAAATTCGTGCGGAAAGTGCAGCAAATTTGACATATAGACAAAACGTATCATTATTTTCTTACCTCATTTTCTCTTGATTCTTATTTTCCCTAATGCTCACATTAAACTGTCCTTGATAAGAGCTTCCGAATCAAATAGAGAAAGTTGGTAATTAGCTATTTAAAATTGCTTATTTGAAAGTGGATTACGGTAAGAAAACGTGTATACACCAAATCTCCTCATTCTTGACGCGAGTAGAAAAGTTAAAATTTAAAAAAAATGATTCTTCGTCCAATGTCCTGTTCATATTTGGTGAAGCTCTACATTAATATCTCAAGACTAATATTTCTTTAAGATGTCATGGTTTTCAATAATTGCTTGGGCAACAATATGAAAGGAAAATGTGTCGGAAAGGAAAGTTTTGACGGAGCGTTTTTTCTCCGCTAAATGCAAGATTTTAAATCTTGAACCTCTCTTTCGCCGCCTGACTTCAAACAGCTCGAGAGGATGTTTTTTATAGCCGATTGGGGATTTCTATCATATATCAACATGCGCTAGTCAGAATGAGTCGGATGCTTTGTCTCTCTATGACTAAATGTCGTTCAAAACCACGGGGTACACTCTATACAACAGACGTGTGATTATCTTGATGATATCTCAGCCTTTCAGAGCAAACTAGTTCGAAAGTTCCTCTTTCCACAGATGAGGTATGGAAATATCATTTTCGGCTTAGTGGTCACCTATATGATCCTATCTCAAGCTTTACTTATCTTCACGCTTCATGCAATCTTAATATTTATTTTTAGTGAAATGCTATGAAGATGATAAAAAAAGGTGGGTTTTTTTCAGAAAATTCTAGAAGTTCTACCTGTTTTTTTAATATTGAGATAAAATGAAAATGCAAAATTCATTCAATGAACATTTATCGTTCCAGCTCGACTATTACATAGCGGTTCCTTCGATGGAGCTGGTTACCATTTTCGGAATAACGGGCCCGTTTTTTCTGATGATCAACTCTTATTTTCCAGACATGGCCAAAGATAGCATAATAAACGGAGGCTTTATATTAGCCGCTTTTAGTTGTCCCCACGTTCTGGTTTTTATTGACGCTATTTTGTGTCTTCACCGTCTTTTCAGTTTTTTTCAAGTCGCTCCGTGGTTTTGTAGGAATTTCAAGTGGTTGGTTTAATTGAAGTCTGAGAGTATTTCTAGTATTTCAGGCCCTTGGCTATCGCTATCATAGTCTCGATTCCACAGTCTTCTCTATCTATTCAGCTTGTGATGAATTCACTAGATGATCCATTAGAAACTACATACATGGTGAGCAAATTGCATTATTTTATTTTTGGGGTGTGAACAAAATTTAGAAACAACCTGTTTTTTGAACTCAACCTGACCCCTCTCGATTCATTTGTTTAGATCACGGTTTTAATCAAAGCCTTCCTAATCATTTTCACCTTGTCTGGTTATATTCTGATACTGTGGAGCGTAAACCGAGAGAAGGCGGCCATGACAACTTCGGCGGCAAAAAAAGAAAGTCACAAGACGATTGTTCTACAAGCCTTACCAATTTCCATCTACTCTCTGGTAAGTTTCAAGTCAGAATTATTCATAATAAAGCTCAAATTTCAGCTTCTAATATTCTTCGACGTTTTTATGATTCTACTGTCTATAGTTTCAAATATCGATAATTTCTCGGGGCCAATAATTATGATGTCTTACTTTGTGTTCATTTTCTCGTCAGGTTGAGAAAAAAGTGAAGCGTTTTTTTTTGAACAGTCAAATAAGTTCCAGGTTATGTTGTTCCTTTCTCAATCATTATAGGAAATCCGAAGAAAAGGAAAATCTTCACTTCTTTCCGTTTCAGGGAATGCTTCAGATCTCCTAAAATATGGAGCAAAAGAAATACGAAGACCAGCGTTCAAACTGTTACTGCATAAAGAGTTCACTCCGCATTCACACGGAAAATCTTTCTTCTGCTATTTATGTCTCTGTACTAATTGAGCGGCGTCGGCGCCGCGGGTCGATTAGCCTAGGTTCTATCCTGATATCAGTGGACTTGCTCTAGTGACCTATCCGACCTTGTGTGTGACGGCTGAGGATTTCGGAGCCGTGTCTTCCAACAACCAACATTTCTTAAACCCCTTGGTTGAGTCGCCGCGGGGATCGAACTTGTGACCTTGTGGACTTCAAACAGGCACACAACCTGCTCCGCTACATAACATACTCACAAAAATCAAGAGAAAAAAGGACGAGAATATTACTGTGACAAGCTTGAGAAAGACCAGTTCGATAATCCATTTCAATGGGTTTTTTCATCAAGGTTCTTGAGGGTACCAGATGGTTCTATATCAAAGAGGACCTTCTGAAAATGATACTTTACATCACTCGATTCTGAGTTGAGTCGAGAACATACGGAGAACATCTCCTAAGGCTGATAAATACGATAAATTGAACGAGGAAGAAGCACCTCTGCTCCAACGAACTTTATAGCGTTCCGTGTACATAGTAATAACATGTAATTTTGAAAATTGTAGCTGACACGTAAGAAAAAAAACAGATTTCCAGAGAGAAAAGTTAGAAAGAGCTCCCTTATCATTCAGTTAATGTCGCCGGTTTTCATCGTCTACTTTTTACTTTATAACATTCTGTGCCAAGCTTTTCTAATTTTGACGGTTCACGCAAGTTTCATAGTTATTCTGGTTAAGTGCTATAAAGATGATAAGAAGGTGGGTTTGACAAAAAAAATGGCCCTTGAATGTTAAAAAACTCATTCTAGCAGTCCAAATTTTTCAGCTCGACTACTACATTGCCGTCCCTTGTATGGAATTCTTTACGTTGATCGGTGTCACGGGCCCATTTTTCATGATCACGAGCTATTTTTTTCCGCAAAATATTAAATCCGAGGAAATACTTGGCTCCTATTTAATATTCTCTCTTTGCTGTCCCCATATCCTATTATTTATCGACGCGATTCTGTGTCTCCATCGGCTTCTCAGTTTTTTTCAAATAGCCCCATGGTTTTGCATGAAATTCAAGTGGTGAGAATCTTTCGAAAGCTTTGATAGCACAGATTTCGAGATTTTTTCAAATCATTGTAACATATTTCAGGCCATTGGCTATCTCAATCATAGTATCGATTCCACAGTCCATGATCATAGTCATCTACAGTACCGCTCAAAAGTCTATTAAGTTTTGGTTTTTTGGGGATATCTCAGCGAGTACTTATCCGATTTATATATAACTTTCAGGGATAATGTAAAATATACTTTGAAACATATACGGTATACAAATACATGTCCGCAATCACTGTGACGCGTTTTTAGGAATTTTTTTGAATTCAATTTTTTTGTTTTTTTATGCTTTTATTTTTTTATTTATTTTTTTATTAAATTTTTTTAAAAAGTAATAATGTTGCCATATGTTTTTTTCATGTTTTTCAGACATGGGAAGAACCTCTGGAAAAAAGGATTTGACTGATAACGGCAAAAGAGCCATCGTTGTGGGTCGTCAAAATGGACTGACCATGATGACGTTGGCAGGAATGTTCGGCGTGACAGAGGCGTGCATTTCTCAGTTCCTAAAGCGTTGAAAAGCTCAAGATGGCTTTACTAAGAGCCAACGCACTGGAAGACCACGTGTCACTGATCGTAATGACGATAGAAACATTTTGAAGACGTTTAGAACCAATCCAAGACTCACCGCCCCTGCGATCAGACGGGAAGTTTTCTTGAATTCGCCATCTCCGCCATCCGTCTGGTCCGTGAAACGACGTCTGAATGTTGCTGGAGTCATGGGAAGACGTCCAGTGAAAAAACCGCTGATTTCTGAAAAGAATCGAGCCGGCAGGGTGACGTGGGCGAAAGAGCATCTCAACTGGACCCGTCAAGACTGGAACAAGATTCTGTGGTCCGACGAAACGGTCTTCCACCATGTTTTACAGAAAGTAATTGGTGTTGCGGATGATATCTGGACCCAATTGGTCTACGAACCCACTGAATTCCGTCACTTCCGAAGAGGAGGAACTTGCTTTCGTCGGACCACAGAATCTTGTTCCAGTCTTGACGGGTCCAGTTGAGATGCTCCTTCGCCCACTTCACCCTGGCGGCTCGATTCTTTTCAGAAATCAGCGGTTTCTTCACTGGACGTCTTCCCATGATTCCAGCAGCATTCAGACGTCGTTTCACGGTCGAGACGGATGGCGGAGATGGCGAATTCAAGAAAACTTCCCGTCTGATCGCAGGGGCGGTGAGTCTTGGATTGGTTCTAGACGTCTTCAAAATGTTCCTATCGTCATTACGATCAGTGACACGTGGTCTTCCAGTGCGTTGGCTGTTAGTAGAGCCATCTTGAGCTTTCTGACGCTTTAGGAACTGAGAAATGCCCGCCTCTGTCACGCCGAACATTCCTGCCAACGTCATCATGGTCAGTCGATTTTGACGACCCACAACGATGGCTCTTTTGTCGTTATCAGTCAAATTCTTATTTCCAAAGGTTCTTCCCATGTCTGAAAAACATGAAAAAAATCATATGGCAACATTATTAATTTTTAAAAAAAATTTAATAAAAAAATAAATAAAAAAATAAAAAGCATAAAAAAACAAAAAAATGGAATTCAATAAAAAAATGCCTAAAAACGCGTCACAGTCATTGCGGACATGTCTTTGTATACCGTATATGTTTCAAAGTATATTTTACATTATCCCTGAAAGTTATATATAAATCGGATAAGTACTCGCTGAGGTATCCCCAAAAAACCAAAACTTAATAGACTTTTGAGCGGTACTGTAAGCCACTAGAGCCAATGTACTGATCTCAGGATAGGACCTCGACTAATCGACATGGGGCGCCGACGCCGTTCAAGCGGTACGGAGGCATAGGAAAAAAAAAAATTAAATCAAAGGCGTTGACAACGTTGTCACAGCATAGCCCGTTTCCAAGTATTATTCTCTTGGTCGGAACTGAAAAATTCAAGTTCCCAAGACAATTCGCACTTAATTAATCATTCCAGCCTTCTCTGACAAAAGATCCTACCGGAAATCTCTCAGCAGATTTTTTTTTTTCGTCTTAAAAATTATTTTTCAAGTAAAAATTGAACTGAAACAATCTTTTTGAACTTTAACCCGTGTTATGACAGGCCTTTCATAAGGTATCACTCTAATTTAAAAAAAAATATCTGATAAAAAATACAGAAACTTTGTGGAATCGATCTAATGAATTGACTACTTCAATGGAATCCCTGAAAATCGATAGAACATCAAAAATCAAGCAAAAGAGCCATGATTAAAGGCTTTTCTGTCTAACCCTTCTGGTACAAAGCTCTAACGTATAATTATGAACAGCTCTTGATGATAAGTTAGCTTCTCTGAGACCTTTAAAGCGGGATTTTTTTTTTGAAAAATACAACTTTCATAAGAGATGGAATCGATTTTTTATTTCTTTCTTGTCATGTTCATTTTCGCGTCACAAGCCTTATTCTTCCCCGCAGTCCATGCGATCTTCATATTCATCTTAGTTAAATGCTATGAGGAAGATAAGAAGGTTGGTTTTTCGCTTTTTTAATTTTTTTTCCAAAGTCTGTGCTTCTTAAGAGAGATTCATCCACTAGTATTAATTTCAACATAAAACTTTTTTCAGCTCGACTATTACATTGCGGTCCCTTGTATGGAATTGGTTACACTTATCGGAGTTACAGGACCAATTCTCGTGTTTCTAAGTTCTCATTTCCCTGAGATTTTTGAAGATAACCCATTCATGGGCGCCTACTCACTATTCGCTTTTAGTTGCCCCCACATTCTTGTATTTATCGACGCTATTTTATGTCTTCATCGCCTTTTCAGCTTTTTCAGAATCGCTCCCTGGTTTTGTAGGAATTTCAAGTGGTTGGTTTCGTTTTGGATTGAGCTCCGTTCTGTTTTTTTTTAAACAAATGAGTTATATTCCAGGCCTTTGGCAATCTCAATAATAATCTCCATCCCACAATCTTCTCTATTCATAATATATGTGCTCAATCAATCGAAAGATGATGATGATCTCGCGTTTCTCGAAACTCCACATTTGGTGAGAAATCAACGGATTTGAAATTAATTCAAATTCACCGTTTTCTTCCGTGGTATCAAAATCAGGATCTGTTTCAGATCGCGGTTGTTATCAAAGTCTTCTTGGTAGTATTCACCTTGTTTGGCTACATTCTGATACTCTGGAGCGTAAACCGGCAAACGTCGGCGATGACTATTTCGGTCTCAAAAAATCAAAGTCACAAGACAATTGTCCTGCAAGCGTTGCCCATTTCGATCTACTCTTTTGTGAGTTTCGAGTCCGGCATAATAAAAATGGAGCTCAAGTTGCAGCTCCTATTATTCTACGACATTTTCATGACACCCTCTACTGTCGACAATTTTTCACAGCAAATGATATTATTTTTATATCTCGTATTCTTCTTTTTGTCAGGTTGAAAACGGTTCCTTTTTTTTTAAATCCGAAAAGTTCCAGGTTATGTCGTACCTTTCTCATTCATTATCGGGAACCCGAGAAAGCGAAAGATCTTCACTTCGTTCAGTTTCAAAGATTCCTACAGTCGCAACAAAATTTGGAATCAAATAACTGCGAGATATCCAATGAGAATGACTGAATAAAGATTTGCATTGAGGATGTTATTATAATGAACAGTGAAGTGAAGTTTATATTGTTCGAAGTGTACAGGAAGCTCATTAAATATGGAGTTCTGTCTTGGCTTTTTTTTTCCCAACCTGAAGCTCAACTACACACTCACCTTCTTGTGCTCTTTTTTCAACTCAATTATTGCATTGCGGTCCCTTAGACAAAACACGCACCTCGAACTTGTTTTTCTGGTCCTGAATATTGAAAAGACGTAATCCATGATTCAGTGCTTTTATTTCTACACCCTTTGCTAGCCAATTTGAAAAACGTACAATTATGAACAGCTCTTGATAATACGTTAGTTCCTTCTAGACATTCAGACTGAAAATTGGAGCGGAAAGTGGAACTTCAATAATGGAATCGATTTACTATTCTTTTCTAGTCATGTTTATTTTTGCATCTCAAGTTTTATTCTTTCCCGCGGTTCATGCGGTCTTCATATTCATCCTAGTAAAATGCTACGAGGAAGATAAAAAGGTAGGTTCCTCGAATGATTGTTCTTTTTTCTCGAATTTCGAAGCATCAAACAGAAAAATCTCTAAAAAATAAAACATGAAATCAAGCATGGTCATTGAAATCCAAGTGTCTAAGCCGAAACTTCAATCATATCTCTGCCGATACACTCCACTCGAATGTCTCAGCTCCGGCCGCACCTCGCGGTCGTGTTCGTGGTCGCGGTCGTGGTCGTGGTCGTGGTCGCCCTCGTGGTCCTCGTCTCTTCTCGTCTGTTCTTCGTCCAAACAGAATCGGTCAACAACCGAACATCCAATCTGTTCCACAGCCGTCAAACACCAGCCGCCCACGCCGAACTACTCAATCTGGTCAACAGCCAGCCGCAGTACAGTCTGGTCGACAGCCAGCGCGAGCCCCGTCTGGTCAACAGCCAGCTTCAGTACAGTCTGGTCGACAGCCAGCGACAGCTCAGTCTGGTCAACAGCCAGTGTCAGCTGCGGGTCAACAGCCCAATGGCATTCGCGGCCAACAGCCATCTCAAGCTGGTCAACAGCCAGCCGCTGGTCAACAGCCAGTTCCCGTCCTTCCTGCCGTTGCTGTCGTCGTTGATAACTCCGTTTCCGCCTAGGTCGTTTGCCCTCGCCAATTGCCTCTCAATTCTACTTCCTCTTCCTTCTCCGTGTGTGAGTCCTCAAACTTTATTAAATGTATTCTAATTAACTGTAGGTCACTGGTTTCCAATACTAAATTTCTCAATTTATTAGATTATCTCACTGCCAATCAAATCGACCTCTGTTTTTGCACGGAAACCTTTTTCAACGAAGTTCACCTAGACTCATTTCTAACTAACAACTCTTACAATTTCTTTCGAGCGGACCGTCGCAATGACCACCGACGAACTGGCGGCGGCGGGGTTCTCCTGATGTACCGGAAATCCATGCTGGTTAGCGAGGTGGACTGCGGCACCGAGGTTGGTCACTGCAGACACTTTTGTGAGTTACTGGCTTTTGACCTCCTTACTAACGTCAATAGTTCCTCCGCCTCTACTAAAATTAGATTTTTATTAACCTACAGACCACCCGACTGCAATATTGCAGAGACCCAAAACCTTGTTGACACTTTGAGTAGAAACTTAGCTTTTTCTAACAATGTCGTACTAGGCGACATTAATGCTCCTCATATTAACTGGGATCTTGACATATCCACCTCAACTCATCCTTTAATCAACTTCTGCACGCAAAATTCGCTCAATCAAATCATCAACTTCCCAACCAGGTTATCTTCCAACGGCAACCCATCATTACTCGACTTAATCTTCACTGACCGCCCCGACTTATTTTTTGATCTTTGTTCCAAAAATCCTCCTATCTACACAGACCATTTAGCCATTTTCTTCAAAATCAATTGTTCCGCACGCAAAAAAAACGGTAGACCTTTTCGCCTTGACTACCGTCGATGCAACTTTGCACGTCTCAACCTAAGTATGATCAATTACAATTGGGATAGACAGTTTTTCATATTTTTTTCTAGCATCGACTCCAAATTTAATCATTTCAACAAAATTTTTCAACGAACTCATACGGGACAACTGCCCAGTTCTCAAACCACGCAATCATCGCGGTTCCAACTTTTTTTACGCAACTTCTCTTCCAAAAAAATCTCAAGCGTCTTAAACGCTTCAATCTGCGCACCTCCTTCGGTCGCGTAAATTTCAAAAATCAGTACCTCTAAATTTCGTCGTAAAACTCTACGTTGGTTCATTAATCATGAAAGAAAAATTGCCGCTGGCTCAAATGCCAGTATTTCCAAGTACATTAGTTCTAGGTTAAAACTTCGTCATGATATTCCACCCCTTATCTCCAATGGCAGGTCTTTCATTCTACCATCCGAAAAAGCTAATTTATTTGTGGACACTTTCTCCAAAAATCGTAATTTGCATAGTTATGATACACCCACTCTCTTTCCAAGTAGGAAACCTTTGACTGTTGAACCTGATTTCAGCCCTTACGCCATCTTCAAAGCCTTAGGCAAATGCCCATCAAAAATTGGCTTTTCGACTGACTTTATCAACTTTTTTGTTCTCAAGAATTGTCGCGATTCGTTAGCTATTCCGCTCTCACTCCTATTTAACGAATCTTATTGCACGGGCTCCATCCCCAAAACTTGGTCCACCTCTCATATAGTCCCTATCTTCAAAAAAGGCGATAAAAGCGATCCTAATAACTACCGACCTATCGGATTGACGTCTCACATTGCTCGTTTAATGGAAAAAATAATAGCTATCTCTATTAGATCTAAATTCAAAAACACTTTTTCTAATTCTCAATTCGGCTTTTTAAATCATCGTTCTTGTAAACTAGCTCTTCTCGATTGCATCACTCACTGGAAGAGATCCCTAGCTCTTGGTAATAACGTAGACGTAGTATATATTGATTTTTCTCAAAGCCTTCGACATGCTCCCCCATAACCTTCTGCTCGCCAAGCTCCAAGATTTCGGTTTCGACCAAAAAAACTTATTAGCTGGTTTGCATCCTTCATATCCAACAGAAAATCATTTGTCATTAGTGAAGGTATCATATCTAGCTCGGCTTTTTAACATTACATCTGGAGTTTTGCAAGGAACAGTCTGCGGCCCACTCTTATTTATAATATTCATTAATGACATTATCAGCAACTTATCTGATAATGTAAAGGCTTATCTTTTTGCTGATGATCTTAAAAATTTTTTTCTGACGATCCTATAGCGCTTCAGCAAGGTCTCAACGACGTTTTTCCAATGGTCTAGTCAATGGGGTCTTCCCCTGGCCGAACACAAAACCACCCTTCTCCATCTAGGCCGTAGCAACCCTCATGTTCTGTATACTATAAATAATATAACTATCTCTTCCGCGGAAGCTGTTCGCGATCTAGGCATTCTTATTGATAACAAACTAACATTTGAGCCTCACCTTCGCAAAGTTATAGCCTTATGCAAACTAAAAAGTAAACAAATCATCAGAGCGTTCCGCGCCCTGTCTCCCGCTCTAATGAGCCGGATTTTTCTTACTTACGTTGCTCCCTATATGGACTACTGTTGTGAGTTGTTCAGTCCCCCCTAGCTTCAGAACTATCTTACACCCTCGAAAACATCTTCCGTCAATTTACTCGCCAAACATTCATGAGATCAAACATTAGGTTTTTCTAGTTATGAAGACAGGTTAGCTCAGATTAACACAAACTCTTTTTTTAGAAGACGAGTCGAATTTTTGTCTAAGAACACTACATAAAATTTATATTAAGGAGAGTCATTTGCCAGTTGCTCACAGTGTTTTTCAGGAGATCGAATTCGGTACGTGCTCCATCACGTCTTATCAGAGTAGGGATTCGTTTCGAAAATTTCTTTGAGACGTTCATCCCTCTTTGGAATAAACTGGCTACATTGGGAAACCTCAATGTTTCTCCAGAACGTTTCAGGTCTTTGTTACTATCCCTCGATAACAATTTCCTTTTTTTGGATCTATTCCCAGCAGACTCCGTTGAACCAGGCACCCGTGCTTCAGCCCTACTCTAATCCATCTTATGCGCGTCTATATCATTACAAACGATTAAATTCCCCACTCACCTGTGCTACACTGTGTCATAACTTATACTTTCTTTTTCTATTTACTTTTTTACCTTTGTGAAATCCTCACCTCTTATTCTTTCATTACTGGCTCAGAGGCTCGTGAGGGCCGCAAGTGCCTTTTATTTATTTATTTCAGGCTTAATGCCAAATTTTTCTCTTTTTTTTCTGTACATATTATTTTGTTCTGCCTGTAAATAAATAATATTATTAATCATGCTACTATTTTTCAGCTTAACTATTACATTGCGGTTCCTTGTATGGAGTTAGTGACGCTTATCGGCGCTACCGGACCCATTTTCGTCATCATAAGTTCCTATATCCCAGGAGATTTCAGAGAAAATCAATACATCGGTGCCTATATACTATTCACTTTCTGCTGTCCCCATGTTCTAGTGTTCATCGACGCTATTTTATGCCTGCATCGTCTATTAAGCTTTTTTCAGATAGCTCCATGGTTTTGTAAAAACTTCAAGCTGTGAGCTTTGTTTGATATTGATCTTTTCTTAGCTGTTCCATTTTTAAGAAAACACACAAAAACTACAAAATTTCAGTCCATTGGCAGTCTCAATAATAATCTCAGTCCCACAGTCTTCTCTATTCATAATGTACGTACTTAACCAATCAAAACGAAACGATGAACTTGCATACCTAGAAATTCCATATAAGGTGAGACAGTTCTTGATAAAAATTCTTATTCATTGTTGACTTTTTTTTAGACCGCAGTCGCTATCAAAATATTTTTGGTGATTTTCACCTTACTTGGCTATACTGTGATACTCTGGAGCGTGAACCGGGAGAAGTCGGCGATGACCACTTCGGCGTCGAAAAAAGAAAGTCACAAGACGATTGTTCTGCAGGCTTTGCCAATTTCTATCTACTCTTTTGTGAGTTTCATCCAAAAATGTTTTAAACGAACCTTAAACTGAAGCTCCTACTATTCTACGACATATTCATGACACCTTCAACCGTCGATGATTTCTCCCAGCAATTGATATTATTTTTCTACCTAGTATTCATCTTTTTCTCTGGTGAATAACAATTTGAAGCTTTCTGCAGAAATACGAAAAGTTTCAGGTTATGTCGTACCTTTCTCATTCATTATCGGGAACCCGAGGAAGCGAAAAATCTTCACTTCGTTCAGTTTCAAAGATTCCTACAATCGAAACAAAGTTTGGAACAAAATAGTTGCAAAAGCTCCGATGAGAACAACTGAATAAAGAAATTTGATCAAGGATGTTATCGATAAACTCAAAGGGAAAAAAAGCAGGAGATATTTAAAAAAAAAAACTCCAATATAATTTGTTGTAAAAAGTGTCCTGTAAGTCCAAAAAGTCGGATTTTCATGCTACACGTTGAGTTTGAACTTTCTAGCGTTCCAGGTATACGAAAATAACTAGTTATTACGAAAATTGCACCTGACACGAAACTTCCAACGTTCACAACTACATTCGAAATACATTCTCCGAACATATGGAATTCTGGCTTTCAGTTTTGGTAGCCTTATTCTTCATTGACATTTTCCTAACCCAAGCTTTTCTTTTCATCCTCCTTCATGCGATCTTCATTCACATCTTGAAAAAGTGTTACCAAGAAGACAAAAAAGTGAGATCTTTCCCCAATACACGGCTATGCGATTTTTCTAGCTCGACTACTACATCGCGGTCCCTTGGATGGAATTTTTCACGCTTATCGGCGTTACGGGTCCAGTCATTGAACTTGCAAGTTTTTATCAGCGAGATCAAAATGAGATATTCACATTATTCACCTATTATTTCCTCTTTGCATTGTCTTGCCCCCACATTCTAGTGTTCATCGACGCTATTTTATGTCTTCATCGTCTTTTCAGCTTTTTCCAAATCGCTCCCTGGTTCTGTGAAAATTTCAAGTGGTCTGTTTTGTATTGGATTGAGCTTTTAGGATTTTTTGTAAAGACCACTGACAAATCCTATTTTCAAACGGATCGTTCGTTATTATTATTTTTTTCTTAGTGAAATTTTTAAACAAGTCTAGATGAAGCGAATGCAGTTACTTGTACTGATTCCAGTTTTTCAAAACTCCTGATAAGGCTTATAAAAATATTCGTAGGCGTCCGAAGTTACAAAGTTCAAAGGGATAAATTTAAACCTTTCAGATGATTTTATTATTTATGAAAAAAATCGATTTCCAAAAAAAGCTTTTTCTTTGTTTCATAGTCCATTCCGATTTTCTAAGTACTGCAAAACCATGATGAAAATCTTAACTTTAAAAATACACTTAACGATGAGTAAAACCCGAATTTCAGGCCACTGGCTCTCACAATCATAATATCGTTTCCACCATCTCTTTTTTTCGTTGTTTATGTGTTCTTATCATCAGACGAAGTAACGCCGAACCCAGGAGACACCGTCTATAACTTGGAAATACCATACAAGGTCTCATTTCTTTCTTCATACGAGTCATAAGATCGCCCTAATGACAAGACGTCAACTTTAAATATTCGATCAAGTTAAAACCATTTCAGTTTGCGGTTGTCATCAAGATAATACTAACAATTTTCACCCTAACTGGATATACCCTGATACTATGGCGCGTAAACCGGGAGAAGTCGGCGATGACTACTTCGGTCTCAAAACAGCAAAGTCACAAGACAATTGTCCTACAGGCGTTGCCCATTTCTATTTACTCTTTTGTGAGTTTCAAAGTCTCAAATATTCGGAATGAACCAGTATCTACAGGTTTTATTGACTTTCGACCTTCTCATCAAACTTCCCACTATTGATGGATTTCCTAGCGGGCTTATGAACACATTTTACTTTGTCATATTTTTCTCGTCAGGTTCAAATTTTTTTTTCGCAGCTTTTTGTCTTTGAAATCGATTTTTCAGGCTATGTTGTACCTCTTTCCTTCATTATTGGGAACCCGAAGAAGCGGAAAATTTTCACTTCGTTTCGTTTCAAGGATTCCCTCATATCTAACAAATCGAGGGATGGCAGAACTATGACGAAGTCCATGATAACCGTTCAATAAAGTGATTTACTTGAAATCATTAATCACTGTATATTCTTTTCAAAGTGAAAAAAAAAACACAGAAGGGCGGCAAAACTTGAGGGAGAGTTTCACATCAAGAAAAAAAAATTCTCTAACTTGATTCGTTAAAAAATGTCTATTATTGACATTTTTTCCGACATTCCACAAAAAAGTTATAGTCAATCCTTTCTAACTTGAAAAGCAAGAGAGAGAAGAACGAATAAAAAGTATAAAATTAATTGTTTTTCTCCATTTTTCGATGACTAAATTTTATCTCGAGTTGCCCGCCAAAAGCCGCGCCGCACACGCAACGCTTCACTTTTGCCAATTTACCCACCCAGCCTTTCAAGTCGAGTGAAATTGACTATACCGCGATAACAAAAGATAAAAAAAAAAACATGATTTTCCGCTTTTTTTTTCTAACTTTTCCATCACACTTAATGACACGTTGGGGAATGCCAGACATGCTTTGAACTATAAGGAACTCTTTTCGAGAGATGAACTTCAATTTGGCTGACTACTTTATTACTTACTTAATATTAACTCAAGCTTCCCTTCTACCTACAGTTCATGCGATCTTTATTTATATTCTTGTTAAATGCTACGGCGAAGATAAAAAGGTAAATCCCTTTGCAGGGCATGCTCTGGCTGAGCGATATAGTAACTAGAACTTCCTGTAGCTTGGAAAAGAGCTTCAAGAAGGCTCTTATCCCTTGGCAAAGATCAATGAAAATCAATGATTGAATCAAAACTAGATCTCTTTCCAGCTCGACTACTACATTGCGGTACCTTGGATGGAATTCTTCACTATCATCGGTGTTACGGGTCCAATTTTCGGGATAATCAGTTATTATCAGCCGGGTGATTATGGAGCTGACCCGCTCTTCGGCTTTTCCATCATATTCACATTGTCTTGTCCCCATGTTTTAGTGTTCATCGACGCTATTTTATGCCTTCATCGTCTTTTCAGCTTCTTTCAAGTTGCTTCTTGGTTTTGCAAACATTTCAAGTTGTCCGTTTTTTTTTTGTAGTTTGAAATTATGAGAAGGAATCGAAAGAATATAGTGGCTACAAGTGGATTGGTTCGGTGCGTGGCTTCGTGACTTTAAACCGAAGAAAAAGGAATAAATTCGATACATGTCTACACATTGAGCCATTCCCCATGAATCCATGAGGATCTGATTTGAAAAAAATTCAGGAAAATTTCAGGCCGTTGGCTATCACAATCATTATATCGATTCCAGAATCGTTTCTATACATTATGTATGTATTCAGAAGCTCAGAAACATCTGTAGATGACCTTTTGGCTTTGGAAACTCCTTACTTGGTGAGAAATTTCGGGAGCTCAAACAGAAGAGAACTAACTCTGTGATTTTTCGAAAAAATGATAGTATGAACTGTGAGAGATCTTTAACCCATTTTCCAGCTGGCAATCAGTTTAAAGATCTTCCTGGTAATTTTCACTCTATCGGGATACCTTTTGATACTGTGGAGCGTGAACCGGGAGAAGTCGGCGATGATGACGTCGTCAACGAGAAAGGAAAGTCACAGAACTATTGTTCTTCAGGCTTTGCCCATTGCGATATGCTCCTTCGTGAGTTTCCAAGCTGAAATATTTCATTTCCGGTTTAAAACTTCAGCTTTTATTGTCTTATGACATTCTCATCAAACTCGCAACTGTTGATGGCTTTTTATGGGATCCGATGCGACTTTTTTACTTCATTATCTATTTGCTGTCAGGTTTTGAAATATTTGAACCTTTTTGATTTCGAAAAAAAAATTCCAGGGTATGTCGTCCCGTTCTCATTTATTATTGGGAACCCGAAGAAGCGAAAAATCTTCACTTCGTTCAACTTCAAGGATTCCTTTAAATCGAATAAAATATGGAACGAACTGACTACATGAATTTTTATGATAAAAATTGAATGAACCTATTTTCTTTATGTGGCTTTTTGACAAATTTAAATAAAAAGTCTCGTAAGAGCAAAGAAACTGAAAAGAAAGCATGAAAATCAAATTTCTCAACTAAATTGATAAAGAAGCTTTTCTCGTTCCCAAGTTTACAGTAAGTTATTAGTCTCAAAGTCATCCTCTGCTGATGTCTGACTAGATTTTCAGGACTTTGAGCTTTGCCGTGTTCCCGGTACTTGATGATAACTGGCAATCGTGTAAATTGACACGTTGGGAATGTTCCGACTTTAAAGAAAAAACAGAAATAGACGGGAAAAATTCGTAACCATAGGCAAAGCCGGAAGGTGCAAAAAGGCTCCATAGGATTGTTCCTTTTTGCTGCCTTTTTGCGCCATTTCATCGACTGTTTTGCACCATTTTTGTTGCCTCTCCCATTTTCCATTATTTCTTGAGTTTTTAATATTCCAGAAAAAAAAACAATGGAAGACTCAATAAAGGGACTCTTTTTGCTGCCTTTCTGCAACCTTTTTTGAGCCATTATCCACCATTCCTACTTTGCCCGAGCAGAGGGACACGGATCTAATTTTGTACTTTATCATTTATTTCATTTTATCACAAGCTTTCCTTCTTTTCACGCTTCATGCAATCTTCCTGTTTATTTTGAGAAAAAGCTATGAAGAGGATAAAAAGGTGAGATAGACCTGTTTTTTTTTTCCAACTTTTAGCAAAAAGGGAATTTGTGCCAAATCAAAACTGTAAAAACTGGTCCTTCAAGAAATGGACATATAAAATTAGTACTTAAATTTTTTTCGTCCAAATATTCCTCGGGGGATTCTGAAAATTCCTTAGAGTTTTCAGCATATTCCTGGTTTTTAACAGAGATCAACCAAAAAAATAGGCATTTTTTTAGCTCGACTATTACATTGCGGTGCCTTGGATGGAATTCGTGACACTTGTCGGTGTTACAGGACCAATTATGGGTATAAAATTGCGTTTTTTCCCGGAAGATTATCTACAAAATAACGCATTCGTTGGCTATGGTTTTATATTCACAATGAGTAGCCCGCATGTTCTAGTCTTCATAGATTCAGTTCTATGCCTTCACCGTCTTTTCAGCTTTTTCCAAATCGCGCCGTGGTTTTGTAAGCATTTCAAATGGTGAGCATTTGTTTTGCCGCAGAACAATGAGCCATTCTCCATGCGACCATGATGATTTCTTTAATCCAAGAAAAATTTAGGCCATTGGCTGTCGCACTCATAATATCGATACCAGAATCTTTTCTATACCTTAATTATGTTTTCCAAAACTTTGATGACCCGCACTTAAGGGATACCTACGTGTAGGGTCCGCAAGCCATTTCTTCAGAATGATTCAAAAAATATGTTTTTCACATTGTTCGATAGGGGAGACTGTCCATTTTCATAATCCGTTTAGTTTTTGAAAAAAGGTTCACTAAGAAAAAAGTTATGGCCAAAAAACGAGCGCGCGCGGCGTACAACTGGAGGCAAAAATCTCACGGTTTACCCGCTGCCGCACGCTTTCTTTTTAAATGTTTTTTTGCGCGTTTCTGGACCGTTTTTTTAAATCGGTTTTCTGTTCTGAGAGGTTGTCCGAACTGAGCCTCATGTTTTTGGTATGAATCTTTTGTACAATCCTCATAAGAAGTTTTGATGAAATATCAAAAAACTACCTAGAAAAAAAGGTCAAAAGGATTTTTTTCAGCTTATTTTTTTCTTTTTTTCTACTCAGAAAAAAATTATTATCATTCGATTTGGAAAAAAAGAAAAAAAATGAAAAAAATAATGTTATTTCGAAATAAAACAGGAAAAAGTGCAATTTGACTCCGAAAAAAACGGCTCCTGCAACATTTAAAAGGGCGCATCGGTGTGTTTGACGCAAACACTGCTACGGACACTTGCACGAAATCTTCCGAAATTTCAAAAAAATTGCCATTTTTTCGAGGATTTCAAAGCCGTTATTTTTTTCGCGTCGATCGATTTTTTTCATAATTTTTTCATTGATAGAGTTTTTGAACGCTTAATAACATAATCAAAAAAATATAGACGCGATCCTATTCTCTCATGCGTCAATGAGGCAGGCGAAAAAAAGAAGGTTTTGGTAAAACTCAAATATAATTTGATTCGCTGTCCCAATAATTATTTTTCATTTTTGAATTTTTTTATTCTTGGACACACTGTTAGTTTTTTTAAATCAAATAAAAAAAGTATACCATGTCGCTGAAATTTTTTTCGCATTTCAGCTTCAAAGTTTGGTGTCACTTTACAAGCTTTAATATTTTTTTCGCGTCGGTAGATTTTTTTCATTTTCACTCAAAAAAATAAAGAAAGTGTTAATGTATAACATACTAAAAAAATTTAGAAGCGTTCCTCACTTGGTTTTTCTGAAACGCGACGATTTTTGTGAAACTTGTCAGTTTTTTTCGTGTTAAATCTTACTTTTTTTCGCTTATTTTTTTGAAAAAAATACATAGTTTTAAAAAAATATTCAGTCTTGTAGAGCGTTGTCGATTACATAGGTTTTCAGAAACAGTTGATTTTTAAAGTGGGACTTTAGCTAGTATAAACGCCTCAAAACCGTTTTTGCAACAAAAAAATCATTTTGGTGGCGTGAAGGGGCGGGGCTTTGCGCCCCCTACCTACGTGGTTCGTGGTTTCTTCATTAATTTTTTAAAAGTTTTTTTCCGGAAAGCAGCTTGAGTCATTTTGGCTTCAGACTATTACCCAGACACTGTAACTATAATTAGACGTTTTTGAGCCATTTAGTGATCACTTAAATGAAGATCGCACCTCAAGTGTTCCCTTGAAATGACTGATTTTCGAAACTCGTTTTTGAGTAGGACCAAATCAACTAAATGATCATCCACACGTTTCACAATTCTTCAGTTGACGATTGTTATCAAAATATTCTTGGTGATATTCACATTATTTGGCTACATTCTGATACTCTGGAGGGTCAACCGGGAAAAGGCGGCCATGACAACCTCGGCGGCAAAAAAGGAAAGTCACAGGACGATTGTCCTACAAGCTTTACCCATTGCCATTCTATCCTTTGTGAGTTTTAAGCTTTAAAATCTTCCATTTTCGCTTAAATGTTCAGATTCTGCTTATTTACGACATGCTTATCAAACTGGCAACTTTCAAAGGCACTTTATAGGATCTTACGCGAACATTTTACTTCGTAGTCTATTTAATGTCAGGTTGAACTTTATTATTCATTCTATGGAAACACAAAATTTCAGCTTACGTTGTACCTTTTTCCTTCATCATTGGGAACCCGAAGAAGCGGAAAATGTTCACCTCGTTCACTTTCGGAGACTACTTCAAAGCAAAACAATTATCTGATAGAATCTGGTATATAAGAAGTACTAAAAATTCTCTTCCTACAGTTTAATGAACTGAAGTACGCGAATAAATTTCTTTTTTTACTAGAATCTTCAAGAAAAAAAAATTTATGTTCCAATGCTGCTTGTCTGAGAATGTCGAGCTTTGAGAACTTTTTGTCGTTGGTGATAACGTGTAATTTCGTGAAATTACCAAATGTCAGCCTCTTTCTGACTTTCAAAACAAAAATCGACGTTAGAAAGTCATTTTCTTCACGAATGGATTTATACTTGTATTTTTGTTACTTTCTTTGTAATATATATTATATTGTCTCAAGCTTTAATTCTTCCCACCCTTCATGGGATCTTCATTTACATTCTCATAAAGTCCTACGATGAAGATAAAAAGGTTTGATTGAGGATCTCCGTTAAAATTGAAGCTTTTACGCTTCGTGGAAACTCAGAAATCAAAGCGCAGCAATCTCAGGCTTCTTGTAACACAAACCGGACGCTCCTGGGACGTTTCCTAGATATTCTAAGTACCACTTAAGGATTCTGACTCCGCTATAGGGTCCACTAGAAATGCTCAGAGACGCCTAGGGCTTGTTACCTTACCAAGGTCCGAGACGGTTCACTAATTTAAAGCTATCCCTTTTCGGACCGTGGTAAGGCGAACCGGACCCAAGTTAGACCTGCTTTTCTAGTGATAACTTAGCGCCTCAAGTAATCCCTAGACTTGCTCAGAAACGTCTGGAACGCGTTCGGTTTACGTTACTGAGGTCCGAATTGTTCCACAGAACGAAAAAAAAAATTCAAGTCGAAAAGTTCCATGGAGCGCACAATTTCGGCGTAAATGGGCTGTTTTTCATATTTTTGTATAGTCTGTGTACCACGACTTGAAATTTCACCGAACGACATTCCGCTGTTCCGCCGGGCGCCTTTGCGAATCTCGGTCGCGCTTTTAATTTTTTCTTTTATTCAAATACTCGCAGTGGAACAATCCATCTATCAGCAATAAAAATAGTCTGGAAGGATGAGCTAGATCCGCAGAGGGAAAGACGCTTAGCGACCGTACGCAGCGGAACGTCGTTCGGTGAAATTTGAAGTCGTGGTACACAGACTATACTGGAAAAATTGACAAAGGAACTAAAGTGATACACTTTTCAAGAATCAGATTATTTCAGTTAGATTATTACATCGCGGTGCCTTCGATGGAACTCGTTACAATTATCGGTGTGACTGGGCCGATTTTCGTCATCAAAAGCTACTTTTTCCCGGAAACCTACGAAGCCAACCTTTATATCGATCTTTATTTCCTATTCACTTTATGCTGTCCCCACATTCTCATATTTATCGATGCAGTTTTATGCCTTCAGCGTCTTTTTACATTCTTCCGAATAGCTCCTTGGTACTGTAAACATTTCAAATGGTCAGTTTAGTTTTACAGATATTTTGAAAAGCGATTTTTGGATCCTTTTTAACCGAAAAAAATCATAGCATATTTCAGGCCGTTCGCTATTGCTTTGATAATAGCGCTCCAAAAATATATTGTCCTTTTTCGCTATTTCTTCTCAAAAACTAGGATTCCGAGGCCAGATCAACTGGTCGCACTTCTAGAAACTCCATACATAGTGAGAACATTTTTTGGTCTTGAAAAACTACTTTTTCAGCATTCAATCGTTGTCAAAATCTTCCTAGTCATTTTTACCTTGTTCGGTTACGTTCTGATACTATGGGGCGTAAACCGGAAAAGGTCGGCCATGTCAACGTCGGCGGCGAAAAAAGAAAGTCACAATACGATCGTCCTACAGGCCTTGCCCATTTCAATTTACTCTTTCGTGAGTTTCAAGCCTGAAATGTTCAAAATGTAGCAAACTTTGCAGATTTTCCTATTATATGACGTCATCATGAACATTTCAACCGTCGATGACGCCTTAGGGGAACAAAAAACGATTTTTTACCTAGTCTTCATTTTTCTGTCAGGTGGAATCGATTTTTTTCTTTATTATTGTTATTGGAAAAAGTTTCAGGTTATGTCGTGCCTTTTGCCTTCATCATTGGAAACCCGAAAAAGCGGAAAATATTCACTTCGTTCAGTTTTCGAAGTTACTTTGAAGCTAAAAAGATTTTTAATAAAAAAACTGCGACAAGTGTTGTGACTGTGATTGAATAAACTGATTTTTATCAATAAAGTTATTTTTTTAAATAGAAAAAAAGTCTAATTTCTATTTGTCAATTAGTGCTTGAACGGATCTGTTTGAATGTTACCAAAAATAAAAAACATTTTTTTTGGATGAGCTCCAGCTTCACATCAAGTTGAGCAAGGAAATAGCCATGACTCAGCATTTTTCCGAACCTTTCCGCAAAACTCAACCTCTTATTTCGAGCTGCTTTTAATTATATGTTAGTTTTGCTCAGACTTAGGACGAACTCCAAATCGAGGCAGTTCTTTCTTGACAAATGGGTTCGATTTTTCTTGTTTTTCTCATCTATTATCTTATTCTGTCTCAATCGTTAATTATCCCTACACTTCATGTAATCTTCATTTTCATACTGATTAAGTGTTATGATGAAGATAAAAGGGTAGGACTAAAACTCGAAGATCTTGATAATTTCAATGGAGCACACAATCCCTTTCAAAACATGCTTCTGCCAATCATTTATTTGATCTCTTACTTTTTCATAGTGTAGATGATTTTAAAAAATGTCTAATGTTGAAAAATGGCAAAAATAAACCATTATTATTATTAAAAATCTGAATCGGACCAGAGAAGTTGAAAATAAATCCATGTTTCAGCTCGACTATTACATTGCCGTTCCCGGGATGGAGATCGTTTCGATTATCGGTTTTACCGGACCTGTTCTAGGGATGATAGGTTATAATGACCCGGAAACTTATGAAGCTTATCCGTATTTCGGCCTTTATTTTTTATTCACTCTATGTTGTCCCCACATTCTAGTGTTTATCGACGCAATTTTATGTCTTCATCGTCTTTTTAGTTTTTTTCAAATTGCGCCGTGGTTTTGTAGGAATTTCAAGTGGTGGGTTCAATTTAAAATATCCACGTTTTTCCTTACGAAGGTCGAAACCGCGACACTTCTAGTCATTTCCTAAAAATGCAGATCAAAATTCGACACGAGCTTAAGAATGTCAGAGTGGTCCCTACAGGGATTAGGGGAAAAACAGCCCTTTATATTACCTCTCATATAGGGACAAAATAGTTCTTCTTAGGCATGACAATAATCGACTAGTATATCCTCTATAGGGGCCACTTAGGTAAGCTTTAGTAGCCCTTATAGGGGGAGGTGAAGTGGTCCCTAGAGAGGATCTTCAAGAGATCCTAAAGCAACCCCAAAGGGACCAGGAAATGAATTCTATCCCAGGCCCTTGGCTCTAACAGTTCTAATATCACTTCCTCAATCTTTGATATGCGTCATTTATGTGTTCCGAAAATCAGAACGGCTACTTCCCGACAATCCTTCCAATGAAGATATACCGTCGTTAAGAGCTCCATTCGTGGTGAGACCTTTTTTCGAGGTTTTTTTCCTATCAAATTTTGTTCTTTATCATTATCAAAACATCATAATTAATAAAAGACTAAAAAATTTTGGTACAGCCAAAGAAATGCATCCGAAAGTCAAAAAGCCCGTTTTTAGTACGCCAAATTTCATCCGCGCCAAATATGGGTAGACCGAATTCCAAAGCCTCTGACCCCTATTTAACAGATTTTTTTTTTCGAGAAGAGGTTCTGGAAAACTGCCTCTAATGAGCCTAGTCTCATTCAATATAGTTTTAAATGGCACATTCCTCCGCCTTGGTTCGTAAAATGCTCAAAAGTTGGCGCCTAACCAGAAAGTGACCTCTGGTCGACTTTTGAATCAGATGGAGTTCACTAACGGCCGTTTTTCACGCTATAGTGGTATCAAAAACTGCCGCAGACGTCTGCAAAAAGGAAAAACAGAAAATTTTCGTTATATGCGGCATCTAACACCAGTTCTTCTTTCAGTTGGCGATCATCATAAAAGTAATTTTGATACTATTCACCTTATTTGGCTATACTCTGATACTCTATAGCGTAAACCGGGAGAAGTCGGCTATGACCAGTTCGGCGGCAAGACAGGATAGTCACCGGACAATTGTTCTACAGGCTTTGCCCATTTCCATCTACTCTTTTGTGAGTTTCCAGTCTGAACTAGTGATATTCACCTTATAATTACAGCTTTTCTTGTTTGAGGACGTGTCATCGTTTATTTCGATTGTCGATTCTTTCGGCGACCAGTTTTCCTTCTTTTTCTTCGGAAAATTCGTTTTGTCAGGTAAAAGTGGGGGAAAAAGCTTGAATTGCTCCTGAATTCCAGGTTATATCGTACCTTTCTCATTTATTATTGGAAACCCGAAAAAGAGAAAAATCTTCACTTCATTCAGTTTCAAGGATCACTTCAAATCTAATAGAATATGGGATAAAAGATCTTCGGAAACTGTTGGGAATAAAATATAATCAAATTCTACAATTCATGATTTTGATATAGTTCATGAGAGTCAGTGTCTATTTTGAATTTAGTTACCAAATCGTCTTCAAAATCTACCAGGACTCCTTTTTATAACCTTAACCTCTAAAGCCAGTCTCGGCTAGAAATTATCACTAGTTAGGGACGCCAGAGTGGTTCCTAGAGGGGCCAGGAAGAAAAAAGCTTAAAGGGAAAAAAATATTGCACCCTAAAAGGGTAAAACTTGGGTGGTAGAGACTCATAGACTCAATAACAATACAAAACTAGTATGCTACCCTAGAGGTGTCACTTTTGCAAAGTTCAGTGGCCCCTAAAGCGGTAGATAAGGAGGTCCCTAGAGGGGAAACTTCAAGTGCAGCCAAAGCCGCCCTTATAACGACCCCTCAGGCTTTTCTTAGTAGCATTTTTTGCCAAAGGATAATGTATTTGATATGTTTCGCGTCTTTTTTTAAATCTTTAAATTTGTAATCAAAACGATCTGTGAACAAAATACATAATTAAAACCCAGTGCAAAGGTCAAAATCTGGAATTTCTTCAATCTTCGAACTTTCCAGCGTGTCAGGCACCTGATCACAACATGTAGTTGTGAATTTACTTTGATTATACGTTACAAAATCTCAGACTTTCCCTTTTAGACCAAAAATAGAGAAAGCTTCTTCCCAGATGGATGGAGAGGTGGATGAACTATATCTGTACATTTATTCCTTTACCCTCTACCACTTTTTGTTATTCCAAGCTGTTTTTTTCCCTGCAGTTCACATAATGTTCATATATATTTCGATAAAATGTTATAATGAAGATAAAAAGGTGAAGTTCACTCAAAGGTTGAAAATTAAATTTTTTTTTTCCAGCTCGACTACTACATTGCGGTACCTTGGATGGAATTTTTCACACTCATCGGGTTTACAGGCCCGATTTCCATTATAACAAGTTATATTCTTGAAGAAGATGATAAAGTCGACCCGAAAGTTGTTGCATATTTCATATTCGCCTTATGTTGCCCTCATATTGTATTATTCATCGACGCAATTTTATGCCTTCATCGGCTTTTCAGTTTTTTCCAAGTCGCTCCTTGGTTTTGTCGGAATTTCAAGTGGTAAGCTTATCTTTCTAGCAAATTGATGGAGCATCCTTCAGGCCACTGGCTTTTGCGATCCTGATATCTTTGCCCCAATCTTTTATCATTGTTAAAAATGTTCTTCAAACTATGAAACGGATATTGCCGACGCCAGATGCATATATTGCGCAACTGAGAACCTTATACTTGGTATAGTCAATTTTTCCCGAGTTTAAAGGCGAAGGGGGCGGGACGCGTAGCGTGTGCGTACGCGGTTCAATTCAAGCTCCCCTAGCTGTTTAAAAAGCTCGTTGGCCGCTTTTTTTGTGTATATCCTATCGTTTTTTGATGCAGAAATGAGAAAAAATCAATAAATAACCAAAAAAGAAATGAAAAAAGCGATAAACGAGCTCTCCAAACAATTACTGGCGGTTAAATTGAACTCGTGCCAAGAACCGCGTGCGCACACGCTACGCGTCCCGCCTTTCAAGTCGGGAAACATTGACTATAAGACGTTTTTTTTTTGATTAATTTTGAAGCTTGAAATTCTGCTGAAACATGCATGGGAAGATGGACCTTGAATCATCGCTGAAACCTTATTCTGAGCCTTTCTAATTTCACGAACTTCTCCTGACGTTTAGAACCACTTTAATTATTGTCAAAAGTACCTATCGAGATAGAAAACTTTCTTGATACCTCATCTTTCAAAATTACGGTAATCTCTCTCCTCATAGCCATTTAGTCCTGTAATTGCCCACCTGTGTTCTCAAAACCCTACCAAACCTTTGTTTTCCTTCAGAAACCTTTCAACCAACTACCCATTCAGCTCGCGCTCGTTATCAAAGTGTTCCTAATAATTTTCACCCTATTCGGATACCTTTTCCTACTGTGGAGCGTGAACCGACAGAAGTCGGCAATAAAGACTTCGGTGGCAAAAAAAGAAAGTCACCGGACAATTGTCCTTCAGGCTTTGCCCATCGCCACGTACTCCTTGGTCCGTTGTCTTGAAAAAACTTTGAATTCAAACAAAATAATTGCAGATTTATTTAGCCTACGACATTCTCATGAAAATTTTTGTTGATGAAGATGACCTCTTGGGGCAGGTGATGTCCCTCTTCTACCTTCTGTTCATTTTCTTGTCAGGTTGGATTAGAATAAAGCGTTATTAGCTATTTTAAAATACAAAAATTCAGGTTATGTTGTCCCCTTCTCATTCATCATTGGAAACCCGAAGAAGCGGAAAATCTTCACTTCATTTAATTTCAAAAAAATTGCTTCAAATCCAATAAAATTGGGAAGAAGAGAAATTCTAGAACTCTTGTAAATATAATTTAATAAACATGTTTAAGCAATGAAGTTGTGAAAAGTTTATAATTTGATAAATACTTCGAAAACTGCAAAAAAAAGCATGATGGACTCTCATATTTGGGCGAAGTCGGAATGGCGAACAATGGCCGCTAAAAGGCACAAAAAAGGAGCAAAAAGGGTCCCTTTATCGAGCCTTCCGTTTTTTTCTGTGATTTTGAAGGCTCAAGAATTGGCGGAAAAAGGGAGAGGCAGCAAAAATGGTGCATAGAAGCCGATGGAATGGCGCAAAAGGGCACCAATAAAGGAGCTTTTCTCCCCCTAAAAGGAACATTTTTATAGAGCCTTTTTCGACCCTTTCCGACTTTGCCTATGTAATCAAAAAAAAAGGCTAAAATCATGAAAATTCATTTTTACAGCAAATCTGCGGAAGGACTAAAACAATAAATCAAAAACCCCTTAAAAAATCGAAAAGTTCAGTCTGATCTTCGAAAATCATGCTTCTAGCTGTTCAAAAATAACAATACCACAAAAAAAAGATGATTTTCAAGGTTTCTCAATCTACGAACTTTTCAGATATTTGATAAAAATATGTAGTTGAGAGGTGGTTTTAATCATATGTTACAAGCCCTCAGACTCTCATTTTTAGAGTCAAATTCAGAGTCGAAAATGGAGAAACCTTCTTCATAGATGGAGGATTATTTGTATTTCGTTACCTTTTTCGTATTTTTAATACTTTCATCCCAAGCTGTCATTTTCCCTGCGGTTCATATCATTTTTATATATATTCTGATAAAATGTTATGAAGAAGATAAGAAGGTGAAGTTGATTTTGAGCTTGAAGCTTAAAGTTAATATAGCTTTTCAGCTCGAATATTACATTGCGGTGCCTTGGATGGAATTCCTTTCCTTTATCGGGTTCACAGGCCCAATTTGTATAATCAGCAGCTTTATGATTCAGCCAGATGACGATGTCGACCCAAAAGTTCTCGCCTATTTCACATTCTGTTTATGTTGTCCACATATGATCTTGTTTATCGACGCCGTTCTATGTCTACATCGTCTTTTCAGCTTTTTCCATGTCGCGCCATGGTTTTGTAGGAATTTCAAGTGGTGAGTCATTATTGAAAACCAAACTTTTTGAGATAAAATCAACCAGTTATATTCCAGGCCATTGGCTTTTGCGATCCTGATATCTCTGCCCCAATCTTTTATCATCGTTAAAAACGTGATCCAAACAATGAAACGAATATACCCAGAGCCAGATCAATACATTCCGCAACTGAGAAACGTGTACTTGGTAGGAAGTTTTTTGGAATACTGAAAAGTGAGGATTCTACTCGAAATCAAGTGAAACATTAAAGATAACTGCACAGTCCAGTGAGATAGAATAGCGATATCGCTGGCGGTACGAACACATTAAGTTTCGTTTTTCGCGCTGGTGTCGCGATTTTTCAAGGCGCGACATCGCATTTCTCTCGCGCTTCTCATACTTGAAAAAATACCTAGTCCGGCGCGATAGAAAAGCGATATCGCTGGCGGTACAAGCTTATAAACATGTTGCTCCTCGCGCGGGTTTCGCACCTTTTTAAGCGCGATATCGCATTTGTGTCGCGCTTTCCAGACTCAAAAATAAGACTCCTAGTCCGGCGCGATAGAAAAGCGATATCGCTGGCGGTACGAACTCATGAACGTGTACCTCTGTATTCGCACAAGTGTCGCGTTTTTTCTAGACGCGATATCGCATTTCTCTCGCGCTTCTCATACTTGAAAAGATACTAGTCCGGCGCGATAGAAAAGCGATATCGCTGGCGGTACGAGCTCATGAACGTGTACCTCTGTATTCGCACAAGTGTCGCGTTTTTTTCTAGACGCGATATCGCATTTCTCTCGCGCTTTCCATACCCAAAACAATACTCCTAGTCCGGCGCGATAGAAAAGCGATATCGCTGGCGGTACGAGATCATAAACATATTGCTTCTCGCGCGGGTCTTGCATTTTTCTAGGCGCGACATCGCATTTCTCTCGCGCTTCCCACCCTCAATTTATCTTTTTGAAATTATCCAAAGTGATCTAGCCGAGAAAGATGCAAGTCCGGAAATATTTTTTTATATTATTATAAAAATATTTTTTTCTTAGTAAATCTCTAATCAACCTTCTAAACCCCTCTCAACCAAGATATTTTTCAGTTGGCACTTATCATCAAACTTTTTCTCATAATCTTCACCTTGTCCGGTTACCTGTTAATACTGTGGAGCGTGAACCGGCAAAAGTCGGCGATGACAACTTCGGCGGCGAAAAAAGAAAGTCACAGGACGATCGTCCTTCAGGCTTTACCCATTGCGACGTACTCTTTGGTTGCAACTGAAAAAGTGACTTTTATAAAAAAATACTTGCAGATTTATCTAATTTATGACATCTTCATGATAATATTAGATCCTGACTACGATTTATTGGGGGAAATAACGTCATTCCTTTACCTCATATTCATACTTTTCTCAGGTTACAAATATCACACGCTTTTCTGACCTCTACAGGAAATTCCAGGTTATGTCGTCCCTTTCTCTTTTATTATTGGGAACCCAAAGAAGCGGAAAATCTTCACTTCGTTTACCTTTCGAGATTGCTTCAAGTCCAAGAAAATATCAGATAGAAAAATGCCAGAAAACTTTGTGACATCCGTTGAATAAACTTTTTTCATCCAAAAAGTCACAATTTTCCGATCTTTGAACCGTCCGTCTAGCGTTCCTCTTTCGAGAAAATAACATGTAATTGTGAACGGCTCCTAGTGACATCTGTCAATTTTTCAAAGCTCAAGTTTTAGAGTAGAATTCTCTGAAGATGAATTTCATTATCACTTTCTTCTTTTTCTATATTATTTCATTTCAAGTTTTACTTCTTCCTACAGTCCATGTTTTTTTCTGATCAAATGCTATGATGAAGATAAAAAGGTGGGACAAAACAATTTTTCTTGATTCAAAAGGTTTAAAATTGGACCGAAACTTTAAAAACCTTGATTTTCTTTGACCAGACGGCAATTTTGAGTTTATTAAAATTATTTTTTCGGCTGTTGTTTGAAAAAAATGATGAAGGTACTATAAATTGCAAAACGGCTCCGTTTAAAAAAAATTTAAATAATCAGAAACCCTCACTTCAACCTTGCAATGGTACTGTTTCTTCAAATTTCTAAGAAAAAGCTGCTATAGTCAATGTTTCCCGACTGAAAGGCGATGGAGGCGGGGTAAGGGGCGGGACGCGTAGCGTGTGCGTTCGCGGCTCTTGGCACGAGTTCAATTTAATTGTCCCCGAATATTTAAGAAGCTCGGCAACCGCTCTTTTTCAATGTTTTCTACTATTTTTTTGATGAACATATGAACATAATCAATAAATAATTTAAATAAAAAAATGAAAAGAGCGAAAAAAACCGGATTTTTCAAAGAGTCGATGGCGGTTGAATTGAACACGTGCCAAGGACCGCGAACGCACACGCTACGCGTTCCGTCCCTTGCCCCGCCTCCCTCGCCCTTTCAAGTCGGGAAACATTGACTATAATTAAAATTTAAAAAAATTTCGGTGAAACATACCGATTGGGATAATTCTCGAGAATCGTCTCCCACCTGGTTACAGTCCCCCACGACCGAACAAGCCCCACACCAAGGCAAAAGGGGCTGAACCAAATGGGGGGGGGGGGCTTTATCTTATTCTAGAATCTTCCCCCAACCAACTTTGGAATAAGCATTGAGACAGTCTTGTACGAATCAGCCTCCCACACTACAGAATCGCTACTAAATAGCGGTGCCTTGGATGGAATTTTTCACGCTGATCGGTACCACAGGCCCAGCTTTAGTGATCACAACTATTTTCATCGAGGACAATGATGAAAATTATATATTTTTCGGGTTATATCTACTAACAATGCTTTATTGTCCCCATATTATACTATTTATCGACGCTATTTTGTGCCTTCACCGACTTTTCAGCTTTTTCCAAGTCGCTCCATGGTTTTGCAAGAATTTCAAGTGGTGAATCACTTTTGAAAATCAGGAAAACTTTTTATTTATTTCAGGCCCTTGACTTTTGCAATAATATTATCGTTTCCACACTCTTTTTTTAATCATTATAAATGTGTTGCAAACGTTGGGACGACAGTTTCAGAAAACGGATAATTCTTTTTATTGAATCGAATATTTCTTACATGGTGAGAGCTCCGATATTAAAATTTTCTCTTTTGAAATCAAGTTGTTCATTTGACAAAAATTCACGAAATTTTTATTCAAAAAGGCATATTCAATTATATTCAAAAAAATACGTGGACTATGATTTAACGACCGCGCTTAGAAACTTTAGAATGGTTCCTATAGGGTTCAAGAGGGAAAACAGCCTAGGGGTAAATACAAGGTGATCCCTATGGGGATCGTTCAATTTTATTCAAAAACCCTTATTTATTTTTTTTCCATGAAAATGATCCTTCGCATGGAATTCAAAAAAGTTACTGACTAGCATGTCCCCCATAGGGACCACTTTTGCAAGCTTTAGTGGCCCCCATAGGGGTTGGGAGGTGGTCCCTAGAGGGTACTCTTTAAAAGCTCTTGAAATTGGCTCTATAGGGGCCACTCTAGAGTCCCTTCCTTGAAGTTCGCAAGTCGAAAAAAACAATATTGAATCAATAAATTTACAAGACATTTTAATTTTTCATTTCAAGATCGCCTTCTCTATCAAAGTGTTTCTAATAATTTTCACCCTATTCGGATACCTTTTGATACTCTGGAGCGTGAACCGGCAAAAGTCGGCGATGATGACGTCGGTCTCCAAAAAGGAAAATCACAAGACGATCGTCTTCCAAGCCCTGCCCATTTCCATCTTGTCCTCCGTGAGTTCCAAGCCTGAATATTCAATTTAAGACTCAGAACTGCAGCTTTTATTGATTGACGACATTTTGATGAAGTTTGTCACGGCCGATCTGTTCGGCAAACACAATTTATTTCTTTATTTCATTATCTCTGTTCTTTCAGGTTGATTGAAGGTCTTTTCTTGAAAAAAAGAGTTTTTCAGGTTATGTCGTACCATTTTCATTCATTATTGGGAACCCAAAGAAGCGGAAAATCTTCACTTCGTTCCATTTCAGGGATTGCTTCAAATCGAAGCAAATATGGAACAGAAGAGCTGCGAAAAATTCCCTAACATCAGATCAAGAAATTTAATTGATACATGAGTTATTTTCAACTTACTCAATCGACTGAAATAATCAAATTTGATGAAACAAGAAGACGATTACAGCAAAAAAAATCTAAAAATTCATTCAAATACCTAGATCAAATCAAACAGGTCTCAAGAAGATGATTACAGCAATCAATTTATTCAAACATAAAACAAATGTTTCTTTCTACGTTTCTCTGAATCGATCCAATTCTTATGGAAAAACGTTAAAAAAAATAAAGCTGATAAGAGCTAAAAAAATTTCAGCTAAGTTACAATTCTGGTGACTCACCGATTATAGTAGAAACTAAATACATAAAAATCAAAAATCTGAACAGGTGGTTTTTGACATGTGTTCATGACATTCGAGTACTTAAACAAAAGTCTAAACACTTTTTGAAAAACTCATGATTTTCTTTTGTCGAAATATTAGAAAAATGCCCTTTTTGGAAAACTTCAAAATACTTCTCCAGAACGTCCTTTTTGAAAGCGATCATCTTGAGACTCACCCTGAAAAATGTTCCTCAAACTAATTTACATATGATATAAATCCATTAAAAAAATAAATTTATAGAATGAAGTTAGATTTAGGTTAAAGTGATAAGTTTAAAATTGAGGAAGAATAAAAGTTGCTACAGCGATAATTTAAAAAAACAAAAAAATTATCATTTAAAAAAATTATGGTTTCTTGCACATGTATTACAAAAAAACACGCCACTAATTTCTGAAATTTTATTGCCAATTCCAACAAAACAAGTAAAATCTAATAATATAAAAAAATAATTTGGAAAGTACGAAAAAATTGTTAGTCGATTGTCGTAAAATTCGATGCTTGTTGTTTTTAACGTGTATGCGTACTCTATACCGTAATCTCCGAAAAAATTTGATGTATTCCGGTCGTTTCTAGTTTAATCTCAAAAATTCTTTCAGACTAGTTCAAAATCAGCCTATTTTTAGTTTTAAAGCAGGTGCAATTTTTTGCCGAAGCTTCAAAACTAAACTAGTTTCAAATTTAATCACATTTAGGAAGATGATCATTTTATAGAGCAGTTGAGCAAGGAAACAAGTACTGATTCAGTCGGTTTTTTGTCTATTTTTTTGCAGACTTGATCTTTCTCACGTTCTGGGTAGATGTTAATAACATGCAATTGAAGGGCACATTTGACGGAATTTCAGAAGTGTTCCGATTTGCAGAAGTGGACTCCAAAGGAACCTTTTTGAACAGATGGTCGAGTCAACTGTGGTTTTACTATTCTTTCTTCTCTATACCTTAATATCCCAAGTTTTACTTCTACCTATGGTCCAAGTGGTATTCATATTTATTTTGATAAAATTCTACCAGGAAGATAAAAAGGTGAGATGATGTTATTTGATTTTCTTTATGCTAAAACTGCAAAATGATTAGTTCATATTGTCTCTTGAATCATAGGCAAAGTCGGAAGGACCTTCCGAGGGTCCATAGAGGCTGCTGGAAGGCTCCATGAAAATGTTCATTTTAGGGTCGAGAAGGCTCCCTTTTTGCTGTTTTTTGCGCCTTTTCCAGCCCTTGTGCACTATTTTTGCTACCTCTGCGGCCTTTTTAGAGCCTCTGAAACCATTGTAGAACACTGTTTTGAAAAAAATCCTAAATTTCATTTTCCAACTGAAAAAGGAAGACTATCGGTTTTGATTTACCAAATGATCGTATTCGGAAAAATCTTGCATTTCCAAAAATATTTAGACATTCTTGATTCTTGGAAGTTTTTTTTAAATTGAGTGCGAAATTTTTTAGTGGCTACTTGGAGATGACACTAAAGTGACCACTAAACCCACCCCTAAAGTGGCCACTAAAATTTTTAGTGGTCTAGCAGTAGCACTTAGACCTCTACAGTGGCCACTAATTTTCACCCCTTAAGTGATCACTAATTTGAATACTATAGTGGCCACTAAAACGTCAAAACCCTATAGTGCCCACTAAAAATTTTCCCAGGACTTTAATATTTCTTCTAGCTCGACTACTACATTGCGGTCCCATGTATGGAGTTCGTTACCCTGCTGGGAGTGACAGGCCCATTTTTCGGGTATATCAATATTCGTCTACTCGAAATGAAAGAAGTATATGCTTCCCTATACGTCGGCAGTTATTTCATATTCACTTTGTCTTGTCCACATATTCTAGTCTACCTGGACGCTGTTTTATGTCTTCATCGTCTCTTCAGCTTCTTCCAAATCGCTGCATGGTTTCGAAAATATTTTGGATGGTGAGATTTTTTTTTATTGGGAAATGCAATCAATAATTAAGTTTATCTAACTTCAACCGCTATATCTAGCATCGTTGAAACGTATCTTCCATTGGTTCTTCGGGGGAGTTCATTCCACGAATAAGAAATGCGCACGCGAACGATAAAAATGGGGGAAAATATCCAAATTTCTATAGGTTTTTTTTTTGAAAAGTAGTCTTCAAAATGAAATTTTGGTTGATTTTTCATCTATATGCCGCTCGCAAAGGCAAAAACGCTCCGCGACGCAGCGGAACAGCGGAATGTCGTTCGGTGAAAATCCAAGTCAGGCTGTATCTCAAAAAACAGAAAAAAAATTTTTCTTTGTACTACGATTATGAGCAAAATTCCAGGATAATGATTTTTACAATCATTTTATCGACTCCACAATCACTTATAATCGTTAATTACGTGCTTCAAACTGCAAAATCGACACCCCTGCCGTCAGATTCATTTTTCGCTCGGCTGAAGATTCCATACATGGTTAGACATTCTGTTTATTCAGAAACTAGATCAAAAAAAATTTAATTTTTTTGGTTCTCTGCTAAAGATCGGTCGATCGAAATCGCGTGATTTTTGAAAATAGAATTAAAGAAAAGGTTTCAGTTCACGCTCCTTGTCAAAGTATTGTTAGTGATTTTCACCCTATCCGGCTACCTTTTGATACTCTGGCGCGTGAACCGGGAAAAGTCGGCGATGACAACCTCGGTTGCAAAAAGAGAAAGCCACAAGACCATAATCCTACAGGCATTACCGATTTCCATTTATTCTTTTGTGAGTTCCAAGCCCAAAATATTCGAAAAAGTCAAAGTTGTAGCTGCTGATTATCTACGACATAATCTTGCTATTCACTCCCATCCGTGTTTTTTCAGAACAATTCAGTCTCTTCTTTTATATTTCAAACTCTGTTTTGTCAGGTTGGAATCACTTGAAGCTCTAAATTCCATGAAAAAGAGTTTCAGGTTATGTCGTACCTTTCTCATTTATTATTGGGAACCCGAAGAAGCGGAAATTGTTCACTTCGTTCCAGTTCAGGGATTGGTTCAAATTGAAAAAATCGAGGAAGAGAAAAATTGTGAAAACTACCCTTACAACAATTGAATAAACTGCTTTCAGTTCTTCATTTAATTTCATATCATTAAGATTTTGATAAGGAAAAATGCAAATGATTTCCTTGGTCTCTCAGAATTTCTGAAAATGCATTTTTAAATTTCTTAACAGTTTAAAGACTCTTCGGGTCCTAGAAAACAACAAGCTTTCCAATTCCAAACATTCAAGTATTTTTGAAAATCTCAGAGTGTTCCCTATAGGGTTTAGGGTCTGACCTTTCAGTTCCTAAAGAGCAAATTTTCCCTATAGGGGCGTCTTTTTTCGAGTTTCACGCACTTCTTCTTATTACTTAAAAACTTTAAAGTGGTCCCTAAAGGGGTTAGAGGAAAAAACAACTCTGTAGGAACCGAGAAAGAGGTCCCTTTAGGGTAAAATTAAGTTTTCGAACTCCAAACATTTAGGCAATTTTAAAAATCTCACAGTGCTCACTATAGGGTTTTAAGGTCTGATCCCAAGTCCCTAAAGAGCAAGTTACCCCTATAGGGGTCGTCTTTTTTAGTTTCTCGCATGAAAACGCTTCTTCTCATTACTTAAGAATTTTAAAGTGGTCCCTAAAGGGGTTAGAGAAAAAACAACTCTATAGGGACCGAGAAAAAGGTCTCTTTAGGGGTAAAGTTAAGTTCGTCCCTATAGGGGTTTAGGGTCTGACCCATCAGCCCCTAAAGCTGAATTGCTCCCCATGGGGTTTAGGGTCTGACCTCTTAGTCCCTAAAGAGCAAGTTCTCCCTTTAGGGGTCGTCTTTTTTGACTTTTTCGCATGGAAACGCTTCTTCGCTTAAAGTTCATAACAATTATCGACTGGATTGTCCCCTATAAGTTTTCCAAGCTTTAGTGGCCCCTATAGGGACCCTTCAAGGGCTTCTAAGGTTGCCCCTATAGAAACCACTCTGGAATTCCCCACTTATATCTTTGTAACTTGAACCTTCTAGCATTCCGGGTACGCGATAATAACATGTAATTTTTCGAAATTACATAGTTTGTCAAATGTTCCGATTTGCTAAACAAAACTCACAGTGGCTAGAAAAATCTCCCGACATATGGTATGGTCGACTTAAGAATCGCTCTACTTTGCCTCTTCGGATACGTTTTTTCCTGTGCAGTCTTACTTCTGCCAACGGTTCATGGGATCTTCTTATTCATTCTGGTCAAATGCTATCGTGAAGATAAGAAGGTGGACCTTTTAGTTTAACTTTAGTTACAATTACTATTTGTGCTTTTTATAGTCGATGTGCCACGACTTGAAATTTCATGAAACGACACTCCGATGTTCTTGCGGTTCTAGTGCGCGCTGTCGCGAAGCGCCTTGCCTTTGCGAATTTCGGTCGCGCTTTCCATTTTTCTTTTATTTGTTATTTTTATTTTTTTTGAACAATTTTTTAATTGTTTTTTCGTGCCAAAAACAGAACTATCATTGCTTTTGCATAGACTGTTGCACTGGGAACACCAGAAAGTCAATTACTTTTCGAATTATCAACACAAATTGTATTTTTAATATTGAAACGCATTTTTCCCTTAAAATTCGAAAAGTACTCAACTTTCTGTGTTTCTACTGAAACAGTCTATCCACTAGCAATAATAATCATGAGTTTGGCACGAAGAAAACTATTGAAACATAAATAAAATAGGGAAATTTTCAAATGAAAGAAAAAATGGAAAGCGCGACCGAAATTCGCAAAGGCAAGGCGCTTTCGCGACCACAAGGACACCAAGCGGAGTGTCGTTTCATGAAATTTTAAGTCGTGGCACATCGACTATACAGTGAAATTAGAATTTTTCTCCACAACTTGGAATTTTTTCCAGCCGTTTTGAGGTGTTAGAATAAGTTTGTAAGAAAAGACTTTTAAGTATAGTTGAAAAAAAGTTATAAAAAGGCTGTGAAATTTCCACAGAGTGCACAAATTCAAAATGACAGATAAGTGTGAATAGGAAAGGGAAAGGGTAGAAAAAGGCTCCAAAAATGTTCCTTTTAAGGGAAGAAAGGCTCCTTTTTTCTTGCCTTTTTGCGGCATTTTATCGGCTTTAATGCACCATTTTTGCTGCCTCTCCCATTTTCCATCATTTCTTGAGCCTTGGAAACCCCAGAAAAAAAGGAAGGCTCGATGAATGGACCCTTTTTTCTGCCTTTTTGCACCCTTTTTCCTGCCTTTCTGCGCAATTTTGCTGCCTTACTGAAGCCTTTTTTGAGCCACTCTCTTTTAGAGATCATATCTTTGCCCTAGGCTTTTGCTCCTAAATGAACGAATTCTCTTTCAATGTATCGACCATTCTTTTTCCAGCTCGGCTACTACATTGCGGTTCCTTGTATGGAGTTTTTCACGCTCATCGGTCTTACAGGACCCATTTTCGGATATATCAATTATCGTCTCCTAGAAATTAATGAAATCAATGCTTCTCATTACGTCGGCGGTTATTTTCTCTTCACTTTGTCTTGTCCCAATATTTTGGTGTACATCGACGCAATTCTATGCCTTCATCGTCTTCTCAGCTTTTTTCAAATCGCACCGTGGTTTCGTCAAAAATTCAAGTTGTGAGTTGAAATTGATATTGCATCCGTATGACTGACTTGCTTGCACTAAAAATGGTTCACTGTTTTTTGGAAACCTATACCAAGGCGTGAAAAACCGGGTCAAACGCCTTCCAAACTTCATTGAAAACTTCAAAACCGATTCAGAAGCTATTAATTTCAGGATAATGGCTATCACAATCCTAATATCTATCCCACCATCTCTCATAATTGTTTTTTATGTTCTTCAATCATCAACTTCCATAACTGCCAACGCAGATCCAACTTTCGCGCGCCTAAAAATTCCATACATGGTGAGAGAAATTTCGGTCCTTACAGGGTCCATTTTGAATATAAGATTGTTGAAACTGCACAGGCGAATCGAGAAGGTACCATTAAAAATGGATCCTGAAGATCCCATAATGTGTCCATCTTGAGATCTCCGGCATACCTTTTAGCTGAATCTGAGCCATCTCGGAGGTATTTTAGAGTCTCTCTCAAGTCCCTCTCGCTCAAAATCTTCAGATGTATCCTCGAGGTACCATCGTGAGACTTCAGAGCCTGCAATGTACCTCAGAAGGTCTCGCGATACCCTCTCTCGATTCGCCTATAGTCTGTTCAGGTTTTGAATGTCAAGTCGTCGCTCAAGCTCCGCCCCTAATGGTGCGATAAACTAATTACAGAGCGAGCCATCCATGGAGTGTTTTGAATGACGTCACTGCACTTGACATAAAAAATCTGAACAGACCATATGTCATGATCCAATCACGGCAAAAAACTGTCTTTTCAGCTCGCGACCTTTATAAAAGTATCCCTGGTGATCTTCACTTTATCCGGCTACCTTTTGATACTCTGGCGCGTGAACCGGGAAAAGTCGGCGATGACCACTTCGGCGCCAAAAAAACGAAGCCATAACACAATTATCCTCCAGGCGTTGCCCATCTCCATCTTCTCTTTTGTGAGTTCTCATGCTAGACTCCCGAAAAAAAAACTCATCCACAGATCTCAATATCTTACGACATACTTTTGCTATTTTTCACTGTCCATGATTATTTGGAGCAAGTGATGAAGTTCTCTTACCTTATGATTTCGGTTTTCTCAGGTAGGACCACACCTTAAATTTTAATTATCTGAAGGAAGAAGTTCCAGGTTATGTCGTACCTTTCTCATTCATTATTGGGAACCCGAGGAAGCGGAAAATCTTCACTTCGTTCACCTTCAGGGATTGCTTCAAGTCCAGAAAACCGAGGGAGAGAAAAATTGCCCAAATTACCCTTACAAATGTTGAATAAAATGTTTCGAACGTTGTTTTTTCATCAGCCTCCAAGTTCTTAAAAATATCTTTCATTCAATTTCCTCATCATTTATGTTTTTATGTCTCATTGTATACCTTAAACTTACAATGAGGATGATTTACAAGCTCAAAAGTTGAAGACTTTTAGAATATCAAAAACATTATAATTTAGAAAATCATGACTCAAAGCTTTTTCCGTACAATTTTTTGCCTAATCTCCAACCTTTTCGAACGTTCCAGACACACGAAGATAACATGTAATTATAAGTTCAATTAAATGTTAGCGACTTTCTCAGCAAGACTAGAATTCTGAAGAAGACTTTAAAAATGGATTCAAGTTCGATTTTCCTATCATTTTTCTTCGTGTACAGTGCTACATGTCCCGCTTTACTTCTGCCTACGGTCCATGCGATTTTTATATTTATTTTGATTAAATGTTATGATGATGATAAGGAGGTGAGACTGGAGAACTTCTAGCCCTAACTGGGAAAGTTTCAAGTGGCCTCTTAAGGGTTTTAACGGTTAAGTGGCCAGTAAAGGCACTAAGTGGTGTTACGCGACCCTGTAAAGTTACTATTATATAATGGCAGTGAGGGAAAAAATAATGGCTTCCATGAAAGTGACGTTAGTGGCCGCCTTAGTGTCCCCTCCAAGTAGTCCTTGAGGACCCTCTTAAGTGACCACTAAAATTTTAACCAGGAATAACTTTCCGGTGTTGCTGGCCCCATTTTCGGCTATTGGAGTTCAATTCTAGAACAAGAGGAAATCGGAGTCTACGTTGCTATTTGTTTTCTATTCGCCATGTCCTCTCCACATATTCTAATCTACCTGGACGCTGTTTTATGTCTTCACCGTCTTTTCAGCTTTTTCGGAATATCTCGATGGTTTTGTAGAAACTTCAAATGGTATTCTAATTAAAAATTATCGTTAAGGTCATTAATTTCAGGATAATGATCATCACGATCATAATATCCACCCCACAATCTCTAATCATAGTAATTTATGTGCTTCAAACAGCGGAATCCATAACTCCAAACCCAGACGAATTTTTCGCGCACCTGAAAACGACTTACAAGGTGAGAAGGTTTTCTATTGAAATGCAAAACTAAGCAGAGACATTTCCAAGGGATGAATAAGAATTTGGCAAAGTTACAAGGTCGAAAAGTATGTATTCATGTGGGAGGAAAAGTTGCGGTGCATCCCACAGTGGAACCAGGGGTGCACCCCGTTCATCTTTAAATGCCTATTAAGGTTCTAAATCTCTACACAATTTCGAAGTGGTTTTTTTTCCCAATACCACCATTTTCTACAGTTTCATCCTCGGTTGTTACTCTAACAAAAAATGGCGATGTACCCCGCAGTGAACCCCGAAAAAGTGAACTTTTGGTTGATGCTTGCGCTGCACCCCGCGTTGGACCTGAATGGGGTGAACCCCTGGGGCACCCAGTCGAAATAAAGATTTTTTTTTGAGCTACTGTAACAGCTTAGGACGAATCTGTAGACAATGATGATATTGGTAAACGGGCCATTTCGAAATCGTGTACGGAAATATTACCTTAACAGGCATTTAGAGCTAAACGGGGTGCACCCCTGGTTACACCGCGGGGTGAAACGAGAGTTCGACGCGACGTGCACCGCAACTTTTGTTAGAGCCATTAACACCATTTTCTACAGTTTCCTCATAGGCTGTTACGGTAGCTCAAAGTAACTTTTAATTTCCGACCGGTAACCCCAGGGGTGCGCGCCATCCAGGTCCAACGCGGGGTGCACCGAAAACATCACGGTTCACTTTTTCGGGGTTCACATTCATTTTTGTTAAAGATTTCCTAGCTTGTCAAATTCACTCTAACTTATAAAACAAGAGAGACATTTTACAGTACGCCACCGTTATCAAAATATTCTTGGTAATTTTCACCTTATCTGGCTACATCCTGATACTGTGGAGCGTGAACCGGCAAAAGTCGGCGATGACGGCTTCGGCGACAAAGAAAGAAAGTCACAAGAACATTGTCCTACAAGCGCTGCCAATATCCATCTATTCTTTTGTGAGTTTCAAGATCAATTTCAAATCGAAGCTTAATTTACAGATTTTGATGCTTTATGACATAATCTTACTGTTGACTACCGTCGACTTTTCCGGAGGACTCATGAGATTTTCTTACATTATCCTGTCCGTTTTGTCAGGTTGAAAAAATTGACTTGAAGACCTGAATTTCCATAAAAAGAAGTTTCAGGTTATGTCGTGCCTTTTTCATTCATTATTGGGAACCCGAGGAAACGGAAAATCTTCACTTCATTTAGCTTCAGGGATTGCTTCAAATCGAATAAAGTTTGGGCGAAAAGATCCACCGAAACTCCTGATTTCACTAAAAGTTGAATAAAGTATGATTTTCTCACCAGGGAATGGTCTAGGACCGCAGTGGACTTCTGAATGAGACCAATTTTACTAGATATTGTTTTTCACGCTGATTCCAAATCTGCTTTCAAAAGTTGCCCAATACGTCTGTGAAAGAAGTTATGGACGATCAAAAGTCGAAAATTTCAGTGTGGTTAGAGTGTGAGATATGAAAAAAATTTCAGGTCCACTTTTCAGGAATACAGAAGTTCGAACTCATTTTTTAAAAGCTCCTTTTTCCTACTTTTGCTCTCTGATTTCTTGGAAAGGCACTGAAAAACTATTTCCATTTTCTACAAGCCCTAATCTCACGCGCAAGACTCTCCTTAACACATAAGCCTATTATTACGCAAAAATCAAGATTCAAAGATTCGAGAAGCTTTTTTTTGACAAATTTCGACTTTCTCGTACTCCAGATACAATGCTAACATGTAATTGCTGAACTCACTTAATGATATGTTAGAAAGTTTCCGAACAAAACTTCAAGCCAACAGAAATACTCCAATAGAATATGGTTGCAGCTGAAACTGTCCTTTACATCGTTTTCATTCTCATGGTTTTAAGTCCAGTTATACTACTTCCCGCGGTTCATGCGGTCTTCATATTCATTTTGATCAAGTGCTATGATGAAGATAAAAAGGTGGGACTGACAAGAAAGGCAATTTTACTCCGTGATTTGAAATATCCGAAAAAAAAATCCGACAGAAGAAGATACTGAAGAAATCAATCTGTTTTTCCATGTAATTTATGTAAACTTTCAAAATATTGATTCCCATCTCTCCAAATCGCCTGGAAACTTTTTTTCCCGAGTAAGTTTATGTCTCAATCTGCACAACTTCCTGTTTTTTTCGAGAAAACAACAACTTAAAGTCAAGAAAAACCATTAAGATCGATTAAAATAAGTTTTTTGAGGTGGGGGGGGGCTCCCACACCAATATCAATTGAAGCCTATTTTTCCAAAAATTTTAGAAATCGTGCAGATTAGGGCTATCAAAATCTTCTCTCGGAAAAGCTTCAAGAGACTTTCTGGCCGATTGAAAAAACCCTAACCACAACGTAAAATAACTTTCCTCGTGAGGCTCAAGTTAAATAATATTTGGGAAGTTTCACAATTTCCTAATAGTCAAGCAAAACTATAAACAAGATTTCATTCATCTGAGTTTTTCTCTCTTCTTTCCATGAAATGATCGTAAATGATCAAAAATGAAAAATTAGAACTTTTTCAGCTCGACTATTATATCGCTGTACCTTGTATGGAACTGGTCACATTTATCGGTGTGACAGGCCCGTTTTTCGGATTTCTGAGTAATAGACTACAAGAAGACATTCAAGGCAAAATCGGAATATATTTCGGCATTTATTTCCTATTCACCATGTCCTGCCCGAATATTCTTGTGTATTTGGACGCTGTTTTATGTCTTCACCGTCTTTTCAGCTTTTTCGGGATAGCTTCATGGTTTTGTGAACATTTCAAGTGGTGAGTTAAAATTGTTTTTCAGATTTTAAGGCTGCCGTTGGAGGTATTTAAAAAGTGCTAGCATCTCTCTCACAAGATTCTGAGATTTTAAGTGAAGCTAAAGTATCGAATTTCAGGATAATGGTTATTACAATCATATTATCTATCCCACAATCTATTATCACTGTTTATTATTATCTGCAAGCATCGGAACCGCAAACTATTCCACCAGGCTCAATTTTAGCGCATCTAGAATCACTATTTCTGGTGAGACATTTTGCTTTTCAGGACAGAAATTATAGACTACTGTCATGATTTTTTAAAGTTCAAAAAGTTACCAAACTCTATAGTCCGTCCGGCACGACTTGACAGTTTTCAAGTGTCTGCGTCTCTCTGTTCCCTTACCGGCGAGGTCAGAGAAACATGGAAACAGCACGTAACATGAGAGGGACGTCGAGAGATAAGGAGGGCGCAGAGAAGCCCCTTCCAAGTCACGAAAAAGGACTATACAGTTACGCACAGAGTCTCAATTTCGATGGTATTGTCACAAAAAAGGAAGTTTCCCTTTTCAGTTCGCCAGCATCATCAAGATCATCTTAGTGATTTTCACCCTATCCGGCTATATTTTGATACTCTGGCGCGTAAACCGGGAAAAGTCGGCGATGACCACCTCGATTGCAAAAAGAGAAAGCCACAAGACCATAATCCTACAAGCTTTACCGATTTCCATTTATTCTTTTGTGAGTTCCAAGTTCGATACCGGGATGGTGTTTTTTAAATTCCAGGTACTGATTATCTACGATATAATATTACTCTTTGCTCTTCTTGACTTCATGGATGATCTGGTGAGATTTTTTCACGTCATGATCGCTGTTCTATCAGGTTGGAGTCAATTAAATTTTTAATTAAAAGGCTTTTTCAGGTAATGTTGTCCCATTCTCATTCATTATTGGAAACCCGAAAAAGAGGAAAATCTTCACTTCATTTAACTTCAAGGAGTGCTTCAAGTCGATCAAAATTCGATATAAGAGAAATTCTCAAACTCCAGTGAATGTAATTCAATGAAAGTTTCGAAGAATGGTGTTTTTGTTATTTCACATCATTAAAAATAAAGCTACGGCAAAAAAAAATGCTATGAGCGAATAAAGATATTTCATGGAAAAGCTCTTCAAAGTAATTTAATTGCATATCGCTCTTGATGATATGTTAGCCTCTCCCAGACTTTCGGAACAAATTTTCTAAGAGAACAGGAACCTTTCGTAACCAAAATGGAGGTGAATTTTCTTGGCTACCTCACGCTTTACATTATCCTAATCCATGTGATTTTTCTCCCAACGGTTCATGCGACCTTCATATTCATTCTGATAAAATGCTACGATGAAGATAAAAAGGTTGGATGGGAAATTTAAGTTGAACTCCTGTAGACTTCAAACTAAGCCTCTAAATAATTAAAATAGTAGTTTACAGCTCGATTACTACATCGCCGTCCCATGGATGGAAATCTTCACATTTATCGCTATTACCTCCCCGCTTGCCATAGTACTGCAATCTTATTTTTCCGAAGGTCAGGGGGCTTACATTTTCATAGGCGCCTATTGCACGTTCACATTTTGTTGTCCTCATATTTTACTATTCATCGACGCTATTTTATGTCTACACCGTCTTTTCAGCTTCTTCCAAGTAGCTCCATGGTTTTGCAGAAACTTTAAGTGGTATGTTCATTAGGCGGTCCTGTAAAAATCCTGCTGATGATCTCAGAATGACTATCTAAAAATGTGTTAAAGTTGCGTACAAAACAGCTTTTAGGGTCATGATTTTACTTTGCGGTTTAGAATTTTCCACAAGTTTGCTCAAAGACTGAAGGTCTAGATGAAGATTCATCATAGTCGCTATAGTCAATGTTTCCCGACTTGAAAGGCGAGGGAGGCGGGGCAGGGGGCGGGACGCGTAGCGTGTGCGTTCGCGGTTCTTGGCACGAGTTCAATTTAACCGCCAGCGAGCATTTAGAGAGCTTATTTATCGCTCTTTTTCACTTTTTTTAAAATTATTTATTGATTATGTTCAGGCATGCATCAAAGAATAGTAGAAAAAACAAAAAAAAAGCGGTTGCCCAGCTTTTTGAATAGTCGGCGGCGATTGAATTGAACTGGCGTCAAGAACCGCGAACGCACACGCTACGCGTCCCGCCCCTTGCCCCGCCTCCCTCGCCTTTCAAGTCGGGAAACATTGACTATAGAAGGTGGATCAGGTACTGACTATGAGGGATCTTCTTCTGAACCTTCGGAGAGTCTTTGGGAAAATTTTTAGAGACTTCTGAACCGTAAACTAAAATGACTTCCCTTGTCCGCCCGTACAAATCCTCCATTAAGTCATGTAACTTCAAAATGAAACTATAAAAAACCTTTTTCAGGCCATTGGCTATCGCGATTATAGTATCCATCCCACTATCTTTCATACTCGTTGCTTATGTCTTAAATACATCAAAAGCAAAAGAAGACAACTCAGATGGATATAAATCGTACCTAGGAGCGGCATATGTGGTACAGTCTGTTCAGATTTTGAATGTCAAGCTGCAAACTCCGCCCCCAACAACGCTCTGTATATACTCACTCTATATATGCTCGTTCTCTGATTGGTTTAATCTACGAGTAAGGGGCGGAGTTTGACCGATGACTTGACACTCAAAATCTGAACAGTCTAATTTAAGAAAACTCAAATTCTAACAACTCTAACGAAAAAATCTCCTTTCAGCTCGCGGTGATTATCAAAATCATACTAACGATTTTCACACTGTTCGGCTATACTCTGATACTTTGGAGCGTAAACCGGCAAAAGTCGGCGATGACAACGTCAGCATCGAAAAACGGAAAACATGAGACAATCGTCCTGCAGGCTTTGCCCATCGCCGTGTACTCTTTGGTAATTTCAAGTTCAAAATTCGGAATAATGCAGTACCTTGTAGCTTTTCCTACTTTTCGACCTTTTCATCAAAATCTTCACTGTGAACAATGTGATAGGAGAGCTGATGTCTGCATTTTATATGTTCTTCCTCTTTCTTTCAGGTTGGAAACTGAAGCTCCACTAATTAAAAAAATTGAGGTTACGTCGTACCTTTCTCATTTATTATTGGGAACCCGAAAAAACGAAAAATCTTCACTTCGTTCACTTTCCGGGGTTGCTTCAAATCCAATAAGATTTGGGATAAAATAACTTCGAAGGCTTCCACACAAACTGTTGAATAAACTTTTTTAACCTCTGATATCAGTGAGAATGGGAATTGAAAGAAAAGTATTTTTCTGCAAACGCAATTACAAGATTGTAACATGTATTTTGAACTATCCTTTGATTACACGTTGAAAATGCTCTCAAACGCTCAAAACTTCCATCGAAAAGGAAGCATTCCGAACGGATGGCTCTACTAGACTCCCTCTTGGTCAATTTCATAGTGTTTCAAGTTTTTTTCCTCCCTGCAGTTCATGTCATCTTCATATTCATTCTGATGAAATGCTTCAAGGAGGACAAAAAAGTAGGTTTTAACAAGTCGCTTTTTCTTCAAGCTTAGGACTTTCAAAGACCTTTTTCAGCTCGACTATTACATTGCGGTACCTTGTATGGAAATCGCGACATTACTCGGTGTCTCCGGCCCATTCGTGGTATTACTGAGCGATACGGTCAAACGAAATACGGAGCCTGATCCTCTCGCCATCACTTATTTTCAATTCACCCTGTGTTGCCCACATATTCTAGTTGTTATAGACGCTGTTTTGTGTCTTCATCGTCTTTGCAGCTTTTTCCAGATCGCCCCATGGTTTTGTAAACACTTCAAATGGTAAATTTCGTCTCCCCTTAAGTTTCTGGAAAAATTTTTAGTGGGCTCTATAGTAATCAAATGAGTGGCCACTCAAGAGTTTAAAAATTAATGGCCACTATAGAGGTCCAAGTGCTACTACTAGACCACAAAAAATTTTAGTGGCCACTTTAGGGGTCAATGGATCAACATAACTGGTCCAATCTGTTTTTTTTTAAATATCAGAGTTACTGAGAGAAATACTGGATGAAAAACTACTGAAGTGGCCACTAAATAGAGAACCTTTATAGTGGCCACTATAGAGGTGGGTTTAGCGGCCACTTCAGTGTCCTCTCCAAGTAGTCCTTGGCGAGCCTCTATAGTGAGCACTAGAAATTTTCCTCGTTGAGCTAAAATCAACCTGAGGCAACATTATTACTTTTAAATTGAGGACTTCGTGTCGCGGCATGGAAGTCTTCAATTTAAGGTTAACCTAAAAAAAAAATCACAGGAACCTAAAAATGCTTCAAATCAGCTTAATTTTGAGTTACTTCCATAAATGGGCAATTATAGAGCTTAGTCAGGCCAGGAGGAGAGGTTGCCTTACAAAATTTTTTGAAAAAGTTATTTTCAACCTCCAGGAGGTGTTTCCGGCCACAATGATACAACTTTCAACCTCGTGAAGATAGTATTATTTTTCATTAAGGTAAACTTGGATGAGGGGCGGGGGGGGCGGTCGGCGACTTTCAAAAATGGTCTGCCCTATCGGACATTGGTAACGCGACATGAACGCGAATCGAACGTTCCGGAGCATTTCTAGTGACCACTTTAGTAGCGTCAGCACTCTTAAGTGATCCCTAGAATTGCACAGAAACGCGTTACCAATGTCCGAGAATGTATGTCCATTCCCCATGCAACTATTAAATTCAAAAATGTCATATTTCAGGCCATTGGCTGGTGTAATTATAATATCAGTTCCTTACTCTTATATTATTGTATACTATGTACTTAAATTATGGGACCGGCTGATACTAACTTATTATGTCACAGCAGAAACTCAATACACGGTGAGGAAAAGTTCAAACCTTCTATTAAAAAAATGAATCCGATTCTACTTTCTCTATAGTTCAATGAAAAAAGCTCTTCGAGAACCAAGAAAATCCGAAAAACTCTGACGTTCAGTTCGCTATCACCATCAAAATATTCTTGCTAATTTTTACCTTGTCCGGCTACATTCTGATTCTCCTGAGCGTGAACCGGGAAAAGTCGGCGATGACAACCTCGGCCTCGAAAAAAGAGAGTCACAAGACGATCGTCCTTCAGGCCTTGCCCATCGCCATATTTTCTTTCGTGAGTTTTCCATCTGAAAAATCGAAATAAATATAAAATATTCAGATCTTCTTTTTCTATGAACGTCTGGTCAGTCTCTCTACTTTCAATGAAATCTCCAAAGTGATAATATTTATCTCTCACAGCGCCGCCTTTTTTCTGTCCGGTTTGGAAACACGCAATTTTTTTTCAGAACGAATATTTCAGGTTATGTCGTACCCTTCTCATTCATTATTGGGAACCCGAAGAAGCGGAGAATTTTCACTTCGTTCAGTTTCCGGGATTGCTTCCGATCTAACAAAATACGTAACTCAGCAACTGTACAGGCTTCATGATTATTACTGAATAAAGTTTTTTATTGAATTTTTGCAAAAAAGAAAGGAATTGATATATTAGGATTTTATGTTTCATACTTTCCTATTACGATTTTCTACCGCATCTCCAGTGACTTGACAGCTTTCGCGTGTCTGCGTCTCTCTGTTCCCCCACCGGCGAGGTCAGAGAAACATGGAAACAGCATGTAAACATAAGAGACGTCGAGAGACTAGGAGGGCGCAGAGAAGTCCCAGAATTTACTTCCATGGAATTATTCTCTGACCTTTCCGATTTTCAAAAAAAGAACTTAATGATATGTTGAACAGAATAATATGTCTACAGCTCTCAGACATTTAAACTTTCCCAGCATATGGATTCTTTCTTGTCTCTTTATTTCCTCATTTATATTTTCCTAACTCAAGCTCTTCTCTTTCCCACAGTTCATGCTATCTTTATATTTATTCTGATAAAGTGTTATGATGAAGATAAAAAGGTAATATGTTTCCCATTTATTTTCTTTGTTCAAAATCGCAATTTCCATAGAGCTTATAGTCTGTGTGCCACGGCTTGAAATTTCACCGAACGACATTCCGCTGTTCAGCTGCGTGTGTGCGCGAAGCGTCTTTCAAATCTAGGTCACGCTTTCAATTGATTGTTATTGCTGTGGTAGCACATGAAAGTAGAGTACCTTGATGAAATGAAAAAAAAATCGCGACCAAGGTTCGCAAAGGCGTGCAGCGGCACGGAATGTCGTTCCGTGAAATTTCAAGTCTTGGCACACAAACTATACAAGGGTTCCCTAACCTGCAAAAATGAAGAATGATATTTAATTTTTCAGCTCGACTACTATATTGCAGTCCCTTGGATGGAATTTTTCACGATAAGCGGTGTCACCGGTCCGATTTTGGTGATGCTACAATATTTCACTCCGGATGATTACGAAGCTAATGTTTTCTTTGGCTTTTATTTCATTTTCGCGTTATGTTGTCCCCACATTCTGATATTTTTGGACGCTGTTCTATGCCTCCATCGTCTTTTCAGCTTTTTTCAAGTCGCGCCGTGGTTTTGTAAGAGTTTTAAATGGTGAGTTTTGAATGATCTTGAAGTATTTCTGACAACGCGTAAGCCGTTTCATGGTCGGCTGCTAGCTCATAAAGCTTTCCCAAAATATTCTACAGAAAAAAGACACTCTATTCAAAAAGGATAGGACCCCCCCCGTCGATTTTGGACTTTCTGGCGAAATACGGAAAGATATCAAACATCTGTAAGTGCCATTCGATTCAGAGCCAAACTTTCATTATCCTAGCTCTTTTCCCACTAGAATGCCGTCTAAAAAACCGTAGAAAACTTGGAAACAGATGATATGAGAACAAAAAAACCACTCATGAAAAAAAAAAAATGAAAGTCAAAATTTCCAGATGGTCCTATCCTTATTGAACGATCCAAAAACCGTTTTTCGATGGCATTCTTGTGGGGAAAGAGCTAGGATAATGAAAGTTTGGCTCTGAGGGTTATTTTGTACTCTGAATCGAATGGCACTAACAGATTTTTGATGTTTTTCCGTATTTTGCCAGATAGTCCAAAAACGGAGAAGGTCCCATCCTTATTGAACCGTGTGTATGAAGATGACTTAATTTTGGGCTTACAGTAAACTTCTCGTTATGTAATATTCTTTATGTGGCCCTAAGCTTGAAAATTTCCAAAAATTGAACAAATTTCAGGCCATTAACATTTGCAATTATAATATCCATTCCCCAATCTTTCATTATCACCTTCTATGTGCTCCAAACGTCGAAACCAATAGTTTCGAACCCAGATCAACTTATTACTCACCTAGAGATTCCATACATGGCAAGTTATTATTTTTTCGGGTTCATTTTCTCGGACTTTCATCTCAGTTTCTCTTTGACAGTCTTTTCATTGATTACTTAGGGAACAGATTCCTACCAATAGTCTCTACCAGTCACATGCTCTTTTCTCTACTCTCTAAAATCTTGGAATGTTGAAACATTTTTCAGCCACGAATCAGTAGGACAAGCTTTTCTAGATGTAGTTTTTCACGCTAATTTCAAAACTGATCTCGAAAGTTGCCCAATACGTCTGTGAAAAAAGTTATGGACCCTCAAAAGTCCGAAATTTCAGTGTCTCCAAATGAGCTTATTTTTGGAGGGTATGTAGATCTTGTTCCTCTGGTTACAGAAAAACCAATTTTGTTAATATTTGATTCACACTGGTGAAATTTAAACTTTCCTAAAATAAAACACGGCTTCATAAAGTTTCAAAAAAGTCCAACAGTGTACATTTTCTTTTCTGACGCTACTGTACGTCCTGAAACACCTTAACTCTGGCTCTGACTTTTCTGATTGGACTAGTCAAAAAATAAAAATTCATTTAGGTAGCCATCATATTAAAAATGTTGCTTGTAATTTTCACCTTAACTGGCTACATAATGATACTCTGGAGCGTGAACCGGCAAAAGTCGGCGATGACAACTTCGGCGACAAAAAACCAAAATCACACGACGATTGTCCTACAGGCCTTGCCCATTTCCATCTACTCTTTCGTGAGTTTTGAAGTTATTATTCTCGATTTTAACAAAATTACAGGTTTTCTTATTTTACGACATTATTTTAAAGTTTTCAACTTTCGATGGCTTCACAGGACAACTGATTTCTACATTTTATCTCGTCGTTATTTTTGTTTCAGGTGGAGATTAATCTATATTTTTTCCACAACTGTTTTCCAGGCTACGTCGTGCCTTTTTCATTCATTATTGGGAATCCGAAAAAGAGGAAAATCTTCACTTCATTCACCTTCAGGGATTGCTTCAAACCTAATAAAATATCGAACAAAAAAACTAAAGAATCTCCAGTTTTTATTCACAATTGAATAAAGAATTCTTTCTGGTTGAAACTTTCGAAATAATTAATAAAATTGAAGCATCTCGAAGCTAATTCTTGGAAGATGAATCGCCAAAAAGGACTCTAGCTGAGATTTCGGGAGTTCCAAGATCATAATTACTGTGGTAAAACCTATAGTTTGCCGTTTTTCTTGGTATTTAAGTTACAATTTACCGCCCCGGGCACATGATAGCAACGTGTAATTTTGGAGTTAATATAATGATGAGCTGGAGCTCCTCATCTCGGAGCCGCAGTATTTTCATGGGCAAAGTCGGAGAGGGTGGTAAAGGCTCCATAAAAATGTTCCCTTTTTGGGCGAAGAAGGTCCTCGGACCTTGGTAACGCGAACGGTACGCGAAACGGACGTGTCGGGGCATTTCTAGTGACCACTTTAGTAGCCTTAACGCTCTTAAGTGATCCCTTGAATCGCCCAAAAACGTCCGGAGCACGTCCGTTTCGCGTTACCAATGTCCGAGTCCCTTTTTGCTGCCTTTTTGCGCCCTTTCATCGGCTATTGTGCACCATTTTTGCTGCCTTTCCCTTTTTTCGCCAATTCTTGAGCCTTTAAAATCCCAGAAAAAACGGAAGGCTTGTTGAAAAAAACTCTTTTTGCTGCCTTTTTGCTACCTTCTTGCAGCCTTTTTGCTGCCTTTCTGTGGCCTTTTTGGAGCCTCTCCTTTCAGCGGCCATTATCCACCATTCCGACTTTGCCTGAGTATTATATTTTTTTTTTCAAATTTGACGTTCCAGCTTGAAAATTCTATACTAAAAGCCAAATAATACGAAAATTTAAAACTATACTATTGTAAAAGCAGCAAATTGAATTTTTGCGAAAATATTCGATCGTCAGAATTTTAATTTTTAGTTGTATAACGTGTAATTTCGGGTTGCTGGAACTCCCAATGTTAAACACAAAAAAGTAAAAAGCCCTTCACTTTTTTCAGATGGATCCGAATCGCGAAATTTTCGACATTACTCATATTATTTTGCCCCAAGCTCTACCCATCTTCCTACTTCATCTCGTCTTCATATCGATCCTGATTAAATTCTATGACGAAGATAAAAAGGTATGAATAAATCAAAATTTTAAACTTTTCCTTTCAGTTTGACTATTACCTTGCGGTACCTTGGATGGAAATTTTCACACTTGTCGGTGTTTCGGGACCCATTTTGGTAATAGTGTTGTATTATGCTCCAACTAGTGACATATTGAGCTTATTAGGCGGTTTTTATTTATTTTTCGCTTTGTGTTGTCCTCATGTTCTCGTATTCATCGACGCTGTTCTATGCCTTCATCGGCTTCTCAGCTTTTTTCAAGTCGCTCCGTGGTTTTGTAGGAATTTCGAATGGTGAGTTTCGATTTGGGTTTGATTATTTTTGGGGTTTCAACTCCATTCATTGGTCATTCGGAATGTTGAAAAAAAACGAACAGAGCTTTATGCTTCAAGAACGAATTTCATAAGAGAAGTATGTAAAATTCCAGGAGCTTCTGATTTCAGTACAAAACTAAAAATCATTGATTTGTCTCGTTTTGAAGATAAAAAAGCTGAAAGTGAGACAGAAATGGCAGGTTTGATAAAGGGCCGGCCCGTCAACCTATCAGCACCATTTTCCAAGCCCGCTCTCTGCCAGAATGGCGCACGGTGCGGTCTAGCCTTGAGCACTTCGGTGCGTAACTTGGGCCTGCACCTTGCAATATCGGTGATTTTTTTTGGTGCCGCACTGGGGCAGCACGCTAAAAGCACTGTTTTGACACCTATGCACCCGTGTGGCACCAAAAAATCACCGATGTTGCACGGTACAGGCCCAAGTTACGCACCGAAGTTCTCAAGGCTAGACCGCACCGTGCGCCATTCTGGCAGAGCTTCGGCCCGGATTTTGGGTGACCCCAAGCAAAAAAGCTCGAAAAGTGCATTTTTCTCCAAGCCAAATATAAAAATTTTTAACAACAAAAATCACAAGTTTGGTTCTTTCTTTCTCTTCAAACATCAGCAGAAGCTGATATTGAACATGTCTATCCCGTTCACGGCTGGCATGGGACATCGAACGGGCGGTTTAGTTTTCACGGCGAAGATTTTGGCTAAGCCTTCCATGAGAGCCCCATTTTTTGACTTTATTTTTTTCTAAATAATTTTTTCGATATAAAGAAAAACTGGAAACCGAATAAATTCAATAGAAAAAAAATAGTTGAAGAAATGAGGCTCTTATTACAGGGTGGCCAATAAATATTGAAACCGTTTTTTGTTTGATCGCTGCTTTTTGCACAACGGACTGGCCATTGAATTTTTTTGTTTATTTCGTTCATTCATGCTCACTTATCATGTGTTTGAAGTTACAGCTCCTACTTTTCAGTATTCAGGTAATGGTGGCCCCATCTCCGTACCGTACCGCAATCATTCATTGTGTCAAAAGCTGAATGACAAATTCAGAGATAGTTAAAAAGCTGAAAGTGTCTCGTGTTCTCGTTTTTCGAACTGCACAACGCTATCGGCGTCTCGGTACTTCAGATGACATGCAAATAGGTGACGTCCAATCAACGTCACGACTCCAGAAGCAGTCAAAGCCGTTCGAGAGAAAATCAGACGCACTCCGGAAAGAAGCATGAGAAAGATGTCAAAAGACTACGAAATGAGTCAAGGATCGATGAGAACTATTGTCAAGGACAAGCTGAAGATAATTCCCTACCTTATGCAGAAAGGAGCCTTTAACGGCCGAAACCATCCGATCATCGCTACTGACTATCAGAGTGCCTGTGAAAAAGGAAAAATTCTGAATAAAATTCCGCATCCGGCTTCCGTGATGGTTTTTGCCGGAATTACCGCTGACGACAAAACTCCGCTGATTTTTGTGGATCCTGGAGTCAAAGTGAACCAAGTATACTACAGGGCGTAGATTTTAAAGTTGGGGGTGTTGCCCTGAGCCAATTCTCACTACGGAAACCGACCATGGACCTTCCAGCAAGACGGCGCCCCCGCCCCCGCGCCAAAGGGACTCAAGAGTGGTGTCGCGCCAATTTTCCGAGTTCATCTCGGCTGCTGATTGGCCTGCTTCCTCGCCCGACCTCAACCCGATGGACTATGCCGTGTGGATATATCTGACCGAGAAGGTCTCTTCTAAGAACTACCCAAGTATCAAAGCCCTGTAGACCGCGCTCATCAAGAAATGAGACGAAATCGACGACGACTACCTTCGTGCCGTGATCGATGCGTATCCAAAGAGACTGAAGGCCGTTATCAAAGCTAAAGGAGGACGTTTTGAAAACTATTCTTGAATTTTGTTTCTATATTGTATGAATAAAATTTGTTCCAAGTTTGGTGGTGTTTGGTTGACTTTTGAGAAAGTTATAACGTTTCAAACGCGTTTCAATATTTATTGGCCACCCTGTAAAGGCGCTTGTAGAGTCGCCATGATCTACCTTCGCCGAGCAAGTTATACCACCCGTTCGCTGTCCCTAACCAGCCGTGAACAGGTAAACAATAGTTCGTCGGTGAAAATTTTGAGTTATAATGAAAAATAAAGTTCAAAAATTTATTCGATGCCAGCCTGGCCCAAGCGCTTTTTCGCAAAAAAAAAAGCCCGGGCCGCCCAAACTGACGCCGAAGGATGAAAAAACATCCGGGTACTATCTCTATGGTTCCTGGTTCGGAGGTCGATGCAAGTAGCTACCGGGTAGCTACCTGACGTTCGCGATTTCTACCGGAAAGTCTGGAATTGCTTTTCGGGTCGTTATTTTCTGTTTCAGCTTCATTCAATAAGACCCTGGAAGACTTAGGAAGGTGTAAAAAAACACTGGTGCTAAATAAACGACCAATGTGCCAGCCAGTGGCGATCGCGAATTTCAGGTAGCTACCCGGTAGCATCAAGATACCTCTCCGGTACTATCCAGGTACCATAGAGATAGTACCCGGTCGCATACAAATGACCACCGATTACGATACGCCGATTGAATTGAGTTACTATCCGCTACCTACTTCTATCCACCTCCCGACTCACCAGTGTAGAAAGTACTTTTAAAAAATGCTCTTATTTTTTCACTAAAACAAAAATCGTTTCGTAGCCGCTATAAGCCATCCCAAGTCAAGTCATACACATGAAAAAAAAATTCAAAAGCTTCAAAACATAATTTTTCCAGGCCGTTGGGTATTGCTATAGGAATATCGCTTCCCGAATCTGTGATTATCGTATTTTACGTGCTTCATGCATCGAAACCAATGTATTCGAAGCTAGATATCCTAGTCGAAGCCGTAGAAACTCCTTACTTGGTGGGAAATTTCAGTTTGCGATTATTATTGACTCTTTCCTCAGATTGCGGTCATTGTGAAAATGTTCCTGGTGACGTTCACCTTGTCCGGCTACATTTTGATCTTGTGGAGCGTGAACCGGGAAAAGTCGGCGATGTCGACGTCGGCATCGAAGAAACACAGCCACGTGACGATTATCCTGCAGGCCTTGCCCATCGCCCTCTACTCCGTCGTGAGTTCCGAGCCTGAAATACTCGAAAACTTGGCAAGATTCCAGCTTTTCCTATTTTTCGACCTCTTCATGAAGTTCTTCCTCATCAATTACTTCCCCTTGCAATCAGCCATTATTTACCTTATATTCGTTTTCACTTCAGGTTTTGACTGGATTTTTTTCTATTTTCAAAAACGACCTTTCAGGCTATGTCGTACCTTTGTCATTCATTATCGGGAACCCGAAATGGCGCAAAATCTTCACATCGTTCAGCTTCAGAAATTGTTCAAGATCCAATAAAGTTTGGGCGAGAAAAGCTACCAGAACTTCTGATTCTACCCCTGAATAAAGAAATTTGAACCGTTTGATTACAAGGAAATGTAACATGAAACGTCAAGATAATGTTCTAAATGGAAGGGTCCAGACAAAAAAATTGCAAAAAAACCTTAGGGAATTTCTAAGTGAGAGTAGTTCTACGAATCTAAAAAGGTTCACCCCAGAGTTTCAAAAAAATTCTGTGTAACTTTTTAGTTGTTTTTAATATTCAAAATGTTCGAGAATATATGAAAGTAGAGGTTTCACACCCAGACACAGGATGCTCTGTACCTCTCACTGTCCCTAGAAAAAAAATTAATAAATACTCCTAGGGATGGATTCAACCGAATGGACTTTCACACAAGGAACAACTATCAGAGTTTTGAAATTCGATCCACTGGGAAAATTTTTAGTGGCCACTATAGAAGCTCGCCAAGGACTACTTCGACACTAAAGTGGCCACTAAACCCCCCTCTATAGTAGCCACTATTGTCCGTTTTAGTGGCTACAGAAGTGTTTTAAAAACTACCGAAGTGGCCACTAAAGACGATCTCTATTTAGTGGCCACTTCAGTAATTTTTCATCCAGTATTCCTTCCAGTAACTTTGATAATTTTGAAACAAACGGATCTTTTATGTTGATCCATTGACCCCTAAAGTGGCCACTAAGACTTTTAGTTGTCTAGTAGTAGCCCTTAGACCTCTATAGTGGCCAGTAATTTTAGACCCCTTAAATGGCCACTAATTTGACTACTATAGTGGCCACTAAAAATTTTCCGAGTATTTTTAAGAGACGAATTACATGGTCGTGATTAGGATTTTCTCTTTCTTCTGAATGAAGAAAAAGCTGAAGAAAATAAAAATACAGCGAGGCCGGTATTGAATCGGAATCAGTTGTCGTTAGGAGTCACACATAAATGTCCATGTTCAAACAGGGAAGTCATTGAAGTTACTTTCCCATATTATTAGAAATAAGTTTAAGGCTGCAATTTTCGCTCTAGCCAAAAACTGCATGTAAAAGGGGCGTGGCCAGCCAATCAGAGGCATTGTTCGCCAGAGCAAATTTTTCTCTATTAAAAACTCAACTCAAGCTTTTTATTCACTTCCAGAAAATAATATGAAAAGTCTCAAAAAAATATGATTTATCGATTTAAAAAAAGATTAACTATTTTTTTGAAAACTCAAAAACTGACTTGAGATCAAAACGACGAAGTCGATCCGAGTTGAATTTCTGCCGGGAACCCCGATTTTTTTGGAAAAAGACCTTCGGAAGAGCCGGCCCAGGCGAAAAAGTTGAAAATCGGTGGCCAGCATGTCCAAAAGGTAGGAAGTACCTGCAGAAAAACCTTGAATTTACAAAAATTAATGAGGTTTTCTCATATTTTATTCGCAAAAGGTCTTGAAACAAACAAAAAAAAGCATTTTTTTTTTAATGAGTAATTAGGCTGTTTTTTTCTTTGATCTACTCCGTTTTTTTCGAACTTGTTAAAACAACTTCAGACTTCCCACCGATTTCGAAAGACTGAATTCAAAAATCAGCTCAAAGCGTCCTATTTTTTTCATTAAAATACGGGTTTTTAATAAAAGTACATCTTGACGGCTTTCGACCTTCATTTCACACAAAAAAATCCATTTTTTCTTCATCAGTTTATTTTTGACAAGTCTAGGGTATAATGGAACGGATAAAAAAAAGTACAAATGAAAGGAAAAATTATAACAAATATCTTTTTAAGATAAAATAAATAGCAAGTACTGTAAGCAAATGAGAAAAATGAAAATGAGAGGGCAAAACTTCAGAGATCACTTGAGCCGAAATCTTTGGAGAGATCGAGACAAAGCCCAGATATTGAAGGATAGAAATTGGGAAGGTGGTTACAAAGTTCTGCTCAAGGGGGATTGGAGGCTTCGCTTTTCCAGCCAACATATATCGAAAAAAATAGTTGAAGGGGTCCTTCTTCTCATTTCCCGCGGTAGTAGATCCGCATTGGGTCATGATGTATCAGCGGTGGTCGAGAGAAACGACGGCGAGGAGCTGGAGCAGCTCGGACCGGCTCCACTTCTTCTTCTTCTTGTGTGCTCAACTGAAAGGTGATAGCGATGAATTGTAGAAATCAATAGAAAGGTCGAAGCTTCTCTAGCAATTTTTTAAGTTCTGCTATGGACTTGAAAAGGTGGTACAGTCCGTTTCTCGCGACTTGATAGCGTGGCATTTCTCTGCGCCCTCATTATCTCTCGACGTCTCTCTCATGTTTACGTGCTGTTTCCGTGTTTCTCTGACCTCGCCGGTGAGGGAACAGAGAGACGCAGACACTCGAAAACTGTCAAGTCGCGGCGGATGGACTATAATCTACTTGAATTCTTACCGAGCCACTCGAAGTCGAATCTTCTTCGACTTCTTCCAGCCCCTCGATTTCTTGGTCTTGACGCCGTGGCGGATCCCTGTATCGCCAACGAAGAGGGTCGTGGGCCATCAAGACCATCCGACGAGGAGCAGGTTCGTCTACAGGAGCTGGAGCACGTCGACGACGACGATTCTCCTCTTCGGATTTTTCGATCTGGGATACATGAAATGAACTCAATAATGATATAGTCTGTTCAGATTTTGAATGTCAAGCAGCTAACTCCACCCCCAAGGCTACAATATCTCTCGCGTCAATGTTTTATCTACAGATGACGATGTCCCTTTAATAAGGCTGCATTTTTGACTTCTTTTTCTATTTTTTAGATCAAAAAAAAGGGAAAGGAAGATTTATTAAGTCAAGAAAATTATATCCTTTGAAACATTTGTTTCACTAAAACTTTTTTTCAATATATCAAATCAATGAGGATGTCAAGGAAGATCTATTTCAAGTAAAAACTAACAAATCTCCCGTTGAGCCTGATCCTGAGCGAGCTTGGGCCTGGCCCAGGCGCGTTCACCTCCGTTTCCAACTCGGACCCGATCGAGGGAACTCTCGATCTTTTTGCTCTTTGAGCCGCTCCTGCTTGAACATGACGACGCCTTTTCTAGAAACAATAAGAAAAATTCTAGAAATTTCAAAAAGATCCTTTACTTGTGCCCTTGGCGCCTCTGCCAGGACTCGTCTCTGTCGATTTTCATCTTCTTCCTGATAATTCGGAAATGAAGATGATTATGGCTCAAAAAACTAACTCGATGGGCTGTATTGATAAAATTTAGGAAGACTTGAACGTCTTCATATTCTTGTCGAGACACTCCGATTATTCGCTGTCCAACTGTCATTTTCGGGCTAAAAAGGATTATTTTCGAAATAGAGCATGGAGAGGTGGAATAATCAATCAGTAAAAACAATTTCAGCTCTCAGAAGTATCATTTGAAGTTTTTTTATTCAAAGAAAAAAAGAATCCTTGACAGAAATGGGAATAAAAAAATAAAATTTTTTTAAACTGTTTAAAAAAATCAGACTATTTTTCTAAAGTTTTTTTCTGAAGTTATCAAAAAGTTTATTTACTACAGTATCATCTTAGAAAGAATTGAAGAAATATAAAAAAATAATATAAGAAAAAAAAGATTAAAAAAAAAGAACAGCTCGGTAGAGCCGACTTGGACGTGGAGGAAGTGTTTGGGAGGCGGTTTGGGACTCGGGTCCAAGCTCCGCCTTTTTTCGACACTTGGGCCTTTTCCCGCAGACTCTAGACTTGAAGGATCATACCACTTCATTCTGAAGCGAGAAATTTGCCAGAGGCATTGGGGATAAAGAATTTTAAAGGTGTCACTTTAGGGATATCATTTGCTCTTTTTTCAAAGTTATTTTGAATTTAGAATGGTGTTGACGTGGTGTATGTTTGGAAAATGCGAACGGTTGGTTATACGGTAGCCTTGAAAACTTCTGCTGGCAATCTTTTAAAAGACTCTCGGTTAATTTTGGAGCGATCTTGTCACTGTGAACTTCAAAAAAAAAAAGCTCGAAAAAAAAATCGATAAATGCTTCAGAATATATGAATATTGCTATGAATGCTGGAAAACAGGTTCAAAAAAAGAATTGCGAAAAAAATGTATTACGTTAAAATATCATAATCGTGGTTGTACTTGTCTAAATTGGACTGTTAAAAATTTGGCAATTTGAAAAAAATCTAATTTGAGCCAGTTTTTCCGGAACTTATCTGAAAGTTTTATGAAAAAAATTTTTTTCTTATTACGTCTTGAAAAAAATGTTAATTTAATTTAAAGAAATAAGTTCAATCTTTGGAATGATTATAATTACTTAAAGTTTTTAAAAGTTCGTTTGAACTTTCACACGTTTCCATTCCTTCATTTTGATCCTTTCTTCAGTTTTTTTCAAGTTTAAAGCCGCTGAGTTCAAATTTTCCAATTTTGAAATAGAGAAGGATCTATTTTTATGGTTGGCAAGGTCTCCTCGCTCTTCTCGGAAAAAATCGCACGTCATCAGCCGCGAAACTCGGCTCTTTTCAAGGTAACGACATGCCTGGGGAAGGGTCAAGTTATCACTTTTCGCGGATATCCGTCGCTTTTTTGGGGTTTGAAGCGATAAAAACGTGACAGGCTAGAGAAAGTTGGGAATTTATGGTCTAAACATCTCTTTATTTGAATTCAAACTTTCCGAGAAACGCTTTGTTTCCAAAATTTGAATGATAGACTTCAAAAGTATGAGCTCAAACATGGAAAATTGTCATTTAAAGCATCGATTTCCAATGAAGGAAATGGAGTATTTTGAAAATACAAGGTTATTTCTATATTTGAAACAAGAAAAGTGTGAAACTAATGAACTTTAAGTGTAAGTTTTGAAATTATGATCTAACAACTCAATTTGTTTGAATAAAAAAGCTCCTAGCGACAAGAACTACTATTGGAAAAATTCTTAGTGGCCACTATAGGGTTTTGACGTTCTGGTGGCCACTCTAGTAGTCAAATTAGTGGCCACTATAGAGGTTTTGGCACACAATTTGAGAATATGTTTTTCAGTGAGAAAACTTTTGATGGTTTGAATTTTCAAACTTTTTTTGAGTTCAGGTTGATTAAAATTTGAAAGACTGCCGGGAAAACCCAAATCCATTTGTTTCGTGCCTCCCGCACGATGGCGACTGGGGTTATATCTTCAATTTTGAAGGAAAACTAATTTTTCTCGACAAGAACTATTGGAAAAATTCTTAGAGTCCACTATAGGGTTTTGACGTTCTGGTGGCCACTCTAGTAGTCAAATTAGTGGCCACTTAAGGGGTTTTTAATTAGTGGCCACTATAGTGGTCTAAGTGCAACTACTAGACCACTAAAAATTGTAGTGGCCACTTTAGGGGTCAATGGATCAAGATAACCTGTCCGATCTGTTTGTTTTAAAATTATCAGAGTTACTGGAAGTGATACTGGATGAAAAACTACTGAAGTGGCCACTAAATGGAGAACCTCTATAGTGGCCACTAAAACGGAAAATAGTGACCCCTATAGAAGTGGGTTTAGTGGCCACTTTAGTGTCCAAGTAGTCCTTGGCGACCCTCTATAGTGACCACTGAAAATTTTCCCAGTACTGAAAATATATTATGGTAGATTTATTCCACTCCATTTTGAGACACGTTTTGCTTTAAAAAGTATAAAAAAAGTTTTTGATTAGTCATTCAATTTTGAGGGGCTTACATCAAAGTTTGAAAATTCATAAAAAAATTTATCAACCTTCCATCCAGGACAACCAAGGTTTTCTGATTAAAAATTGGGAAAGTCCAAAAAAGGAATCAAATGAGAAACTGATTTCACGGATCGGTTCCTTTTTGATTAACCCCACGCATTCTCCCCATAAGTTTTCGAATAAACAAGTTGAACCGCACCGCGACCGCGACGCTTTGAGCCATTCCCGAGCGGAAAATCAAATTTTTACCACTTCTCAAATGCAAAGTTTGTCACAAAAAATGCGTGGGGCGAAAAAAAGGAAACGATCCGTGAAATCAGATTCTCGCTTAAAGTTCATTAGTTTCACACTTTTCTTGTTTCAAACATCAAAATAAGCTTGTTTATTTGAAATGCTTCAGTTCCTTGTTTGGAAATCGATAGTTTTAATGACAAATTTCCATGTTTGGGCTCTATTTTTTCGATTTTTCAAAGTACAGTACCGTCCACAAAAGTATATTTCAAAGTGGTTTTTCGAGCATAACTTCTATGAAAATGGTTCAAATGTCTTTAAACTTCGCATAGATTTCAAATAGCTATGCAATAACTCATTCCCGTAAGCATAGTTTATTAGATTGAGTCAGACCAAATTTGTGAGACAAAAACCGAGATCTTTCAGGTGAGGTTTGAAAAATCATATCACTGTTCAAAAAATTTTTTATACTTTCAAAGCGGAATACGTCTCAAAACGGAGTGGAATAATTCTACCGTAAGATATTTAGAGTAGTTCTTATCGCTGGGAGCTTTTTTATTCAAAAAAAGGGAGATGTTAAGATCATAAATTCAAAAATTCCGCCTAAAGTTTATTAGTTTCACACTTTTTTTGTTTCAAACATCAAAATAATCCGGTTCCTTGATTGGAAATCGATAGTTTAAATGAAAACTTTCAGTATTTGGGCTCTTTCTGAAGCCTCTTTTCTTCAGTAGTTTTTCATTCAGTATTCCTTCCAGTAACTCTGATAATTTTAAAACAAACGGATTGGACCAGTTATGATGATCCCTTGACCCCTAAAGTGGCCACTAAAATTTTAGTGGTCGAGTAGTAGCCCTTAAACCTCTATAGTGGCCACTAATTTGACTACTAGAGTGGCCACCAGAACGTCAAAACCCTATAGTGGCCACTAAGAATTTTTCCAATAGTAGTTCTTGTCGCTAGGAGCTTTTTTATTCAAACAAATTGAGTCTTTAGATCATAATTTCAAAACTTCCGCTTAAAGTTCATCAGTTTCCCACTTTTCTCATTTCAAAAATCAAAATAACCTTGTTTATTCAAAATACTCCATTTCCTTCATTGGAAGTCGATGGTTCAAATGACAATTTTCCATATTCAAGCTCTTTTTGAAGCCCTTTTTTCAAATTTTGAAAACAGAGTTTCTCGGAATGTTTTAATTCGAATAAAGAGATGTTTAAACCATAAATTCCCAACTTTCTCTAGCCTGTCACGCTTTTATCGCTTCAAAACCAAAAAAAGCGACGGATATCCGCGAAAAGTGATAACTTGACCCTTCCTCAGGCCTGTCGTTACCTTGAAAAGAGCCGAGTTTCGCGGCTGATGAGGTGCGATTTTTCCGAAGAAGTGCGAGGAGACCTTGCCAACCATAACAATGTATCCTTCTCTAGTTCAAAATCGAAAAATTGAAATTCAACGGCTATAAACTGGGTAAAACTGAAGAAGCTAACTAAATGAAGAAAACTAGAAAAAGTTGGGTCGATTTTTTTTTTGAAAATTTTGAGCAACCGGTAATTTTGAACTCATCCTGTTGCATCGTGAAAAAAATAACTGATTTTTAAAATTTTTCAAAAACAAATTCAGATAAATCCTCAAACGGGAATCTTTTTACAAAAACAATTAACTTATCCAAGAGTTTCAAAAAAAATTTTTGTTTGTGAATGATTCGAATAAAACTTGAAGTTGAAAAATATTTCAAACTGAAGCTACCGTATACCTAACTTTCCGCTCTCTGCAAACACAGTAACAGTAAACCGGAAACTTCCAAGGTATCATAAATAATCTCAAAAAGAAAGATCACTGAAGTAACACCTTCAAAGATCTTCATTCCCAGTGCCTCTGGCAAATTTCTCACCTCACATTGAACCGGAATGATGTCTGCGGGAAAAGGCCCAAGTGTCGAAAAGAGGCGGAGCTTCGGCCCGAGTCCCAATCCGCCTCCCAACCACATCATTCTGATCCAACTCGGCTCTACCGAGCTGTTTTTTCTTCATCTTTTTTTTCTATTATTTTGATATTTCTTCGATTTCTTCTGGGTTAATACTGTAGTAAATAAACTCTTGATAACTTCAGAAAAGTCGTTTTTTTGAAAAAGTTTTACTTCCTAGTATTTTTGTCAAGGTATTCCTTTTCTTTGATGAGTCAAGGTTCTGAAATGAATTTTTTTTTCCTTCTTGAATAAAGTTTGATGAGAATTGTAAGCCTTGCTTCTGTCTTATTTTTTTCTCTTCATAATCGTTTCAAAAATCATTTTTTCCATGACTAATCAAAACTTTTTTATACTTTTAAAGCAAAACGTGTCTCAAAATGGAGTGGAATAAATCTACCGTAATATATTTTCAGTACTGGGAAAATTTTCAGTGGTCACTATAGAGGGTCGCCAAGGATTACTTGGACACTAAAGTGGCCACTAAACCCACTTCTATAGTGGTCACTATTTTCCGTTTTAGTGGCCACTATAGAGGTTCTCCATTTAGTGGCCACTTCAGTAGTTTTTCATTCAGTATCACTTCCAGTAACTCTGATAATTTTAAAGCAAACAGATTGGACCGGTTATTTTGATCCATTGACCCCTAAAGTGGCCACTACAATTTTAATTGGTCTAGTAGTTGCACTTAGACCTCTATAGTGGCCACTAATTATAAACCCCTTAAATGGTCACTGATTTGACTACTAGAGTGACCACCAGAACGTCAAAACCCTATAGTGGCCACTAAGAATTTTTCCAATAGTTCTTGTCGAGAAAAATTAGTTTTCCTTCAAAATTGAAGATATAACCCCAGTCGCCATCGTGCGGGAGGCACGAAACAAATGGATTTGGGTTTTCCCGGCAGTCTTTCAAATTTTAATCAACCTGAACTCAAAAAAAGTTTGAAAATTCAAACCATCAAAAGTTTTCTCACTGAAAAACATATTCTCAAATTTTGTGCCAAAAAAATTTGAGTTTTTCTTTCATTAAAGGCTTCACTAGAATTATTGAGGCCTCAAAAAAGTTAGACACTCGATTTAATCAAAATATTATTTCTGAAGTTTCTTTACGCGATGATATTGAGTTATTCAGAAAAAGCCCACAATTTGAGAATATCTTATATATTCAGAATAAAAAAATAAAAAAATGTTTGACGGTTTGAATTTTTCAAATTTTTTTGTGGAGTTCAGGTTTAAAATTTTAAAAAAACCGTGGGGAAAAAAACCAAATCCTTTTTGTTTCGTGCCTCTCGCACGATGGCTACTGGGATTTTTCCAAGTTTTGTTGGCAGCCGAAGATGCCTTGAATTGTTTTTACGCGCTGAAATCGGAAAAAAATGTCTGAAGGATATGAAAATAAAAAAAAGGAATTTTTGAAAATTGTATACTGTGAAAAAAACGTCCCAGACTACTTTCAATTTTTTTCAAAGCTCAAAACTTCTCATTTGTGTACGCTTTTCTGTATTTTCTGTATAATTATTTTCAAGAAATCATCTCTTCATTGGGATATGAATATAGTTTCTAAACACCTTTTGAACAATTTCAAAAGTTTTTTAACAGCGAACCTAGAATGAAACTTTTTCCTCCCTGGGGTTTTTTTGAAAATATCATTTTTATAGAAAAAAATTTTTTTAGTTGACCTAGAATGGTGTAGGCCCCCTTGCTTCGGTAACCGTAACGGCAACAAAAAACTTTTTTTCGACCAGATATTTTGATTTTGAAACTAGTTATGAGCGAAAAACCTCGCAAATTTGTATGTCGGTTCCCGGACAGACAACTTTTTGGGGTGAAAAAGTTTTTTACTTGTTTTGATTCGGAAATGACCTACTAGATGTAAAAATGTGTGCTGATCACAATTTTTTTGGTTCCAAGCTGAAAAAAAAACGGAAAAAACGGAAGTTATTCGAAATTTTTACTTAAAATACATGTTTTTTTGATTTTTCGGGTCTTAAATGGAAAATTCGCCTAATCCAAGTTTAGCTCAACAAGAGAATATTTTTTGTGGTTTTGTTGAAAGCAAGAAAGAACGCTGGTTTTCAATTTCATACACTGGGTTTGATTTTTCTGAGAAAAATTCTCTAATATGAGCAAGAATGATATATTAGATTTTTTTAAAAAAATTGACGGAATGTATATTGCACCTCATGACAAACTTTGGTTGAGTTTCGTTGATTCTTTGTCGAGATATAGATTTTCGAATGGGTTCTACCGTATTCCTTCGAGCTACCGTATCTCGAAAACGGCTCGAATGATGCTATTCAGTTTTTTTTTTTCAAAAAATCCTAAAAATCGTGTTCTACAACATATCTGATTCAGAGAAAAAATCACCCTAACGCTCTTTTTTTTCCAACTCATCCTAAACCCAAATGGCGCAGAACAAGTCTTCGCCTAATGAATTTCTTCCAGCAAACGCTAAGATGAGCCGACCAGACCGACGAGGATTTAAAAGTTTTTTCAACCGTTACCGCATCATGAACAGACTCAGGGTTAGTTTTTCAAGAGCCAAATCATATTCAAGTCCAAATTTTCAGTTGAATGGCGATGACCAAAGGGGTCCGCTCCCCAATATGAGAGCGCATGAAGAGGTAAATGATTTTCTTGAAAATTCTAGTAATTTTCCATTTTTTTTTTCTAGAGACGCCGAGAAGAGGTGGTTCTGCCTCAGAGACCCCCCCGACTCCCACAGTTTGTGGCTGAAGTCGAGGGATCGGAGTTGGAAGATGGCAGGCCTGAGCGAGGAAACGTCGTCAACGTAAGAATTGTTAGTTTTATTTTTTTTTTTTAATTCAGAAAACTTTGCTTTTGTTGTCAAAAAAACCTTTGAATTGAGCTTGAAATCTCGAAAAATCTGATAAAAAATAAAATATACTGAAATTTACAGGCTCAGCTGCGTGGACAAGAAGGTATTCAACTACGAGGCAATGAGCAGGTTTGTCTATTTTCATACCAAAACTGGCGAATATTTTTCCTATTTCCTACTGAATCCAAGATCCATTTAGGTAGTTCCCTTAAACAATCCCATAAAAATAGAAAAACTGAATAATTTTTTCGCCTAAGAATTGATGAAAACTTTATTTTATCAATGGGAAACTGAATATTAAAAATGAAAAGCTGGGAAAATTTTTAGTGGCCACTATAGGGTTTGACGTCTTAGTGACCAATATAGCAGTCAAATTAGTGACCACTTAAGGGGTTAAAAATTAGTGGCCACTATAGAGGTCTAAGTGCTACTACTAGACCACTAAAATTTTAGTAGCCACTTTAGGGGTCAATGGATCAACATAACTGGTCCAATTTGTTTGTTTTAAAATTATCAGAGTTACTGGTAGAAATCTGGATGAAAAACTACTGAAGTGGCCACTAAAACGGAAAATAGTGGCCACTTTAGTGTCCTCTCCAAGTAGTCCTTTGCGAGCCTCCATAATGGTCAAGTAAAATTTTTTCCAAACTTTCGAAAATGAAATTTCGATATGAATCGGATTCTTTCAAAATTCACGAGGATCTCATTTTATCTCTAACTTTTGGAAATTCAAGCTTTTGATAAGGATCGCAGCCAGAAATCTAGGTTTCAACTGTCCCTTTTTGTGTTCATAACTGAAATGAGTTTCCAAATATCATTTAACCGCCAAAAATTGATACACAATACTTTCTAGGCTTTAACGGGGTGATGTAAGCTCGCCATTACCGAGTCCCTCTCTATACATATTTGTTTTAGGACGAAGCGTCGGAGGAGGAGACGCGACGTCGTCGACGGGTGGTAGAAGTACGTGCAGCGCCACGGCGGATGCTACTAATAGCACACGATCCGCTGTGGCGGCGATACCACGAACGGCCACGTCGCCAAGAACAGGACGAGGAAGTAGAAGAAGAGCAAGAGGAAGAGCCCGTGGCGAGGGCTCCAATTGCAGATGACTCGGTAAGAATTCAAGTAGAATAGCTTCTTTTCAAGTCCGAATGAGCCTTTGAATTAAAGAAGCCAAAAATGCCCTTTCCATTGAGTTTCCTAATCAACCTCTATCACCGCTATCACCTTTCAGGACTCGAGTTCTCAAGAGGAGGAGATGGAGGCCCAACCAGCTCGTGCAAGACAGTGAGGCTCTTCATAATCTTTCTCAATGTAATTTTCACTGGACTAATTCAAGCAAAACAAAATAAAATTTTTTTTTGATTTGCCTCGAATTGTGACATACATGGGCTGACAGGGTACTTATCACTTTCGTACCCCCTATTCATTCAAGTGGCTTTCCAAACAGCTGAAAATGTCTCCATAATAATTATTGAGCTTTTTCGATTGTTTTGAGTGGCGTATTGATAGAATATCTCTTATCCACGCTCCGAGCGGTCGATAAATCCGCGAGAAATCGTAGAAATCCACCCAGAAGTTATGAGTTGATCCGAATTTCGTTTAAAATACTTCCAATGAAGTAATTACATGTGCTCACCAACCCTTAGACCATTCGTATTTCTTTGCAAAAAAGTCAATTTCCGAGCTCTAAAAAAAAATACTTTTTGAAAACTCGCAGTTTTTGGCAAAAAATCAATCACACTAACCTCGAGCATACCCTATATAAAGACAAAGTTTCTGATTTCGGAACTTTCGGACGTTTTTTAACCAAGTTACATCGTTTCAAACTGTTACCACTTGACGGGTTGCGTACTCTCCCGTACTCCCCCAAAAAGCATTCATCGATCTGATTTCAATTTCAATTCACATTATCAACTACATTATATGATCTGGCTGAGTTTCAGGCCGTTTGAATGAGTTTTGAAAAAAAAAATCATTTTTTGGGCTATTCAAAAGTGGTTTTCTGAAATCCGTAATTTTTCGCTCGAAATTATTACCAACTTAGAGTTCACACCGAATAAAAGTGAATATTGAAATTTCTAAACTTCCGGACGTTTTTAGAGGCGAAAAATTGCGAATTTTAAAAAACTTTTCAGTAGTTCGAAAAAAGATTTTCCTCATCCAAACGGCCTGAAACTTGGCCAAATTGAAGGACTCAGTTGATAATGGAGATTCACATTGAAATCAGATCGATGAACGCTTTTTGGGGGAGTACGGGGGAGTACGCAACCCGTCAAGTGGTAACTTTCTCGTGTACGTAGCTACTTCCAGTAGCTCGCAAAACAAGATATTAGAAAACATTAATTGTTATCTCATCCCTAAAAACCAGTTCACATCGAAAGTTTCTGCGGGGGTGCACGTACTTTTCCCAGGGGGGTACATGCTTTTCCCAGGGGAGTACGTACTTTTTTAAGGGGGTACGTGATGACGTCACAAAAATTGGTTGGTTAGCCCATGTATTTAGGGACCGCAGAGCCACGCCCATTTCACTGTTTTTTCTTCAATTCCTTCTGCGTTAATACTGTAGTGAATAAACTCTTGATAACTTCAGAAAAGTCGTTCTTTTCAAAAAATTTTAACTCCTAATAACTTTTGTCAAGGTATTCCTTTTCTTTGATGAGTCAAGGTTCTGAAATGAATTTTTTTCCTTCTTGAATAAAGTTTGATGAGAATTGTAAGCCTTGCTTCTGTCTTATTCTTTTTCCTCTTCATAATCGTTTCAAAAATCAATTTTGTAACAGGATTAGAAAATTAGGAAATAAAAAGAAAAACAGAAAGGATTTTAAAGAAAGGAAAAAAGGAATTTTCCTGGGCAGCCGCGAACACGCGCCCTGCAGCATCCCTCAAGGGGCGAGTGAAGGGGTGAGGAAGCGTCCACGAAGGAGCGGTCAATTTCAATTTGTTTTTTGATCTTTTCTGAATATTTTTTTGTTTCTTCGTTAAAAAGAGCGGGAAACAGCTCGAAAGCTTTTTAGGGAATATTTCCCTCAGTCGCAACTCTCTCCTGTTGCTTGACTGGCAATCTCGTTCAAAGATGTAGAGTTTTGGTTGAGCTTAGCTCCCTTGGTTCCCGCTCTTGGGATTTTTTTTTTCTGTTAAACAGGATCTCATTTTTAACTTTATCTAGGACTTGGGTTGTTTTAGTTCACGTTCGTGTTTAGAAATGACCCACGTTGACCGAGAACAATTTCTTCTTAGATGGAAGGAGTTCTCAGGGTTTAATTCTAACCGTTGACTACTTTTACTCAGGACTCTTAAGACTGGGATTGTTTTAAAAGAGGTAGTCAAAATCTAGGCCAGGTTACGGTAGGTTTGAATATTTGAATATTTATTTCACTCTGATACATAAAACAACATGAACTACAAATAAAAATACATAGTTTGAGCAAGAATTATATTAGAGTGAAATTAGGGACCGGTTTTTAATACGCCCTCACGAGCGAATTTACCGGTATAGAGAATAGGACACGTAGTAGGATTTTTGATTACAGTAGACGTAAGGGAATGTTGGAAAAGAGTTCTTCGTTGCTTAGCGAGTCGAGAAACTTTCTGAAACGGGTGGTAGACGTGTTAGGGTTGAATCTTGAGCAGAGTCTATTCCAAAGAGGAATGACAGTGCTAAAAAAAAAAAGTTTTTCTTCGGAAACTAGGAACTCGTGTTTTTTCACATTTTTCTGGTGTATGGGTTTTTTCAACACGTGTTTTTCGCATCTCCCCTCCTTCTGTACTTCCGGTTTTATCTTGTAATAACCAAATTATAAAGATTTCGTTTATGAAGCGTTTGTTTGATGATGATGAACCAAAGTTATCTGGGATTAACGCCATCTACCGCGGAGTTGTCTCGCTTGGAATCTGTCCTTTTAGGGGAGGCTCCGGGGCACAGTCGGCGACATTTTTCCCAAGAGAAAAATTAGATTTCCTTCAAACTTAAAGATAGAATAATTAATTTTTTTTTTAACTTTCTTATTTTTTCCAGCAAACGCTGAAGATGAGCCGACCTGACCGGCGAGGATTCAAAAGTATCTTCAACCGCTACCGCATCATGAACAGACTCAGGGTTCGTTTTTCAAGAGCCAAATCATATTCAAGTCCAAATTTTCAGTTGAATCGCGAGGACCAAAGGGTCCGCTCCCCAATATGAGAGCGCATGAGGAGGTAAATGATTTCCTTGAAATTTCGAGTAATTTTTCCGTTTTTTCTAGAGAATTCGAGAACAGGTGGCTCCTCCTCAGAGACCGCTCAAACTCCCACAATTTGTGGTTGAAGTCGAGGGATCGGAGTTGGAAGATGGAAGGCCTGACCCAGGAAACGTGGTCAACGTCAGAATTGTTAGTTTTATTTTTTTTTTATTTCAGAAAACTGCTTTTTTTGTCAAAAAAAACCTTTGAATTGAGCTTGAAATATCGAAAAATCTGATAAAAAATAATAAAATACTAAAATTTACAGGCTGAGCTGCGAGGACAAGACCAAGTGGGAGGCGCTCAGCAGGTTTGTCTATTTTTATTTCTATTTCATACTTTTTTTCTATATTATACCAAAACTGGCTATTCTTTTTTTCTATTAGATTTGAAATTTTTTTATTCATTTAGATAAATCCGACAATATTTTTTTAAACTATCCCTCAAAAAAATAGAAAAAAACAAGATTAACTTTTTTTCGCCTAAGAATTGATGAAAACTTTCTTTTTTTCAACTGAATATTAAAAAAATGAAAAAAATTTTTTTAGTGGCGTCTATAGGGGCTTGACGTTTTAGTGGCCACTTAAGGGGTTAATAATTAGTAATTACTATAGAGGTCTAAGTGCTACTACTAGACCACTAAAAAAATTTTTAGTGGCCACTTTAGGGGTCAATGGATCAATATAACTGGTCCAATCTGTTTTTTTTTAAAGTTATCAGAGTTACTGGAAAGAATACTGGATGAAAAACTACTGGCTAAACAAAGAACCTCAATAGTGGACACTTAAGTGTCCTTTCCAAGTAGTCCTCAAACGTTTGAAAACACATTCTCGATATGAATCCCTTTTTGTCCCTGTTTGTGTTCATAATTAAATTGAGTTTCCAAATATTCATTTGACCGCCAAAGATGAAACACAATGCTTTCTAGCTTTTTGCATAAGAATGTAAGTTCACCATTAGCGATTCCCTCTCGATAAATATTTATTCAGGACGAAGCCTCCGAGGAGAAGACGCGACGTCGTCGACGTGTGGTAGTGGCTGAGGCACGTCCAGCGCCACGGCGGATGTTGCTTATTGCACACGATCCGTTGTGGCGGCGTTACCACGAACCGCCACGTCGCCAGGAGCAGGACGAAGAAGTAGAAGAAGAGCAAGAGGAAGAGCCCGTGGCGAGGGCTCCGGTCGCAGATGACTCGGTAAGAATTTAAGTAGAGTAGCTCCTTTTCAAGTCCGCATGAGCCTTTCAATTGAAGAAGCCTAAAAATGCCCTTTCCATTGAGTTTCCTAATCAACCTCTATCACCGCTATCACCTTTCAGGATTCGAGTTCTCAAGAAGAGGAGATGGAGGCCCAACCAGCTCGTGGACAGTGAGGCTCTTCAGAAGCGACTCCTCTTCCTTTCTTATGTGCAACTTTCTGCTTCTCAATGTAATTTTCACTGGAATAACACACCTTCTCTGAGAAAATCGATGACAGTAATAGAAAGCAGAACAAGATAAAATAGTAGATGACTCTATAGGAATTAGGAATTTAAGTGGAGAAGCACCTTTTCAAGTCCGAATTAGAAGCTTCAAGGCTATCAAAATTTTGAAGACGCTTCAAAAATGACCTTTCGATTTAGTCTCCCAATGAACCTTCATCATCTCTATCACCTTTCAGGAGTCAAGCTCTCAAGAAGAAGAGAGGGAAGCGGAGCCAGTTCGTGGAAGACATTAAGCTCCTCTGTAGTTCCATCTTGACTCCATCCAATTATCTCTAGACTGATCTCACTTTGTACTTTTTGAGCTTATTTATTATTGTTTATTGTGATAAATTGATTGGAAAAACTGATAATGTTCTAATTCATCACATAATGAAAGTCGCCAAGAACTACAGTCAGAAAAACTGAAAAAACCTACACTATAGAGTTCTCAAAAATAAATGTTTGAACGAACGTTCAACCAAACATTTTCCGAACATTCGACAAGTTCGACCAATTAGTTGAATTTCACATGAATCGTTTGGTAAAATCCATTATAATGTAGAGTCACACCAAGCATTCTTCTCATCATCTTCCTCTGCGCTGTCGCATTGAAAATATATTTTTTTACAGAAAAAACTGCAGGTTACATTGTCCCTTTTTCATTTATCATTGGAAATCCAAGAAAGCGGAAAATCTTCACTTCGTTCGGCTTGAAATCCAATAAAATATGGAATAAAACTACTTCGACAACCTCCATTCGCACTATTGAATGAAATCTTACAACCTTTGAAATTGATGATTATTAAAAGCCAATTTAAAAGACAGAAAGAAAATCGGTGCAAACCCTGATCTGTGGTCCCCGTTTTCTAGTCTCCAATTACAAAATGGAAACATGTAATTCAAAAATTTCGTCTTTCAGACTTTCCAAATCTGAAAATAAAAAACTTCAAAGAAAAAATGGAGTTGATTGTTCTTGGCTACTTTATCATTTATATTGTACTATCTCAAGCCTTTCTCCTTCCAGCAATTCATTTGATTTTCATCTATATTCTGATAAAATGCCACAAAGATGATAAAAAGGTGATTGAATTGCTAGGAACAATCTCCAGAAAGGAATACAATTTTCAGCTCGATTATTACATTGCGGTCCCTTGGATGGAATTTTTCACGATTATCGGTGTCACCGGCCCAATTTTGGTGATAATAAGTTACTTCTATGTAAACGATTACTTTGCTCTAGCGGCCGTTTTCTATTTGATTATCACGTCAACTTGTCCCCATATTCTCGTTTTCATCGACGCTATTTTATGTCTTCAACGTCTTTGCAGCTTTTTCCAAATCGGCTCATGGTTCTGTAGAAACTTCAAGTGGTAAACTTTCAAGAACGAAGTTCTTGGCCGCTTTTGGAATGGCTTTCTCGGTAGAATTTCAAAGCTAGCGGACAATATTCATTAAAAAGCATTTCATTACCGCAACACGTTCAAGCCATTCCGCATGCCGCCATAAATATTCAAACCCTGACACAATTTTCAGGCCCTTGGCTGTCGCAATCATTTTATCAATTCCACAATCTTTCATTATAGTTTTTTACGTGTTTCTAGAATCGAAAAGGATAGTTCCGAACCCAGAGGAATTTCTTCCGTCTCTTGAAACTCCATACAAGGTGAGAAACTTATTTAATTGACTTATCAACCTTTTGAGCCGATCTATTTTAAGGAAAATTGAAAAACTAGTGCAATCACTCTTTTCCTGTACTGAACCAAGGCCTAAATGGGCCCTACTGAAATATTTGTCAATTTAATCACTTTTTCAGTTCTCCATAACTATCAAAATATTCCTGGTAATTTTCACGCTATCTGGCTACATTCTGATACTCTGGAGCGTAAACCGGGAGAAGTCGGCTATGACAACCTCGGCTGCAAAAAAGGAAAGTCACAAGACGATAGTACTACAGGCTTTCCCCATTGCCATTTATTCCTTTGTAAGTTTAAACTGGAAATGATTAAAACTTGAAAAAAAATTACAGGTAGTTTTACTGTATGACTTTATTATGAAACTCGCATTTGATGGCTTCCTGGAAGAAATTGTTTTTGCATTTTACCTCATTTTCGCTCTTCTCTCGGGTTTTAATTAATTGAAGCTCACTTTAAAAGAGAAAATCTCATTTCAGGTTATGTCGTACCATTCTCATTTATTATTGGAAACCCGAAAAAACGGAAAATCTTCACTTCGTTTAATTTCCTGAGCTTCTTTAAATCTAATAAAGTATGGAATAAGAGAGCGTCGGAAGATGCGGTGAATGGAAGCGCATGAAATTTTTTTTTTCGTTGTAAAGTTGTTGTTTATTCTATCAGAAGTGAAAAAAATGGACGAATAAAGATTTTGAGACAGAAATGAGACATTGAGAATCTTTGGTTCATTTTACTTCTAACATTTCCAACAAAATCAATACTTCTGGGGATTTTTTGTCGGCACTTAATGACAGGTTGGTCAGTCTCAGACTTCTAGTATAAACACTAAACTCTCCAAGAAAATGGATTCGGATTCCCTGCTCACGCTCATACTTTATATCATTCTGTTGCAATTCATACTTCTACCCACACTTCATGCGGTTTTCATCTTCATTTTGATAAAATGTTATAATGAAGACAAGAAGGTTGGTCGAAAGGGATCCAACTACAAAGATTATTTTGAACTGCGGTTGTGAATATTCAAAAAAGACCATACACGGCATTCCTAAAGGGGTGAGGGAAGGTGAGGCGTCAAAGTTTCTGCATTTAAAAAAAAATTTAGGTGCGCGCTCCGGATAAAATGACCTCACAATTACACTGAGTATTCAACGTTAATAACTTATTTGTTCAATCGCCTTTGGCTGCGTACTTGAGATTTCGATTTTCGCGCCAAATTTTTTTTTTTGACTGTTCCCCATGCCGTTTGGGAACGCCGGGCTTAAACTAGGGATTCTGAAGGTCTCAACTTTTTTGTTTCAAGAGAAAAAAGCTCAGAGCCTCATGAAAGCCCCTTCAACGGACTTTCGAAGATTTTCTTCATTTTTTTAAAGTTTTTCTCGGAAAATAGTGAATTTTGCTTGTTGGGACTCCCAGGGTCTTCACTCGGGAGTATGAAGGGAGATTTTCGGGAAGGTTCCAACAAAAAGTAAAACTACCAATCATTTTATACTTTGATGAAATTTTCCAGATTTAAAATTCCCTTGCCCGATTCCTTCTATATTTCCTTTCCTTTTTGAGTAAAACTATCAAAAATTACCTAAATGAGATATTTTCCAGCTTGACTATTACCTCGCGCTACCCTGTATGGAAATTTTCACATTAATCGGTGTTTCGGGACCTATTTACGTGTTGACGAGTAATTTTATTCAAAAAGTGTTCAACCCTAACAAGTACGCTGTTTATTATATAACTTTCACTTGGAGTTGCCCTCATATCCTGGTATTCATCAACGCTATTTTATGTCTACAACGACTTTTCAGCTTTTTCCGAAAAGCCCAATGGTTTTGTCAACATTTCAAATGGTAAGTTGTGTTCGCCAATGATTTGAAATTTGAAAATTTGATGAGAATTTGCTGAAAGATTTTTTAGTAGCCCGGATTTCACACCAATCTAAAACCAGCATCACTTTCTTTTATTATAAGTAGAGTTAGGACGCCTGAAAGATTTCATAGACACTATTTTTCTACTACTGTAGACTACAAAGCTTAGAAATCTCAGAGTGGTGCATATAGGGGTTAGGCGAAAATACAAACCCTATGGAGGCCTAAAAAGTGGACGCACTAGGGGTAAAATTAAGGTTGTCCCTTGGGAGTCTAGGGTTTGACACCTTAGTCCTAATAGCTCAAGTGGACCCTATAGGGGTCTCTCAATTTCATTCAAAAAAGATTATTTATTCAGTTTTTCCCATGGAAATGCTTCTTTTCCTAGATCTCATAACAATTATCGATTAGCATAACCCTTATAGGGGCCACTGACTAAAACCCTTATAGGGACCGCTTTCAGAAGCTTTAGTGGCCCCTATAGGGTTGGTCAAGTGGTCTCTAAAGGGACCCTCCAAGGGCCCCTAAAGGGACCACTCTGAAATCCCTCAGCGAGGCTTTATAATCCCACTGAAAAGTAAAAAAGCGTAGTTTTTGGTCCGATTTGGAGTCAAGGCGTCTTAAAAACCGCGTCTCCAGTATTTCATCAAATTCTCAATAAATTTTCACATCTCCCATTTATAAGAAAAGTTATAAATTACCATTTCAGGCCACTTTTTATCACAATTATAATATCGATACCACAATCGATCATAATTGAACTGAACGTGGTTCAAACGGCGCTTATAGGGTTCAATGATACAGATACTAATCCAGAGCCAGAAGATCCCTATATTGTACTCTTGATGTACAAACCCCAGACATTCATTGTAAGGAAACTGCTATATTTTTTTAATATTCACATTTCTTTCCAGTTCTTCTTAGCTATCAAAGTGTTCCTAATAATTTTCACTCTATCTGGCTATATTTTAATTTTCTGGAGCGCAAATCGGGAGAAGTCGGCTACTCCGATGTCGAAAACAGGAGATCACAAGAAAATTGCCTTTCAAGCCTTGCCCATCGCCATATTCTTTTTAGTTAGTTTCAAGTCAAACACACTTGAGATGGAGCTCAACCTACAGCTTTTCTTATTTTATGACCTCCTGCTGGGTTTTTCGTCTTTCGATGACACAGCCGAGGAATGGATGTCCTTAAGTTATATACTCTTCCTTTTCCTGTCAGGTCGAAATAAAGTCTAGCGTTATATTTTATCAAAAAGCTTTTTGAGGCTATGTCGTACCTTTCTCAGTTATCCTTGGAGACCCGAAGAAGCGGAAAATCTTCACTTCTTTCTTTACTAGGAAAGTACAAGTACACCCCACTTGAGGATTCTATGAAGCTTTGCGGCCAAAGGAAAAAAAAAGGTTCTGGAAGAGAAAAATTGGCAATTTTGGAGCTCATCGATATCCTTTTGAACCAACTTTTTTCTATCATTCAATATTATCAGAGCATTTTTTTGTAAGATGCAACTTAAATAGTGACAAAGTAAAAAAAGTCAAACATCGGGTCATTGGAGGCTATAATTTAAAACATTTCCTTGATATTTGCGATATGATAATTTACCGCCCCGAGGACTTGAGAATTATATACAATTATCAAGTATACATGATAATTTTTTTTTTACTCTCAATCATAAATTCAGAAAAGGAAAGCCGATAAAAATGATCTTCGCGGGTATTGCTGGTTTCTTTGTTCTACTCGCCGTACTCTTCCAAGTTTTTTTCCTTCCCACACTTCATGCGGTGTTTATTTATATTTTGGTAAAATGCTACCGCGAAGACAAAAAAGTAAACTTCAATTATTTTTATTTTTACACAGATGTCTGATCCAGACCAGAAAAGAATGGAACATGATCTTCTTTTAGCACGACTATTATATTGCTATCCCAACGATGGAGATCGTCACACTCATCGGCTTTTTAGAGCCGATCACCGTTCTGGTCGGCTTTGTTCGAGGAGGGATCAGTGAGGAAGAAGTTCCTATTTCACTGATTGTTGGGTTGTATTTGGCTTTTTGGTCTCCCCATGCACTTGTGACTATTGACGCTATTTTATGTCTCCACCGTCTTTTCAGCTTTTTCCAAATCGCTCCATGGTTCCGTAAGAAGTTCAAGTGGTGAGTTGGAACCATACATTACTGCCGAGTCTGGCGCGAGGTCAATGTACCGCCAGGGACATCGCATTTATCTCAGCAGTTATTCTTACTAAGGATCTTTTTCAAAAAAAACGGTCCTTCGTTAGTGTGGGCAGACCACTAATCAATGTTTCCAAGTTTTCCAAAACTAAAAGTCGGCCACCTCCTGTAGCTTTTCCTTAAATTTTAAAAACCCCTTAAGGAGTTTTTTTTCTTATTTTGAAAGTCTTTCCTTTCCCTTTGACTATATGAGATCTCTATTTACCTAGGTAAGACTTAAACTGAATTTGGGGGAAGGCAGAAAGTCAATTCTGTAGTCAGTTGCTAAACTTTGAAACTTCAACAAAAGAACACACAGATTGGAGAAACAATCTCAATTGCTCAAAAAGAGCATAAAAAATATATTCGCCTTTTCCAGGTTTCTATTCCTATGGATATTTCTTTCGATCCCGATGTCATGTATACTTGGCCTTCAAAGGATTCAAGCATCAATCAATGGAAATGAAATGACACTGTCGACCTCGTACATTGTAAGCTTAATCTATTTTCGAGAATATTTATAAGAATTTCAATGGCATAGTTATTTCTTGAAGAAAGATTAGAACGATCTTTCGTTTATTCCAATTTTTTTACTTCCACTTGGAATAACCGCCGAAGTAAACGCGAGGTGTTGGCGGTACATTGACGAACTCGCAAATTTTTTTTTCTAGGTACGACCTCGCATTTTCGCATTTCTGTTCTTGAGCTTCTGAGAAAAGCGAGATCGCGCGTCTAGGAAAAGCGGCATGCTTGCGAGCTCGTCAATGTACCGCCACCGACCTCGCACTTCGCCAGTTATCCTTAGTTTATGCATATGACACCTCATGTTTTTCCACCTTTTCATCAATTCAAAACCGTTCACAGATCGCACAGACCATCAAAATATTCCTGGTAATTTTCACCTTATCTGGCTACATTCTAATACTATGGAGCGTAAACCGGCAAAAGTCGGAGATGACTACTTCAGCTGCGAAGCAGCAAAGTCACAAGACGATCGTCCTACAGGCCTTGCCCATCGCCGTTTGTCCCTTTGTGAGTTTCATGCGTTGACTATCTTATCATAACTTCAAGATATTTCTCACTTACGACGTTCTAATGACACTACGAATTGATTTCGGCACAAGCGTCAAGTTCGCGCCAATCTTTGATACTCTCAGTTACTACATATCAGGTTTAAACCCATTTTTGATTCTTTTTTTTTGAATTCCGTTTGAACTGCTTTTTTTATACCTATTAGTTTTTAAAAACAACATTCAGCTTATGTCGTACCTTTCTCATTCATCATTGGAAACCCGAAGAAGCGCAAAATCTTCACTTCGTTCAGCTTCAAATCTAATGCAATCTGGAGTAAAAGAACTACTAAAACTTCTGATGTTGTCAGCAGTTGAATAAACTATTTTTGACATTTTATTGATATTATACTTATTAGAAATATACATCACCAAAATTCCAAAAATTGGGTTAATGATATTGAAACTTCTGATTCGCAGTTATTCCTCACTTTTTCCTTGCAATTCATAACATACTACCAAATATAAAAAGTCGGAAAGGGTGGAAAAAGGCTCCATAGAAATGTTCCTTTTACGGTGACAAAGTTTTCTGTTTTGTTGCCTTTTTGCGTCAAATCATAGGCTCTTATGCACCATTTGTGTTGCTTCTGCCTTTTTCCACCACTTCTCAGCAGAAGCCTCGGAACTCTTCGAAATTATGTACTTTTTTGAAAATATTTCTAACACTAGGTATTAAACCTCCTCGTATCATTTTTAATGGACGTTTCTAAGTCCTTTAAAAAAAAACTGATACATACTGGTCATTTTAACGATATGTTGTTACCTTCAAGCGTAAACCGGGAGAAGTCGGAGAAAACATGAGAAGCCTTTTCTAATGTTGCTCCTGGCCATCTTTCGTGACTCCAACCTTAAAATATTAGTATAAGTCCTGATGTTTCCTGAATTTATCATTTGATTGATCTATCTTGCGAAAAACTGGCACCAGCTTCTACCACATGGAATTTTCTTTCCATTACTTTACAAGTTCTGTTTTTTTTTTTTGAAAGATTCAGCTTCGAAACTAGAAAATCTAAAAGTTCCAAACACGAGTTTTTTTAAAATGAGTTCAAAAATTTTCAGAAAGAGGGTTTATTATTTTTTTTTTTTCGAAAAATCCGAACCCAAAGCTGACAAAATCTTAAAAAAAAAGTCAAACATCGGGTCTATGTAGGTTATAATTTATAACAGCATATTCTTGGTATTAGCATTGAAAAATTTGATATTTTACCGCCCCGAGTATTCGAAAATAATATACAATTTTCAAGTTCACATAATAATTTTTTTTTCTCACTTTCAATCATAAACTCAGAAGAAAAAGGCTGATAAAAAAATGTCCTTGGAGGCTGTTGCTAGTTTTTTTATTTTATTCTTCATACTCTCCCAGGTTTTTTTCCTTCCCACACTTCATGCGGTGTTCATTTATATTTTTGGTTAAATGCTATCGCGAGGACAAAAAAAGTAATTTTTTTAATTATTTTATTATTACACAGATGCCAGATCCTGACCTACAATAAAAAAATTAATGAACCTTAAATTTTTTTAGCACGACTAATATATTGCTATCCCAACGATGGAAATCGTTACACTCTTCGGCCTTTCAGAGCCAATTATCGTTCTTATCGGCTTTGTTCGAGGAGGGATCAGTAACGAGGAATTTCCCCTCGCACTGCTTATTCTGTTTTCTTTGTCTTTTTGGTCTCCCGATGTACTTGTGACTATTGACGCTATTTTATGCCTCCACCGTCTTTTCAACTTTTTCCAAATCGCTCCATGGTTCCGTGAGAACTTCATGTGGTGAGTCTTAATCATACTTGACTGTCGAGTCGGGTGTCGAGAAAAACGCGAGGTGGAGCCTAAAAAAAATGCAAAATCCTGTGCGAGCACAGAGCGAGATATTTGCGAGTTCGTGGAAGAAAGTAAATTCGGTGACTAGCTGCTTAGTTTGAAAAAAACATTGGAAAAAAAAACTCTCACTCTCAAATGCTGGACAAGACTATAAAAATATACTCGCAGTTCCAGGTTTATGTTCTTATCGATAATACTTTCGATTCCGATGTCATATATACTTGCCTTTCAAAGGATTCTACCATTAAGCGATGGAGATGAATTGACACTCTCGACCTCGTACATTGTAAGATTATTCTATTTTCGAGAAGATTTATAATAATAATAGTTTATTCACTGCCATAAAAAAACATTAGGTAGTATAGAAAAAGTATAAGTGATCAAAATATGACGGGTATAAGAATAACAATACGCGGGAATGAGTCTACCCCAACGAGTTGACATGTACCCGGAAGTAAGAAATTTTTCATAGTAGACGAAAAGGGATATTTTCATAAAAAGCTCGATTCGGAAGATTATTCAATTTGTTCCGAAGGGTTTCTGGGGGGACGTTAAAATCTAAATATGAAGTTAATTTATTCCAAAGAGGAATAGTCCTAGAAAATTAGTCCTTAGAAAACTGACCAGCTGTCGTAGTCGATGTTTTAGAATTTCAATGGTACTAGTTCTCTCTTAAGGGAAATTCTAGCGATCTTTTTGTTTGTTCAATCTTTTTACATCTATCTTGAACCAAAGTTAAAAAAATATTACAATTTCAAATAGTACAGTGATAAATCTATGTCAAGAAACACGAAACTTTTTTTAGTGTGGATATCTGATAACATTGAAAAAAATAGTGTTTTATTGTAGACAGATTTGACATCAGCGTGAAAAAAACTACATTTAGTGGACTCAGTCTCGTTTCATAGATGATCTGGAGTTCCAATCAGATCTCAAATTCTCATTTTTTTAAATAAAACTTTGACGAGTTCAGAGAATGTTTATTTGCTCAAAAAAATCTTTGGAGAATCGAAAACACAACTTTCACAAGTTTCTCCTCTTAACATATAACTTCTCTTTTTTATTAATTTTCAGTTAATGAAAAACTGTTTACAGATCGCACAAGCTATCAAAATATTCCTGGTAGTTTTTACCTTAACTGGCTACATTTTGATACTATGGAGCGTAAACCGGGAAAAGTCCGCCATGACAACCTCGGCGGCAAAGAAAGAAAGTCACAAGACCATTGTCCTACAGGCTTTGCCCATCGCCATGTGTTCCTTCGTGAGTTTCAAGCTTCAATTATCTTATCATAGTTTCAAGATATATTTCATTTCTGACGTTCTACCGAAATTACAAGTTGATTTCGGCACGATCGTCAGGTTCGCGTCAAACTTTGATACTCTCCGCCACTACACACCAGGTTTAATCCCCCTTGAACTTTGCTTGTCTTTGTGTTCCGTTTGAAGTGATTTACATATATTAATTCTCAAAACGTCTTTCCAGGCTATGTTGTCCCTTTCGCCTTTATTGTTGGAAACCCAAAGAAGCGCAAAATCTTCACTTCATTCAGCTTCAAATCTAATGCAATCTGGAGTAAAAGAACTACTAAAACTTCTGATTTCGTCAACAGTTGAATAAATGATTTTTTTGACATATTATTAATATTGTACTTATTAAAAATATACATCACCGAATTTTCAAAAAATCGGGTTAATGATATTGAAACTTCTGATTTGCAGTTATTTCTCCCTTTTGTTCCTTTTAGGGCGAAAAAGGCTCCTTTTTGCTGCCCTTTTGCGTCATTTTCTTAGCCATTATGCACCATTTTTGCTGCCTCCCCCTTTCTCCACCATTTCTTGAGCCTTCAAAATCCAAGAAAAATTGGAAGGCCCGATAAAGGGACTCTTTTTGCCGCCTTTCTGCGGCCTTTTTTGAGCCTCTCCTTTTAAGCGACTATTAGCCACTATTTCGAATTTGGGTACATAATTGATGGGGGATCCCGAAATTATTAAATGATCAGCTAGAAATTTGTAGAAGTCCAAAGACGATTACCTCGGAAACAAAATTTTCTTCCGGTATTGCTAATTGCCATCTTAATCTAACTCTGAAGTAATAATATAAGTTCCGATGTTTCCAGAATTAATTATTTGATTGATGTATCATGCGAAAAACTGGCACAGCTTCCATGGAATTTCTATGGAACCACATGGAATTTTTTGCTATCACCCTTACAAGTTCTGTTTTTTTTTTCGAAGATCCAGGTTCGAAACTAGAAAATCTGAAAATTTCAAACACGAGTACTTGAAGAGAAAGAATTGCGAAACGTTTCAAACATAGGGTTCATTTTTATTTTATTTTTTCGAAAAATCGAAACCCGAAGCTGACAAAATCTTGTAAAAAAGTCAAACATCGGGTCTATGAAGGCTATAATTTATAACAGCATATTCTTGGTATTAGCATTGAAAAATTTGATTTTTTACCGCCCCGAGTATTCGAAAATAATATACAATTTTCAAGTTAACATGATATTTTTTTTTCACTTTCAATCATAAACTCAGAAGAAAAAGGCTGATAAAAAAAATGATCTTGGAGGCTGTTGCTAGTTTCTTTATTTTATTCGCCGTACTCTTCCAGGTTTTTTTCCTTCCCACACTTCATGCGGTGTTCATTTATATTTTGGTTAAATGCTATCGCGAAGACAAAAAGGTAAAATTGGGGTTTTTTTATTGTTACACAGGAAGTTTACAAAAATTAAAATCAATGAAGATAATTTTTTTTTTAGCACGACTATTATATTGCTATCCCAACGATGGAAATCCTCACACTTATCGGCCTTTCTGAGCCAATTACCGTTTTGAGCGGTATTGTTCGAGGAGGGATTAGTCAGGAAGAAGCTCCTTTCTCATTGGTTATTCTGTTGTATTTGTCTTTTTGGTCTCCCCATGTGCTTGTGACTGTTGACGCTATTTTATGCCTCCACCGTCTTTTCAGCTTTTTCCAAATAGCTCCATGGTTCCGTGAGTACTTCAAGTGGTGAGTTGGAACCATACATGACTGCCGAGACTGGGGCGAGAAAATTGCGAGGTCGGTAGCGGTACATTGACGAGCTCGCAAATATGTCGCTCTGTCCTCGCGCAGGTCTCACATATTTCTGGTCGCGACCCCGACTATAAAACTGCGAACCCCTGTGCAAGATGAAATGTTTGCGAATCCGTCAATGTACCACCACTGACATCTTCTTACTCGATATCTATTGCAAAACGTTCTATAATGAGTGTAAGACCATAAAGGCCATCAATCCCTGCTCCCAAGCTTCCCCAAACTGAAAACTGATAGAGTCCTGTAGAAATTCCCTAATTTTTCCAAACTGCTTGAGGCTGAAAAAAGATATATTCGCACTTTCCAGGTTTATGTTCTTATCGATAATTCTTTCGATTCCGACGTCATATACACTTGCGTTTCAAAGGAATCAACCATTAAGCAACGGAAATGAAATGACACTGTCCACCTCGTACATTGTAAGATTATTCTAAATCGAGAAGATTTATTAGAAATTCAATGTCACAGTTCTTTCTTGAGGGAAATTTTGAGCAATCTTTTGTTTGTTCTAACTTTCTTTTTTTATCTTAAACCAACATCAAGAAGATATGATATCAATCTTTCTCTCAATGATTTTCGGTATCAGTGAGAAAAAAAAATTTCAGTTTTCTCCTCTTAACGTATAACACCCCTTATTTCTCCACCTTTAATTTAATGCAAAACTGTTTACAGATCTCAGCAGCTATCAAAACATTCCTGGTAGTTTTCACCTTATCTGGCTACATTTTGATACTTTGGAGCGTAAACCGGGAAAAGTCCGCCATGACAACCTCGGCGGCAAAGAAAGAAAGTCACAAGACCATCGTCCTACAGGCTTTGCCCATCGCCATGTGTTCCTTTGTGAGTTTCAAGCTTCAATTATCTTATCATAATTTCAAGATATATTTCATTTCTGACGTTTTAACGAAACTACAAGTTGATATCGGAACGAGCGTCAGGTTCGCGCCCAACTTTGATGCTCTCCGCCACTACACATCAGGTTTAAACCCCTCTTGAAACCTTTCATGTGTGTTCAGTTTGAACTGCTTTTACATATAATTTTTCAAACGTCTTTCCAGGTTATGTTGTCCCTTTCTCAATTATTATTGGAAACCCAAAGAAGCGCAAAATCTTCACTTCGTTCAGCTTCAAGTCTAATTCAATTTGGAGCAAAAGAACCACGAAAACTTCTGATTTTGTCAACAGTTGAATAAAAATTTGTATATAAAATTTTTTCTTGAACCTTATGATGAAAGATGAATCTGGAATGGTAACTTTCTCAAAGTGTACATCTGCAAAATCACGAAATTTTCAAACTTCCAGTTACCATGATGGAATCTGTGATATGCAGACTTTTGTTCGTTTCATCTGCCAGATTATCACATTTCACCAGCCTGGGTTCATTATAATTTTGTGATATTCAAAAACTTTCTTAATGATAGGCCGTAAAATTTTCAGTAAAAAGATAGAAGTCGAAAAAAAATTTTCATTTTTGAGTTTGGCCAATAAATATTGAAACCGTTTTTTGTTTGATCGCTGCTTTTTGCACAAAGGACTGGCCTTGGATTTTTTTTGTTTATTTCGTTCATTCATACTCACTTATCATGTGTTTGAAGTTACAGCTCATACTTTTCAGTTTTAAGGTAATGGTGGCCCCATCTCCGTACCGTACCGCAATCATTGATTGTGTCAAAAGCGGAATGACAAATTCCAAGATCGTTAAAAAGCTGAAAGTGTCTCGTGTTCTCGTTTTTCGAACTGCACAACGCTATCGGCGTCTCGGTACTTCAGATGACATGCAAACAGGGGACGTCCAGTCACCGTCACGACTCCAGAAGCCGTCAAAGCCGTTCGAGAGAAAATCAGACGCACTCCGGAAAGAAGCATGAGAAAGATGTCAAAAGAATACGAAATGAGTCGAGGGTCGATGAAAACTATTGTCAAGGACAAGCTGAAGATGATTCCCTACCGTATGCAGAAGGGAGCCTTCCTCAATCAAAAAAACGAGACATTGCGGATGAAAAAGGCTTGAAAGCTGCTCGCTGGCACGCAAGATGGCTCGCATCTGACGACGCTATTTACCGACGACAAAATCTTCACTGTGGAGGCGAACAAGAACGGCCAAAATCATCGGATCATCGCTACTGACTATCAGAGTGCCTGTGAAAAAGAAAAAATTCTGAATAAAACTTCGCCTCCGGCTTCCGTGATGGTTTTTGCCGGAATTACCGCTGACGGCAAAACTCCGCTGATTTTTGTGGATCCTGGAGTCAAAGTGAACCAAGTATACTACAGGGAGTAGATTTTAAACTTGGGGGTGTTGCCCTGGACCAATTCTCACTACGGAAGCCGACCATGGACCTTCCAGCAAGACGGCGTCCCCGCTCATCGTGCCAAAGAGACTCAAGAGTGGTATCGCGCCAATTTTCCGAGTTCATCTCGGCTGCTGATTGGCCTGCTTCCTCGCCCGACCTCAACCCGATGGACTATGCCGTGTGGATATATCTGACCGAGAAGGTCTCTTCTAAGAACTACCCAAGTATCAAAGCTCTGAAGACCGCGCTCATCAAGAAATGGGACGAAATCGACGACGACTACCCTCGTGCCGTGATCGATGCGTATCCGAAGAGACTGAAGGCCGTTATCAAAGCTAAAGGTGGACGTTTTGAAAACTATTCTTGAATTTTGTTTCTATATTGTATGAATAAAATTTGTTCCAAGTTTTGTGGTGTTTGGTTGACTTTTGAGAAAGTTATAACGTTTCAAACGCGTTTCAATATTTATTGGCCACCCTGTAAGAATCACTTCTTTTTTTTGAATTGAAGATTGAAGGTTTATCTCTTTGATGACTTTTTAACAAAACTACAAATTAATATTGGCACATATGTCAATCTCACGGATCATTTGACTCTTATCAAAAACTTTATATCAGGTTTCGACCCATTTTTGTTTTTTTTTCTACAATTTATCGAAAACGCGATTCCAGGTTATGTTGTCCCTTTCTCATTCATTATTGGGAACCTGGAGAAACGCAAAGTCTTCACTTCATTTCGCTTCAAGTCTGAAAGAATTTGGAGCAAAAAAGCTACTCAAACTAATAATTTTAACAGTTGAATAAACAGATTTTATTTTTTAATGTGCTGATGAGACACAATTACTAAAACCACGTATATTCAACATACTTCTAATTTACAAAAAGACTCTAGTAGGGATATCAGAAAACATCAAACACCCAGTTTCTTAGAAGAAAAAAGCTAATTGGCAGCCTTTTTTGAGTAGTCACTTTGCAAATTATAACATTCTACCGCCATAGGGGATCATGATATGTAAGTTTGAATGTAACTGGAGGATTTGTTAGACTTTTTGTTAATGCTAATAGAAAAAAAGTTACAGGGAAAATAAGACATTATTTTAGGAATGGGGTGGATGGAGAATATTTCGGCCGTTTTCATTGTTCATATTCTTTTATCTCAAGTTTTCTTCCTTATCACACTCCACGCAGTGTTCATTCATACTTTTATAAAATGCTATCCGGAAGACAAAAAGGTAAAATTTAGTTTCTCTTCCTTATTTTAAAAACAACGTCTTCTTTTTGAAGCTAAAAGATAATGAAGTTTCAAACTTTCAGCACGATTACTACATTGCTATCCCAACGATGGAAATAATTACACTAATCGGCCTTTCCTTTCCGATTTTCGTATTGATATGTTTCGTTAAAGGAGGGGTTAATGGGTATACCGCAATAATGATGCTTTTTCTGGTATTCACCCTCTTCTGTCCCCACATTCTCGTATTTATTGACGCTGTTTTTTGCCTTCACCGACTTTTCAGCTTTTTCCGAATTGCTCCGTGGTTTTGCAAGAAATTCAAGTGGTCAGTGTAGTAAAATGGACTAGTTTGTTAGACAATCGCGCAAGTCGTTACACGGTTGCTGATCCCTCAAAAAATATATAAAGAGGAAGAATTGAATTGTTGATGAGCATAAAAAGAGAGATATTATGAAAAAAGTTGTGCATTTTTAGGTTTCTCTTCTTGTCGATAATATTTCCGATTCCCCCGTCATGTCTAATTGTCCTGCATGGTTTTCTGATTTCGCGACGAGTTACAACAGAAGCAAACGAATTCTCAGCAGCACTACAGACTCCCTACATTGCGAGTGATATTAGTAGGGGGCGCAAAGCCCCGCCCCTTCATGCCACCAAAATGACGATTTTTTTGTTGCAGAAACGGTTTTGAGGCGTTTATACTAACTAAAGTTCTATATTAAAAAATAACTATTTCTGAAAACCTATGTAATCGACAACGCTCTACAAGACGGAATCTTTTTGAAACCATGTATTTTTCATAAATAAGCGAAAAAGTAGGACTTAACACAAAAAAAACTGACAAGTTTCACAAAATCGTCGCGTTTCAGAAAACCAAGTGAGGAACGCTTCTAAATTTTGAGTGTGTTATACATTAACACTTTCTTTATTTTTTTGAGTGAAAAATAAAAAAATCTACCGACGCGAAAAAAATATTAAAGCTTGTAAAGTGACACCAAACTTTGAAGCTGAAATGCGAAAAAAATTTCAGCGACATGGTATACTTTTTCATTTCATTTAAAAAAACTCACAATGTGTTTAAAAAAATAAAAAAATTCAGAATGAAAAATAATTATTGGGACAGCGAATCAAATTATATTTGAATTTTTACCAAAACCTCCTTTTTTTCGCCTGCCTCGTTGACGCATGAGAGAATAGGATCGCGTCTATACTTTTTGTTTATGTTATTAAGCGTTCAAAACTCTATCAATGAAAAAAATTATGAAAAAAATCAAACGACGCGAAAAAAATAACGGCTTTAAAAAAACCTCGAAAAAAATGTCAATTTTTTTGAAATTTTTGGAAGAATTCGTGCAAGCGTTCGTAGCTGTGTTTGCGTCAAACACACCGATGCGCACTTTTAAATGTCACAGGAGCCGTTTTTTTCGGAGTCAAATTGCACATTTTTCCTGTTTTATTTCGAAATAACATTATTTTTTTCATTTTTTTCTTTTTTTCAAACCAAATGATAATAATTTTTTTCTCATTAGAAAAAAAGAAAAAAATAAGCTGAAAAATTCGTTCTGACCTTTTTTTCTAAGTAGTTTTTTTGATATTTTTATCAAAAAAATTCTTATGAGGATTGTACAAAAAGATTCATACCAAAAACATGAAGCTCAGTCCGGACAACCTCTCAGAACAGAAAACCGATTTGAAAACGGTTCAGAAATGCGCAAAAGCATTTAATAAGAAAGCGTGCGGCAGCGGGTAAACCGTGAGATTTTGCCTCCAGTTGTACGCCGCGCGCGCTCGTTTTTCGGCCATAACTTTTTTCTTAGTGGAGCTTTTTTCTAAAACTAAACGGAATATGAAAATGGACAGTCTCCTCTATCGAACAGTGTGAAAAACATATTTTTTGGATCGTTTTGAAGAAATGGCTTGCGGACCCTAGATATTAGTTTTTTTTAACTTTCTAGAACCAGCGCCACCTAACGACCAATATTTTTCGCTTCATATCAAAATATTTTCCTAGGTCTCATCCGCTATCAAAATACTCCTGATGGTTTTCACTTTATCCGGCTATGTTTTAATACTCTGGAGCGTAAACCGGGAAAAGTCGGCGATGACTACTTCGGCTGCGAAAAAAGAAAATCACAAGACAATCGTCCTACAGGCTTTGCCGGTCGCTTTATTTTCTTTTGTAGGTTATAAAATTGAATAATATCATTTGAAATCCAAAATTCAAAGTTTATCTTTCCAATATTCCGTGTAAAATCTTCACTCGAAGTGGTCGCTCTCATTCTGAGGCTTCCACCTAGAGCACGGTCTCCGGGCTCCAGCACAAGATCTGCTACATTCTGAGCTCGTCAAGGCGCAACTGGATGGACTACGCGCAGAAGGACGAGGCGAAGGACCGTAAGACCATGCTTTCAACTCTTTCGACTACACGTTTGGACTTCTAGCTCGCCAAAGGCGGTTGTTCGTTAAAGCTTTCAAAGTTCTTGTTCACCGCCTAGTCGTTTACATCAGACTAAAACAACAAAATGAATGATTTGATTTGATTGAATGACTTTTTAATGAAACTACAAATTAATATCGGCACGTAGGGAACGCTAACGAAGCATTTGTCACTTCTCAGCAACTTTATATCTGGTAAAAACCCGTATTTATTTTTGTAATAATGTTTCTCCAGGCTATGTTGTCCCTTTCTCATTTATCATTGGAAACCCGAAGAAGCGCAAAATCTTCACTTCGTTCAGGTTGAAACCTACTGGACTTTGGAGCAAAAGATATAAGATAAACTGTGATGTTGTTAACAGTTGAATAAACTCTTTTCTTGAAATTGGTAATGATAGCCAGTAACTAAAGTGAAGTGAAGACTATTTTCAAACGGACCTAATTTAGTTGATATTTCGAAAGTTTCGAATGTCAAGTCTATGATAATAATTATAATTTTTCAGCTTTTTCTTCGTCCTTGCGAATTATAGCATTCTACCGCCCCGGGTACATGATAATAGTATATAACTCACTTAATAACCAGTTCGAATTTTTTCAGCACAAACTTAAAATTCAAAAAACTTTTCAAAATGCTAGAAACCCTTTTTGGATATTTCATCGTTTACGTTGGTTTATCACAAATTGCACTTCTTTTTATTTTACACGCGGTATTCATTTATATCCTGTTAAAATGCTATAAAGAAGACAAAATGGTAAGACACTTCAACTGCAAACGCTAATATATTTCTTTCATGACTTTAAAAAAGAATGAGAAACGTACCAAATCCAGTTTTATTTCATAGTTACAGAGTGCACTCACAAGGGAAGTCATTTACATTACGGTTGGGATTACCCTGAAAATTGGCCAGAAGGTTCCTTGATTTACCAGAAGAAGATTCTGAAAGTCGCAAGCAGCAGAACTCCCTCGTTTTTGAGGATAGACGCCTCAAAGTCGAAAAAAACCATCAAAATTCATGAAAAGTAGGCTTTCAGCGTTTATTTCTAGAAAAAAAGGAAGTCGTGCAGGTTGAGAATATCAAAATCTTCATCTGGTACATCAAGAAGTGTTCTCGCCAATTTTCAGGAAATGACCTCCCCTGTCAGAAAAAAAAAATCTATTTTTTGCTTTAAAATCAAAACGTTTACAGCTCGACTATTATATTGCGGTGCCTTGGATGGAAATCGTGACGCTTTTAGGTGTTTCCGGGCCATTCCTTCTGACGGCAAGTTACTTGTTCCAAGCAGGTCAAATGATTTCCACGACCCTCGCTCTTTTCTTTACATTCTCTCTGTGTTGTCCACATATTCTACTATTCATCGACGCTGTTTTATGCCTTCACCGTCTTTTCAGTTTTTACCAGGTCGCTCCATGGTTTTGTAAAAGGTTTAAATGGTAATTCAATATGGAACCAATGCTCGCGAAATTTCGAAATTCAGGGCAGTGTTCTTTTCGACAATACTTTCGATTCCACCATCATTCATTATCGTTTTATATGTTCTCGGATCATCCCAAAAGCTAACCGAAGAAGCCGATGAGAATGCAACAAAGCTACAGACTCCATACAATGTAAAGAACTTCGGTTTTGAACATTTTGTATCATAGTCCATTCACCGCAACTTGAGCTTTTCTGTACTTTCTGCGCTCTCTTTCTCTCTCATCGGCGAGCTCAGAAAGACACGAAAACCGCGCGTAAACACAAGAGCGTCGCGGAGAGAAAAAGATAAGCAAAGAAGTCAGAATTATTCAATTTTTAACGATCTAATGATAGTTTGAGAAGACCCCCTTGCTTCGAATACAAAACTTTCTACAGATCGCAACGTCTATCAAAATATTCCTGATAGTTTTCACCTTATCCGGCTATATTTTAATATTATGGATAGGGACCGCAAAGCCACGCCCCTTTTCGCGATAGAAAAAGTGGTTTTTTTTTGGTTTTCAACTTTCATTTTGTTGTAGTTGTAAAATATGTGGAACTGGCGAATAAAATTTGACACACATGTACAGAAAAAGCTTCCTCTTTCGTTTAAAAAAATATTTCACGCTTTCTTGATGCGTTCTCGCGGAATGTCGTACAAAAAAACGTGAATGGAACTAAAAAAATTTTGTAATTTTTTTGCTTTTTTTCATGTGTTTTTCAGGTCGAACGCACTCTTTCTTTTTTTATATAATGATTTTTGATTCAAGTAACGGTAATTTTGAAACAATAAAATAAAAAAATTCGTCTTTGCCAAAAAAATTTTTAGGGAGCGCCGAAAGTCATAATTCAAAATATCGTTAATAAGCGAATATAATCAAGTTTTTTTGTTTTTTTAAAAAAATTTAGATCATGGCCTTACTTGAATTTTTTTCTTCACAGTATCTGTGCTTGAAATAGTTGTTTAATACGCAAAAAAATGCTCTTGAAACTAGAGAATAAAATTAGCGGCGTTTATCACACAGAAAGCGGTCGAACGCAGGTTTTTTTCAAACGATTATATACATTTATTAGTAAAAAAATCTTTCAATTAAAAAGAATAAAATAAAAAAATTCGTCTTTGCCAAAAAAATTTACGGGGCCGTTTTTAAGGCAGCGATCGTTAAAAGAGGCAAAAAGCACTGAAAAAAACAGTTTTTTTCGAAGTGAATTTCCACGAAACGTTTGAGTAAAGATTTGCGAACATATTCTGATAAAAAAATAGCTAAATTACTTCAAGTTTTTTTCTTTTTGAAATAGACAATCTGTGCTATTTAAACGGCTCAAAGGGTAAGGCGGATGGAAGCTCCCCGCGCTAGACCTGACAGCTTGGCGCAGTGCGTGCGCTGCGATTTTTTTCATTTTTAGGTCGCGAGTTCGATACCCGCAAGCATCAGTTTTTTTGTTTTTCTGCAAAATACCGACTTTTTTTCGGCAAACTAGCTGATGAGCATCATTTTAGCACTCTATTATGATTTGTTACATCATAATAGACCAGTATCAAAACTTTTTCTAGAAGAAAAATCGAGAAAAATGTCAAAAATGAATAATACTAAAATTTCAGTACTAAAAAAATGGTGCGCGGCGCGCCACATTTTTCGTCATAACTTTTTTCATCCTCAATCTTTTTCGAAAAACTAAACGGTTCTGAGTTTTGAATCGAAACAGCTATCAAACCATACAAAGCTCGATGCTGAAAAAAATTTTTTGAAAATTCGTCTGCGGTCCCTAATTATGGAGCGTAAACCGGGAGAAGTCGGCGATGACTACCTCAGCATCAAAAAGGGAAAGTCACAGGACCATTGTCCTGCAGGCTTTGCCGATTTCCATCTACTCTTTCGTGAGTTTCTTCAACAGTTCGATGTTTAATTCAATAAATGTCCCTAGTAGTCCTCGACTAGCCTCTATAGTTGCCACTAAAAACTTCCCAGTTTTTTAAATATTATTTTTTGTAGGAAAATCGATAGAAATCTTCTTTAATATTTTTACCTATCCAAAAAAACCACATAAATCCTCAAAGCCGAGTGAAAAAGCATTGAGAAAACTTTGAACTTGAAGGTCATGTTATTTTACGACATTCTGTTGAAACTACAAGCCAGCAACCTAGCCGGTCAACAATCTGGAGCTCTATTCCATCTGAGCATAATTATATCAGGTTCAAGACATTTCCTTTGTAAAATAATTCTCGAAACGAAGTTTCAGGTTATGTCGTACCTCTCTCATTCATTATTGGGAATCCGAAAAAACGCAAAATCTTCACTTCGTTCAGCTTCAAAGGTGGCTCGGAAAAAAGTGAGAAGCGGTCTCAAAAAACAACAAAAATTACCGATGTAACCTGTTGAATAAATCTTTTTTTTTTTCCTTTGTAAATTTCGATAAACGAGGCAGTTTTGAAAAATAATTTTCGTTAGTAGTTTTGTGGTGCATAAAAATTATAATTTCAAGCTGATTATTGTCCTGGGAAAATGTTCGACCAAGGGTAAATGAAAATATTATCTGTAAGGTCTACGAAATGATAAGTTTCTGAATATTAAAATAATCAGAAAAAAATTACAAAAAAACAGATGAACTTTTTTTGTAATTTTTCCGATTTTTTTAGGCGTTATTTAAGCTTTTTTTAAGCAAAAAAAGTTTATATTTTGAAAAAAATCTATGAAAAAGGTCGACTTCCAAACTCGTTTTATGACTCCTTCTTTTTTTAGTCCGTCAATCAAGTTTTTTTCGGAAAATTCAATTTCTTGATTGATTGGATTGAACTTTTGAAAAAAATTGTAAAAAAATTCTCGTTATTTCGAAATAAATCGACGTTTTTCAACAGTAGTATTGTGGAGACAAAAGCTATGATTTCGAAGGACTTCAAATAAATCTCGTAGCATATTATATTTTACGGCGTGCATGATAATAATCTACAATTTTAAACTCCAAATTATACTATGTGAAAAACTTTTGAGCTCAAGTCATAGAAGAAGTTTTCATAAAAAAAATGATGGAACTCTTGTTTTACTACGCACTTCTTCATGTTATTTTATCTCAGCTTCTATTTCTACCTGCCCTTCACGCAGTGTTCATTTATATTCTTATCAAATGTTACCAGGAAGACATAAAAGTGGCTTTTTTCTTAATCTTTATAAAGTTCAATTTCCAAGATTTCCTTTCAGCTCGACTATTACATTGCGGTCCCCACGATGGAAATTTTCACACTTCTCGGCGTTACAGGACCCATTTTCGTAGTAATAAGTTATTTCTTCCAAAACGATGACGAGGGGAATCCGTACATAGTTTCTTATACCGTATTCACATTCTGTTGTCCCCACATTATCATGTTCATTGATGCTAGTTTATGTCTGCATCGTCTCCTCAGCTTTTTCCGAATTTTCCCATGGTTTTGTAAAAATTTCAAATGGTGAGACTGTCGCAAACATTTTTAGAACCATACCAATACAACGGAAGGCTTAGACATTTTTATATTAATGTGTTTCAGGTTGATTTTTCTATTGATAATGATCTCCATCCCACCATCTCTTCTGATGGTTTCCTATGTTCTTGAAACTTCGAACCTGATTCCATCAAGATCAGTTGAATCTTCATCTGTACTCAAGATCCCGTACATAGTAAGAAAAAAGTATCACTTTCTGATTTTCTTATGAAACTTTAGCTATCCGTGGCTCTCAAAATATTCCTGATAGTTTTCACCCTAACCGGCTATATCTTAATACTCTGGAACGTAAACCGGGAGAAGTCTGCCATGACAACCTCGGCTGCGAAAAAAGAAAGTCACAAGACCATTGTCCTACAGGCTTTGCCAATTTCCATCTACTCTTTCGTGAGCTTTACTCTTATCTTGACCAAAAAGAGACTAAAATTTGCAGATCTTGTTATTTGATGACGTCTTGTTGAAACTACAGACCAACAAGAACTCTTTTGGTAATTATACGACATACCTATTTTTTGTGAGCATCGTCATATCCGGTAAGTGCACCTCATCAACATTTTTTACAAAAAATGGTTTCAGGCTATGTCGTGCCTGTTTCATTCATCATTGGAAACCCGAAAAAGCGCAAAATCTTCACGTCGTTTAGCTTTAAAACTAGTAAAATTTTGTCTCGAAAAACAACAAAAATAACTAACGTTGAATAAACTCTTTCAAGTAACTAACAATTACAGCAAATGAAAAATTTTCAATTCATTATGTTGTCGCTTTTTTTTTAATTGTTTTATACATTTTCCTTCACTATTAGGTGCTGAAAAAGAAGTTCATTAGTCAACTTTTTTCGATGGACTTGTTAAGAAACACTAAAAGGATTATTGCTTCAAAGCTGTTTTTTCACTAAAATCTCCGAACAACTGAAGATTGTAAGCGTAGCTTCAACTTCTACGGAAGTCACAATGGGTGATAATGATATATAATTATTGTGATGAAGATATGAGTACATTTGAAAAGTTAGAACTTTTCCAGCTGGTAACGAATTCAGTAGAAGAGATTCATGAAAATAATAGAATCCTTAGTTGGCTTCCTATTTTTGAGCTTCTTGTTTTCTCAAGCTCTGTTTCTACCCACGGTTCATGCTATTTTCATTTATATTCTGATAAAATGCTATTCTGACGACCGAAAGGTAGGATTTGATGAAATTTTTTTCTCAAATTTTTCGTAAGTTTGTCGAACACGAAATGGATTTATACATGGTGATCGCTGATTTTTGGCGCCCCCCCCAAAAAAAGCGACTCTCGGGTTCCGACTATAAAGAGTATAAAAATTCTCTAAATATTATGTATCCTACGACAACCTAAAACATTGATCGCAAGGTCGCAATTTGCCAAAGTATTGAAAAAAATTTATTACGTGATCCGATTGAAAAAACCTGTTTGAAAATTTGAAAATCATTTATCTTATTATTTTAAGACATTAAAAACTCGACATTTTTATTCAGCTCGACTATTATATTGCGGTTCCTTTGATGGAATTCGTTACACTTCTCGGTCTCACAGGACCGATTTCCATATTCCTAATTCACCTAGGTTTTGAAACCGTTTCCAAAATCTCATCTACCTATTTTATCTACACATTATGTTGCCCACATATTCTGATTTTCATTGACGCTGTTTTATGCCTCCACCGTCTTTTCAGTTTTTTTCAAATCGCTCCGTGGTTTTGTAAAAACTTCAAATGGTGAGCAGAATTTGTTTTTTAGCTTGTCCGTTAGATCTGATGTTCGTTTCAGGCCTCTGTTTTTCTCGCTACTTTTCTCGGTTCCGCCATCACTTACAATCGTTTATCATGTAACTCTAACTTCGAAACAAATAAATTCAAAAAAAGCAGGTATGGGTGAAGAAGCGCTACAGATACCATATAATGTGAGTAGATTCGACTCTTCTTATTTGAATAGTAAAGACTGGAAAAGACTATTCAATATGTTGAAAATAGAGGAAAATAACAAATTCAACATTTTCCAGATCTGAATAGCTCTAAAAACATTCCTGATAGTTTTCACCTTATCCGGCTATATCTTAATACTATGGAGCGTGAACCGGGAGAAGTCGGCGATGACCACTTGGGCTGCAAAAAAAGAAAGTCACAAGACAATCGTTCTACAGGCTTTGCCCATTTCCATCTACTCTTTCGTGAGTTTCATTCCTATGTTGACCAAAACTAAAATAATTTTAAAGGTTTTGTTTTTTGATGACATCTTGTTGAAACTAGGTTTTTATCTAACTGACTACGATATGACGGAATCGCTATTCCTTCTCAGCATATTCATATCAGGTTGAACTTCTTTATTTTTGAATATTTTTTTGATTTAAGGTTACGTCGTACCTTTCTCATTCATTATTGGGAGCCCGAAGAAGCGAAAAATCTTCACTACGTTTGAATTCAGCGATTGCTTTAAATCCAACCAAATTTGGGAGAAAAGAACTGCAAAAAGATCCGATGATAAAAGTTGAATCAAGTTGTTTCTATTATTCAATCTTTGTCGAACTACAAACTTTTCAGGTACACGATAATAATACACAATTAATAACTTTGAATGTTACTTCTCTGGCTTCCGCTCAAATCTCATTTTAAGCATAAGTAATAATTCATGGAGAGTTTTACACTGCCGTCTGTTACAGCCACTTTAGTTGCTTCCATATTTTTATTTCAATTTTTAGTTCTTTCTACTCTTCATGCAATATTCATATTTATTCTGATAAAGTGTTATCATGAAGACAAAAAGGTGAAAATTCATTCTGTTATCCCTTTTAGAACATATTTCTCAAGCAAAAACAGATTTCATGTTGCAATTTCTTTCAAAACTTATTTCTGCAGCAAAATCAGATGATATATTAAATTTTGAATTATTCTTGCCCAAACCAAGAAACAATAAACTTTTCAGCTCGACTACTACATTGCGGTTCCGACGATGGAATTTTTGACGCTCATCAGTATCACCGGGCCAGTTTTTGTGGAGATCAATTATTTGATTCTAAACTCGGTTAACCTTTTCATCGCCTTTTGGAGCCTATTCGCATTCTGTTTCCCTCATATTCTCATGTACATTGATGCCATTTTGTGCCTTCACCGTCTTTTTAGTTTTTTCGGGATAGCGCCATGGTTTTGTAAACATTTCAAATGGTTAGTTATAATTAGAATCAACACTTCGAGCCATCTTTACATCTGATTCACGGCTTTCTTGAGACATCGAAAAATGGGTCCTGACACGATATAAAAAAGGAGAGAGAGCCTGGTTAATGGAGAGAGCAGGCAGGTCACGCCCCCTCGGCCTCCCAAGTTAGTCGTGAATCGGAAAGAGCTTGAAGTTCCAAGAGAATATGTATAATTCAGGCCATTGTTCTTCACGATAACTTTTTCTATTCCGCCTTCATTTATAATTATTGGACATTTGATGAAAATGGTGAAATCACCAGAAGGAAGTGCAGAAGGCTCTCCTGATCCACCAATTTCTTACAGTGTGATACATTTCTATTTTTTCATTTTTTTTAAACATTTTATTCCTAATTTTCAAAATATTTGAAGCCAACCCCTCCTCCCGGGCTGAACGAGTTCTGTACTTGCCCATCTATGGATATAACATGTCCATGATTGGAAAGACCTATTAACATATCTTTTGACCCCACTGGAAACCTTCTGTATTTTTATTTTAGATCTCAATGGCTATCAAAAGATTCCTGATAGTTTTCACGCTATCTGGTTATATTCTGTTATTATGGAGGGTCAATCGGGAGAAGTGGGCTATGACAACTTCGGCGGCAAAAAAAGATAGTCACAGGACGATTGTCTTACAGGCATTGCCCATTTCCATCTACTCTTCTGTAGTTTCAACATGAAAATTTTCGAATAAAGATTGAAATTTGAAGATGCTCTTGTTCGATGACGTCTTATTGAAACTTCACTTCGACTTCGATTTGTATCGTAAACACTTTGAAGAATTATTTTTTCTAAGCATCGTTCTATCAGGTTTAAAGTCATATAGTCTGTTCATATTTTAAATGTCAAGTGCAATGACGTCATTCAAAAACACTCTGTGGATGGCTCGCTCTCTGATTGGTTTATCGCACCATTAGGGGCGGAGCTTGAGCGACGACTTGACATTCAAAATCTGAACAGACTATATGTTATAAACTTAAAAACTACATTTCAGGCTACATTGTACCTTCGTCGTTCATAATTGGGAACTCGAAAAAGAGAAAAATTTTCATTTCGGTTTTCAGGGAGTCTGTGAAGTGGGCTAAAAGAACAGCACGAGTGGACGATATAAACAGTTGAATAACTGAATTTTGTTAATAAATATGGTTTTTAATTCCGTTTAAAACATGAAAAAGCCTACAGATGAAGGTCAAATCAAAAAAAGAAGTCAAAGAAGTGAAGAATCCAAAAAAATACGAAAATTACGGATGTTTTGAATAAACAATTTACTCTATTTTCGTTCTCTTCCGAACTAAAAACCTCCCACACGTAGACGATAATAATATACAATTAGGAAGTTCGAAGGATACTTCATCAGAAGGGTTCTCTATTTTCAGCCAAATTAAATCTCATGGAAAATGCTACACTACCGTCTGATAAAGCCATTTTAGTTGCTTCCATATTCCTACTCCAATTTTTTGTTCTTTCTACTCTTCATGCAATATTCATATTTATTCTGATAAAGTGCCATTCCGAAGACAAAAAGGTGAAAATTCAGTCTTTTATCCCTTTTAGAACATATTTCTCAAGCAAAAACAGATATCATGTTGAATTTTGAGTTGCTCTTGCCAAAACCAAGAAACAAAAAACTTTTCAGCTCGACTATTACATTGCGGTTCCAACGATGGAAATCTTAACGCTAATCAGTATCACAGGGCCAGTTTTTGCGGTGATAAATTATTTTACCCTAAAAACCGTTAACCTTTTCATCGCCCTTTGGACCTTAGTCGCATTCTCTTACCCTAATATTCTCATGTACATTGATGCCATTTTGTGCCTTCACCGTCTTTTCAGCTTTTTCGGAAAAGCGCCATGGTTCTGCGAAAATTTCAAATGGTGGGTTCAAATTAAATAGGTGAATAAGTGCCTGAACTACGAGGCAAGAAGAATTTTCGAGCTTGAATTTCCGAAAATATGTACATTTTAGGCCATTGTTCTTCACGTTGACTTTTTCTATTATGCCTTCCTTTATAAATATCGGACATTTAATAGGAACGATGAAATTACCAGTAGAGAGTGCGGAAGGCTCTCCTGAAGCCCCAATTTATTACAGTGTGAGATGTTTTTTTTTTTTTTTTCAGAATTACACCCTTGAAGAGCCGTATGAATGAAAGATTAGAAAACTTGAAAAAGCAGGTAAATTTGAAATTTTTACACGGATATGCTAAATCTATAGCCTAGAAGCGTTGAACAAAAGTATCTGATCCACGGCTAACTTGGGAAGGGGCGTGGCGTGTCTGCGCTCTCCACCAACCAGGCACTATCTCTTTTATTATCGTGTCAGGACCCCTTTTGAAGGCTCAAGTCAGCCGTGAATCAGCTATAATAATAAACAGATTTCCTTTTGAAAACTCATTTAGGCCATAGCATTTACGCTACGTAAACTTTCATGCACTGGTCTTTGATACATAGCCCATCGCGTGCCAGCTTATCAAGATTTTTTTTTTCCGCCAAGCTACAGAACCCTTCCCTTCGATGCGCGCGGCCTGTTGCTGATCCTTTAATATAACGGAAATTTTAGGCGCATGCACAGAAACAGGCCGAGGGCATCGTAAGAAAAGCTTCTTGGGAGGGTTCTGTATCTAGGAGGAAGACGAAATTGTGACAAGCTGGCAAGGGATGGGCTATAACATGTCCCTGCTTAGAACGACCTATTACCCATCTCTTGACCCCATTGAAAAGCTTCTGAAGTTCTATTTCAGATCTCAATAGCCATAGAAAGATTCCTGATAATTTTCACCTTATCTGGCTATATTCTGTTATTGTGGAGGGTGAACAGAAAGAAGTGCACCATGACAACTTCGGCGGCCCAAAAAGAAATTTACAAGACAATTATCCTACAGGCCTTGCTCGTTTCCATCTACTCTTCTGTAGTTTGAACATAAAACTTGTCAAATAAAGGTTGAAAATTGAAGATCTTGCTATTTGATGACGTTTTATTGAAACTACACTTCGACTTCAATTTAGATGGCAACCATTTTGGAAAACTATTTTTCCTGAGCAACGTTCTATCAGGTTACAATTCATTTATTATGCTCTTTACAAAACTATAATTCAGGTTACATTGTACCTTCGTCGTTTATAATTGGAAATTCGAAAAAGAGGCAAATTTTCATTTCGGTTTTCAGAGAGTCTTTAAGATGCGCTAAAAGAACGGCACGAGTGGACGATATTAACAATTGAATAATTGAATTTTGTCAATAAATATGTTGTGAAATTGGTTGAAAACATGAAAAAGCCTACAGATAACCGTCAAATCAGAAAACTCCCAAAAGAGCGAAGAATCAAGAAAAAATTGCGGAAAAACTTACGGAAAAGATGAGTAAGTGTTTTTATGATCTCACTTTCTGTCGAACTACAAACTTTCCAGTCCCTCAGGTTCACGATAATAACATACAATTACAAACTTCGAATGAGACTACGTTGAAAGCATTCAGCTCAACTTCAACAGAAGAAAATAAACTTCCATGGATGAAGATGTTGCAGTACCTGTTATTGGAGTTTCGATTACCTTCGTATTATTACTGCAGTTTTTAGTTCTTTCTACTCTTCATACAATGTTTATTCGCATTTTAAAACAGTGCTATCAGGAAGATAAAAAGGTGGGAATCTATTGTTTTTTATCATGTTCATCGAATCAGACGGGAATCTTTGAGTTTTCTCCTTTTTCTTTTCATAATAATGAAAAAATGTGGACGATTTTCAGCTCGACTACTATATTGCGGTTCCAACGATGGAAATTTTCACGCTGATCGGTATTACAGGGCCAATTGTTGTGGTTATAAGTTATGCAATCCAAAGAGCCGTTAATCAATTCGTCTCCGTTTGGGGCCTATTCACATTTTGCTGCCCTCACATTCTTATGTTTCTAGATGCAATTTTATGCTTTCATCGTCTTCTTAGCTTTTTCCAAATCGCGCCATGGTTTTGTAAGAATTTCAAGTGGTAAGTTTAAATTGTGGTTGAACGAATTTTCCTAATTTTGAACCCTTTGGAAGCGGTTTTCAAGTAATTTCAAAGCCAGGCACGCTGAATCAATCAAAAAGGTTACGTTTGGTGACCATAACGTCGTGTTGAAAATAATTGAAATTAAAAATTATCTCTAACTTTGCAAAAATTAGCTATTCTTCCGAGTCTCTGACGGCTATTTTTAATTTTTCGGAACCGCTCTAAACACGGCATAAAGCTTCACATTTAGAACCTAAAGTGTGTACATTCCAGGCCGCTTTTCTTCACGATAATGTCTTCTATTCCGCTTTCATTCGTAATTGTCGGACATACAATATACATAACGAGACCACCAGAAGGATACAAAGCAGACTCCGATGACCAATTGACTTTTTACAAAGTGAGCGAAAACTAAAAATATTTTTTAGTCTTTTTGCTCCAGTAAAAAAATAGCTTGTAAAATCTATATGTTCAGGTCTCAATGACGATCAAAAGATTCCTGATAATTTTCACCCCGTTTGGCTACCTTTTAATACTCTGGAGTGTAAACCGGGAGAAGTCAGCTATGACCACCTCAGCTGCGAAGAAAGAAAGTCACAAGACGATTGTCCTACAGGCGTTGCCTATTTCCATCTACAATTCCGTGAGTTTCTACTCTAAACTGGCCCAATTCAAATAAATGTTGGAGATTTTATTGTTTGATGACCTTATGTTGAATCTACACGTATATTTCCCCGCATACCGTCATCACTTTGAGATTCTACTCTTTCTCAGTGTCGTTTTGTGTGGTTCGAATCCTAATTATCACCTTTTTTAATTAATTTTCTAGGATACGTTGTACCTCTGTCGTTCATAATTGGAAACTCGAAAAAGAGGAAAATCTTCACTTCGTTTTTCAAAAACAAGTTCGAGTCCACTGTCATGTGGACTAAAAGAACTGCGCGAATTCGCAATATTAACATTTGAATAACCTATTTTTGTTAATAAATATCTATGAAATGGGAAGGAAGTAATCAAAAAAAGTTTTTCCCAAGATCCGCGGAAGTTTTTTTCCAAGTTCATGTATGAAATATCAAACTAACGATTACAGTAGATGAATTTTGTCTGCAAACCTAGGTTTTCACGCAAAAATTTGTAGTTTCAAGCTTTTTTTTTACAAATTTTCCAGCGTTCCGAGTGAGTTATAATAATATGTAGCCGTGGGAACAAGAATTCAATAATATGTTAAAAGTAGAAAGAAAAAAGTCGTCAACGTCAGGGACTCCATTAAATCGAATAAAGTAATATAGAAAAAAGACTTGGATAAAAGTTGGATCGGATAAACCAATTGCGTTAAGATTAATAGCTGGATGACACTAAAAAAAAGCCATTTGAAAAAAATAAATGTTCTCTAAACTTTTGTCGGAGTGAAAAGAAAGAAATAAACCTGGAACGAAATAATTTTTTTGCGGTTTTTTTTTTATCAAAATTTAAGTTCACAACTTTAGATTTCGTGAAAAATTGTGAATTTTTAAAATATCGAGCATTCGCTCACATATGAACTTACTCAAGGGTCACTATGAAGAAAGTAATTTTTCGGAAAATAAAAATTTTACATCATTTTCATCATAATTGTCTCAAAAAAATAACCTGCTAAAAAAACTGGCGCCTCAGCTTTCATTCCTTTTTTTCTATCGCTCATGTCGTGAGGTTGACTTGCCGGAACTGAAAAAAAAAACATCAACCATCGTTTTTAATTAAAAATATTACCTCCTAACAATGAAGCTGCCTTCCATGTAGAACTTTACATATACGAACTATATTCGCTGAAAAAAAAACATGACGAAAAAAGAGACGAAAGTAATACAGGGTGTTCAAATTTTTAATAAAAAACGATCTGACCGTGATTATCATAAATGAGATAAGAAAATCGAACAAAAACTCACTAGACTCGTAATTATCTCATTTTGGAAAGAACTTCTTTCACAAAATGCAAGAAAAAGTACAAGGAATATATAATTCATCACTTTATAACCTATTTCTCGAGGTTACGAGATAATTTTCGTTTGATTTGTATAACCAAAAAACCGGAAAAAAAAAACTTCATGTACAGCCTAACTTGCTGTACCACGGCGTTTCTGCCAGTTGAAGAAAATGCACACCCAGTTTCGTGGACTATATCGCAGCGAGAGTGGCGCGACATAGCAGCGACATATCTCGCTGCCATCTCGCTCAGCTCTAGCAAACTCCCGGCGCGATATCGGCGCGAGGTCGCGGATTATCGATTGGTCACTATTTACGTGCCATCAAAATTTTTACTTGAATTGTTTAATTTTTTTCGTGTGTTATATTCTCTCTGATTTTTTTATGTCTATTTTTTTCACTTAATATTTCTAAAATGTTAATTTTACAACTAATGTAACGCTCATACAGTACCGTCAGAAGAGGAAAAAAATATTTTTTTCGCTCACAACTTCCTCGTATAGAGCTCAATCTTTCTGAAACTTTTTTTCAGCTGTGTTTCTAAGTTTTTCACCACGGTGTTACAATCAACAGTCATCATATTTCCAGAGAGTTTCAAAAGGGTGAAATCCCATTAAAGAAAGTTGTGATTTAAAAAAAGCGTTTTTTTGTATATTTTTGACGGCACTGCACACCTTTCTTGAATTTGAAAGTCCTTTTTTTCGCATTTTCATGTTTTTAACCAATAATTTCAGGTTATTAGTACTTCAAAAACATCTAACATTTTTCGATCAATAAAAAGTCAAGAAAGATCCGTGGGAGATGGCACCGAAACTTTGCTTTTTGGATACAATCAATAAGATTCTTGGTAAACTATTTTTTTGAAACAGTATATCCATTTTTTTGCTTGAAGATATGATTTGCACTTTGGCGTCGATGGGTAAGGAAAAGAAGAAATGAGGCATGATTTCGAGAAAGCACGAACTGCTGTCTTGATACAGTCGCTCCTGTGAGTTATTCTCTTATTCAAGGTTGGACTTTTTTCAGTATTTCTCTTTTTTACCGGTTTTATCATTTAGAAAAGTTCTTGACGCAGCAAATGAAGGATATGCCGAAAACTATCAAGTCAAAGCTTACAGTAACATTTTTTTAAGGGAACTTAGGGTCAATCTGATTGTTTAGCTTAATTTTCTTTTTTTCAAAACTTCTTTCATTTTCATTTCGAGCCTCCCTCCTTTATCTAATTTGAACTTTTTAAAGATCATCTACGAGCTTACAATCGGTTTACTTTTTCTGTTTTTTTATTGAAACTACTCTTTTTCCTAGTCACATTTTTCCTATGAAAAAAATAAACGATACACATGTTTTTTTCCTCATATTGTCCTTTTTTTATTCTTACTTGAAGCTTCACTCTTTCGCCTCAATTCAATTTTTTTCTTCTTCAGATTTGTACATACTTTCAGTTTACTTCGAATTCGAAAATGTACCATCAATTATTTGGAAATTTCTTTAATGCTCTCAAGTTTTTCATTTAAATATATTGTTTATATTAAATAAAAAAAAGTAAAGAAGGTTGATAAAGACCGATATGTTATCATGTACAACCCAATAAAAAGTATGAAGCATAGAAAGCAAATCAAGAAAAAGCCCAATCGAGCTAAAAAATTTTTTTGAAAGAGCGACATAGCAGCGAGATGTGAGCGACCTTGCGCCGAGAGGCGAGCGATATAGCTCGCGGCTCCCCCGCGATATAGCGTTTCTCTCGCTGCGACCTCGTCCGTAAAACTGGGTGTAATTTGAAACTCGGCAAAGTCTGCGCACTTCTCGAAATTCGCCCGCGAAATTTGAAAAAGTGGCTTTATTTTTGATTTTTTGTCTATTTTTTCATATTTTTTCACTTTTTCTTTGCGTAGATTGCTGATAGTATTGCGGGACCACGATCGGGGTATACTCTGGGTTGTTAGACGTTTTTTGAAAGTAGTTCTGTGAGGCTAACTTTAAAATTCGTGATGAAGAAGCGTTTTGAAAATCTCCACCTGTTTGTATGGAACATGTTTCACCCCATTTTTATGTTTTTCTTATTCTATTTTTTTGTCGATTGTTCAGATTTCTAGGTTGTGGACATCAATGAGATGAAGTTACATGAAAAAAAAGTCTGTGAAGTTGAGAAAGTATGTTCCGAATTCATTTATATCCGGATATTCCGTCAACTTTTTATAATAAAAAAAGTACTTGCTGTAAAAACATCTTTTTATTTGTTTCTCCACAGCAATATAGTTTTATTTAATCTCTTTTAATTTCCTCGTCTTTTTTTCTTCAATGTTCATTCTTTTCTCACACTTATATCATCGGTTAACCTTATTTTCCAAATTTTTTGTGCATGCACTAAACACGTCCTAATTGACGGAGAAAAGTGGGCGGGGCGTCGCAAAAGAAACACCGTGGTACATGAAGTTTTTTTATTCGGTGATCCAAATAAGAGAATATAAGTAGATAAAGTGCAATAAAGAAGACTAAAAAGGAAGATTTTTGCTTTCCAAGATTGTGGTTTCCAAGATTTTGGTCTCCAAGATTATGGGACTTTAGATCTGCGTACACAAGATTACGGTCCTCGAGATTTGCGGACTTGAGATTTTGTCGTACCCAAAACGCGAGCACGCTTCGTATTAGAGAGAAGCACCGCGCCACATTTGCAGAAAACTGGGCGTGGTTTATTTTTTGTATTGGCCAAAAATGAGCTTTTTTTTCTGATATTTATTCGAATTTTCTCAAGAATCCCGGCGAGCTTTTGTGATAGTTATGAGGTACATACATATTTGCTTCAAGAAGCATATAATTCTGAATTTTAATCATATGCTAGTGCGGAAATTCTTATATAATACCACTTTTTTTCAGTGTCGTTGCGAATTAGGTACAAGAAACAGCTATTCAAAACTTTTTTTTTCCGTTTTTCTTTTTTTTTTTTTAATGGAAGTAATACTAGCAATAACGCTGGCTTATTTCTGTCTATTACATATTTTTTTCTCTTCCCAACACTTCATGCAATCTTTATTTATATTTTGATGAAGTGCTATGAAGACGAAAGAAAGGTGAGACATCAAAAAATGGAAAAATCAGTATGATTTAATGAAAATTGAAAAATATTCCAGCTAGACTATTATTCTGCGGTTCCTCTGATGGAATTTGTAACCCTAATCGGATCGACAGGCCCAGTTTTCATGGCAATATTCTATTATTTTTTCAAAATTCCTCTGATTTCGGAAATTATTATTTATTGCTGCTACTTTTTCCTTTGTTGTCCTCATATTCTGATATTTATCGACGCGATTTTATGTCTTCACCGACTTTTTAGCTTTTTCGAAGTCGCTCCATGGTTCCGTAGGAACTTTAAATGGTAAGCTTACTGAAACTTGATCGCGCACGGAATTTCTTAAATCTAGGCCGTTGGCATTTTCCACGATTATAGGGATTTTCCCATCCTTCACTATAGTTTATCACGTTGTTGGAACGACGGTAAGACTCGGAGGCAAGCCGGATAACGATAATGTTTGGTATATTGTGAGCTTTCGTTTCGAAATTCCTTTTGACATCAAAATTCTTTCCAGCTCTCTGTAGTAATAAGAATTGTCCTGATTATTTTCACCCTCTTCGGCTATCTTCTGATACTCTGGGGCGTAAACCGGCAAAAGTCGGCTATAATTACGTCAGCCTCGAAGAAAGAAAGCCACAGGACCATTGTACTGCAGGCTCTGCCGATTTCTATCTACTCTTTTGTTAGTTTCAACCCTCGAAAGCGAAGTAAACCCCAAAATTTCAGCTTTTATTGTTCGATGACTTTCTCATGAACTTATCTCTTTCTAACGACAATTCCAGCAAAATGTTATCTTTTCTTTTTCTTATAAGCTTCATCTTGTCAAGTTTCCTTTGATTTTGCGGTATTTTTTTAAAATATTATTCAGGTTATGTCGTACCTTTCTCTTTCATCATAGGAAATTCGAAGAAGCGGAAAATCTTCACTTCGTTTCGTTTCAAAGATCGCTTGAAGTCTAATAAAAGTCGGAAAAATACTTTGAAAAGTACTGTTGGATATATTTAAATAAATGGTTTTTTTAATGTATTATTCATCACAGAAAAATTGAAACGAGATAATTATTGTATTTCTTATCAAAGAAAGCCACTTTTAAGGTTTTTTTGGTTCAATAGAAGCCATTTCAAAGGTCGCATTTTAGGGCCATCTCAGGACAATGCAGAGAGTAGTAAAAGCGAAAAAAGTACTCTCCAGAGTCTACATCCATCCCTGTTATATGGATCGCATATTGGCATTTTACGAACTTCGATTAAAAAAAGTAGTAATTTTTGAATGAGAAAGGTATCTGAAGAGCTAAAGCCTCAAAATAGGGGGTTGCAGGAAATGGGCAGGTACTTGCTTCACATTCCGTTCTCGCAAATTTTATGCCGTTACGTGTAAACTCGAATAAAGTTCATGCAGCAAAAGGAAACTTCACTCGAGTTTTCACGCAAAAATTGAAAATATAACCTAATAAAAAGGTTTTTCCACCATCATTTCGTCTCATGTTGTTAATTTGTGATTTTTTTGAGAAATTAGTTCTTCTTTCTTGTTAGACACAACACTTTTTATGTTATTCTTTTAAAAATTCCTTCTTAAATTCTTTCATATTTTTCTTACGAAATGAAATGTTACATAAATTTTTTTTTTCGGGAAAAGCCGCTACTGTGAAGCAAAATTCTGCAAACACTGCCACGCCAATAGATTTGAAATAAAAAATCGGAAAAGCTCAAATTGCTCCTAATTTTCATTTGCTTCTTCGTTTTTCTACTTCAATTCATGTTAAAGATTCGGTAAATAATGGAATCTAGTAAATTCTTCACTTTTCCAATCATTTCGTTGTTGTATGCGCTATTTTTCCTTCGTAAATTTCGATTTGATCGTTTCACTTTTTTTTTTGTCATTGGTAGGATTGTTTTCATCGTTTCAGGTCTTCATTCTAGGGTAGAAATTGAAATTGAATGTCGGGACACAGTCACAACGGAGCCCCGTGTACTGGTCATGGTCATGGACATAGTCATGATGAAGAAGGGGCCGGCGAAGGACCGGGCGGAAGCCGTCCGTCTGCCGCCGATATTCAGGCGGTTTGTGGTTTTTAAGTCGACTGAGAACTCTTGCTGTGTGTTTGAAGGATGGGAGAAGTTTTTGAAGAAATATCGACACTAAATGTCGTTGTAGACTTTATTTTAAGTCTTGAAAGGTTCCTGCGCCTTTAAACGCCAAAGAGAATAGTTTCTGATTAGACAAAAGCACTAAATTTGTGTTTCAAACGTTGAGAAAGATATTTGAAAAGGTAGCTGTCTTCACCTCACTTTCAATAAAACTGGTTTCAGGAAAGAAAGAAAAAAATATTTTTATAAAAAAATATTTATTTTTAACTATCACGCTCATTTTTTTATTTATTTCATTTTTAAATATAAATGGGAGCGAATGCCACGCGCGTTTCTACTCAAATAATAAGGAAGACTCAAGCCAAAAAGTTATTTTTTTCAATATAGGTTGTTCGAAAAAATTTCCGAGACGTTTGAAGAAGAATGTACGAATTTTATGAAGTTCGAATGCTAATTGAAGAGCTTGTGAGAGCTATAAAGTTAAATTTTACCTCAAAAAAGAGATTTTATCATTTTTCAGTTGATGGACCAGCTTCGAGCGGCCGGCGTCGACGTCTCCAACCTGCCGAACGTCGCCTCGGCGCCACGTCATCTTGACGAAGCGCGCTCCAAAAATTTCCAATTCTGGAGCACCCAACCCGTTCCCAATATTGGTTTGAAATCAACTGATCAAGCCTTTTTGAAGATATATTTTAAGATGAAACGGTTCCCGAAGACGTGAACACGGCGATCGAGCCGGATATTCCGCTGGACCAGGTCCGCGGCGAGCCCTACACTCTTCCCGACGGTTTCGAATGGTGCAACGTGGACCTCAATGACGACAAACAGCTCAATGTTAGAGTTGGACTCTTGAAAAATGGACAGAATTTGGAAGAATTTGACAATCTTGGAAAATTTTTAGTGGCCACCATAGAGGCTCAGGACTACTTGGAGAGGACACTAAAGTGGCCTCTAAACCCACCTCTATAGTGGCCACTAATTTGACTACTATAGTGGCCACTAAACATTTTCCCAGATTGGCTTCAGCGTTTTTCAAAAGTACAGAAGTTAGTTCAATAAAATAAGTCGCCCTAACAGTTTTTTAAAGCTTTTAAAGACCAAAAATTCGATCTCTCTTACTTTTTGAAGTTCTAAATTTCATAGAAAAGTAGAAAATTCAAATGCTTCTTCGGAAAAAAAAGTGTTAATAAACTAAAATCTGAGCTGAATTTTCTGGTCGAACTCTGATTGAAAAACTGATTTCCGCCCCTTAGAAATCGATATTTCAGGAGCTTTACACGTTGCTGACGGAAAACTACGTGGAGGATGAGGACGCCATGTTCCGTTTCGATTATGCGGCGCCATTTTTGAAATGGTGAATAGAAAAGTTCATTAAAAGTATTTGATCATATTTCAAATACATTAGTTTGCAGGTCGCTTTGATTTTTTAAAATTACTTTTGGCATATAAATCTGGTCAGAAGTTTCAGAAATATCCGGCAGTTTCTCTATCAGAATGCTTCTAAGTGTTTTCCGCGAAATTCAAAATTTTCCCTGACTCGCCAAAATTTATTGATCTTTTTCGTTCTTTGATGGCTATTTCTTATTTTGCGGAATCACTTTGAACTAAGAATGTTGAAGTTTCCAATTGTTTCTTTTCTTTTTCTGACTTTTTCTTCCTCATTCATCTAAACGAGTTGAAATTCGATAATTCAAGGGCTCTACAAGTGCCCGGCTGGCTCCCGCAATGGCACTGCGGAGTCCGGGCCAAATCCAGCGGCCGTCTTCTGGCCTTCATCGGCGCTGTCCCGCAGAACATTCGCGTCTACAAAAAGGCCGTCAAAATGGTCGAAATCAACTTTCTCTGTGTTCACAAGAAGTTGAGGTGAGGGAAATGAGATTAAAAGATTATAAAACTGTGTAAAATTCAAAGTTTTGGTTTTTTTACTATTGAAAGTATTCAAATGTAAGCGAATTAAGATGAGAAGAGCTCAAAAAAATCATATTTCAAGAAAGAAATAATTATGAGTTTGAATACATTTTTCGAAAAAAAAGTTGACATAAACTGATATAAATATTTTTTTGAAAAGGTTCAAATAAAGACACTTTTGCTGGCAAGTTCTTCACATCACATTTTTTTCCGCTTTTTGACAGGATTTCATACGAGTTTTAAGCTCAATTTTCAGAAGATTTTGAAACATTTAATCGTTCACAAATTGAATTTTTAAGATCAAAACGTGTAGCTCCAGTATTGATCCGCGAAATCACCCGTCGTGTCAATCAGCAAGGCATTTTCCAGGTGATTTTGATGAATTTAACAAACTTGAGACGGGGGAAAATCCTTTTACTGCAGATTAGAAAAAAAGTCTTTGCCTTTCAATTTTTTTTTTCATTTTAAAAGGACAAAAATGTGCTTTTAAATGGGAATCCAGGTTTCAACGGGTCGTCAGGAGCTTCCTATTTTTATCCGAAGCTTGGAAAAATTGTAGTTTCTATGAAACTTTGAAACTTTTGTTCAGTCTTCAGAGTAGGTTCTCCGCTGAATCATGGAATAATTGAAGAGTTGTTTGTCGGTTCGCGATACTGTCGTTGATCAAGTGTAGACGGCGCGTAGAGCATCTCGCCTCTCTTGTGCTAGTAGTAGACGATTTTCGAGCCTTTCCGACGATCACTGCTTCTCCATGTAGGAACAGTACGGCGCACAGCTTGTCCAGGGCTTACGGGCGTCGGATTAAATCTCAGACGAGAGCGGAAATGAAGACCGACCACTCGGGTGGTAGAAATGAGATAATAATAATAATAAGTTTCTATGGAGTTGGATAAACTTTTGACAATTTATAGTTCTTTTTCTAATTGAAACTAAAAATTATCGATTTTTCAGGCCGCTTTTACGGCTGGAATCGTGATTCCGAAGCCGGTCTCCGTGTGCCGGTACTGGCACAGATCCCTGAACCCCAAAAAGTTGGTCGAAGTTCGGTTCTCGCATCTTTCCGCCAAAATGACCCTGGCCAGGACCATCAAGCTCTACAAGTTGCCTAATGTGAGGGAGTTTGGGATGAAAGATGGATTATGTAGAGTCAAAGTAGTGCAAGTTGAATTGGAACATGATCAGAAACTTAATTTTGATAATATATGGCATTTTTTTGATTCTTTCACTTTTTCCTGATGAAAACTGGCCTCAGAAAAAGATTTTTGAGGAGTTTAATCAAATTTTGTTCCCTGTAGAATTTTTCATGTATTTTGAGTGTTGGCCTTTAGATTTTCATTTTTGGATGAGGGAATTTGAACCAAACTCTTGCAAGTTTACTGAAATTCCGCCTGGAACGGGTAAAGATAAATCGAATTTGAGTATCTTCAATGAATTTTTGAAAAGTTCATCATTTCTTGTAGGAGACGGCAACGGCGAACCTGCGCCCCATGGAGAAACGCGACGTCCCGAAGCTTCTCACGCTGCTGACCAAGAACTTGGAGCAGTACTCGTTGGCCCCGATTTTCGCGACAGACGAAGAAATCGAGCACACGTTCTTGCCGCGCAAGGACGTCGTCTTCACCTACGTCGTTCAGGTTTTGAAATTATAAATTCAAAAAGAGAGAGTTGGAAAAGTTTTTTTAACTTAACTTGACAAAAAACGGTAGTATCTGGCTTGTGTGCTCCGCTGGGACTCTTTAGGGACTAAATTTTGCCAAGAAGCCCGCGCGGACTTGGGCCAAGCTAGGCTTCTATGTAATTTTTCATCTTTACTTGAAATTTTCCTCGAAAAAATCTTTTTCTTTGTTGAATCAAAGTTGCTGTTAAGTGTAAAAACAATATTTTTTGTCGTATAAAATATTTGACGGGGAAAAAATTCCCTTTTTGGGCCCTAGTCGGGCTCAGAAAATGGCCGGGCGCCGATGGGCTGACGGGCGAGCTCGCGCACTAGTGTAATGTTGATTTAGTTTTCCTATATCTCCTCGTTAAATGCGTTGTTAGGCGGCACGACTTGGTAATTTTCATTCGTAGCGCTCGTTGTTATGCGCAGAATGAGGTAGTAATCGATAGGTCAGCACAGGATGACAAAGGGCGGAGCTTGACCTCGGCATAATGCTCCCGAGAGATAAGATCTAAAAATAGCTAGGTGGGAATATGGCGTTACAATAGAATAAAATCATTTATGGAGGGATTCAGATCCGTTCTTCAATAAAAAAGATATCATTCGACTGATATAGTTTATTTCCGCGCAAAACGAAAAAGCTACCGTAAATACAACCTTCTGCTCTAAAAAATTGCTAAAAAGACATCAAAAAACAAAGGTCGAAACGAAAATGCTCAATTTTCTTAATACGGTCTTTTTTGGCAGAAGGGAAAACGTGACAAGCTGGCGCGGAATGGACTATAAATATCTTGGCTAAACTAAAATCCTGGGAAGATTTTGAGTGGCCACTATAGAGGCTCGCCAAGGGCTACTTGGAATGGACACTAAAGTGGCCACTAAACCCACCTTCATAGTGGCCACTATGGAGTTTCTGAAATTAGTGGCCACTTCCGTAGTTTTTCATCCAGTATTCCTTCCAGTAACTCTGATGATCTTAAAACAAACAAATTGCCCCAGTTTTGTTGATCCATTGACCCCTAAAGTGGCCACTGAAGTTTTTAGTGGTCTAGTAGTAGCACTTAGACCCCTAAAGTGGCCACTAAAATTTTAAGTGGGATAGTAGTAACACTTAGACCTCTATAGTGGCCACTAATTTTTAACCTCTTCAGTAACCACTATTTTGACTACTATAGCGGCCACTAAAAATTTTTCCCGCAACAAAGAGAAAGCTACGGGATCCAAAAAAAAAGCTTTCAAAATATTCTTCCTCGAAAATCTAGAAAAAAGAAAGGTTATTTGTTTTGATTCTGGAGGAACAGACTGGAAAACAATACACAAGTTAACGATGATCATTTCAATAAGAAATGAAACATAGCAGCCGCTGGTTTCGATTTGTACATTCACTTCAAAAAATCAGTTTTTGCTGAAAATCTTTATTATTTTGGTTGAGCCCTAAAGTGGCCACTAAAGTTTCTATTGGTCTAGAAGTAGCACTTAGACATCTATAGTGGTTACTAGTTTGAAAACTATAGTGGTCACCAATACGTCAAAACCCTATAGAGGCCACTAAAAATTTTCCCAGTAGTTCCCCTTTTCTCCTTCAGAAAATTCAGTGACCGCTCGAGAATTGAATAATCCAAGAAAGCTACAGCTTCCGGAGAAGATGAATCGATACTCCACGTGTTATAAAAAAACCCTCTTCAAGTTCACATTTTTCAGCTTTAATGATTGTTCTCTCAAAGATTGTCTAAAGGCCCTTTGGAATTTAAGGAGTATCTTCGAAATGTGTGCCTAAAATGCGTATTTTATGAACTTCCAGCAAAAGAACGGCGAGCTGTCGGACATGGTGTCGTTCTACTCGCTGCCGTCGACCGTCATGGGCCATCCCGCTCATAAATCCGTCAACGCCGCCTATTTGTACTATTACGTGGCCCAAAATGTTGCCCTCAAGCAACTCATCAACGACGCTTTAATCTTGGCCCATCGGGTGAGGATTTCTCATTATTTCTGTGTGTTTTTGTGTTGAAAACAGAATCAAGACTTTTTCGTGAAATTTGAATTTGAATTTGGATAGTTGTTCTTTTAAAGATTGACCATGAGAAAGAAGCCATTAGCATTACAGAATTTCATAAAAATGCAGATGACTTTTTTTTAAAATGAATTCTTGCTCGAAATTCTTCAAAAAAAGCAGGAAAAATTAAAGAAAAACAAAGATTAGGTCTTTCTTCAGTAAGTTTCAATGATATCCTGAAAATCTTCAGTAATTGGAACCAAAGATTTATTTTTAAACTGTTATAATGATAATTTTTTTGAAAAAAATTTCCCGATTCTTCATTTTTTTGGAGTTTTTTTCCTTCGATTTTAAAGGAGAAAAGCCATTCTTGTTACTTTACGTCAGAAAAAATACGAAAAAACGGGGTTTCTGTCACAACTTCCTAGTAAGGAATTCGAAAGTTTCTGAATTTCCGTTTTTTTCTCTGAACTGAAACTTCATTAGAGTATTAAAAAAATAACAGTTATCACAATTCCAGAAAGTTTCAGAAAGATTTTTTTACAAAGGAAGTTGTGACCGAAACCCCGTTTTTTTCATATAATTTCTGAGAGTACTGTATATTTCTGGTAATGCAAGACTTCTGCATCCTTAAACAACGTAAAAAGAACTTTTTGAGCGTATTCTGAAACTTTTCATTGGGTAATTTAAACTTTTAGTTTTCTCGATTATTTGTTTCTCTTGTAAACTCCATTTATCAAGTTTTCTCTCAAAAACGCCATGAAAAACAAATTTTCCAGGAGCACTTTGACGTGTTCAACGCTCTGGACCTGATGCGGAACAACGAGGTCTTCAAGGATCTCAAATTCGGAATCGGCGACGGAAATCTCCAGTACTACTTGTACAACTGGAAGTGCGCCGACATGAAACCCGAACAGATTGGTCTCGTCCTTCAGTAATTATTCCCTCAAAAAAAAAGAAAGATTTTATTGTCTTTGTTGAAGTTTTCTAGCCCCCCTCGTTTATCTCAGTGATGGCTCAAGAATTTTTATCCCAGAATTTAGCTTCTTTTTTCTTCCTCGTAATGTAATATATATGTACGCATTGACATTTTTCCCCCCACCTTTTTTTGGTTTTATTTTTAATAAATATGTCATTTGTTTGAGGGGCACCTTATCAAAGAAACTTTTTGAAAGATTAGCGCACCAGCTTATGGAATTTTGTTTGCCGCGGGGCTCTTTCCCCTCGTTCTTTTTGTAAAAAAAGATTGTTTTTTTGATGAAGCTTTTGTATTTTTTTGCATAATTTTATTGGCTTTTTTTACGCCGATGCCAATGATCTAGTCATCGACGTGTCGGGTTGGTCGTTTTTTTAAGTATTCAAAATTGAATTTAATCAGATTGGAACAAGAGAATAAAGGTTTAGAACGGATTTTTAAAAAGTATATCAATGGTTTTTTTCAATAAGAAGCATCACAGTTCATTCATCATTGCCTTGATTAAAATGATCGAAAAGCAATTTTTAAAAACAGAAAAAAAAATGAAAGCCAAAGATGGATTGTGGAAGCTCTTCTAACGTATTAAGTCTCATAAAATTCGTACTAGGAAAATACCTCGAAAATTGGTAACGTTAACAAGATCCGAACGTTTCTTGGCAGTTCTAGGATCACTTAAAAGCGCTGGCGCTACTTAAGTGGTCACTAAATAGAAAAGCAAGGACACGTCCGATTCGCGTCCGTTTCGCGTTGCGGAGACACGGATCGAGTTTAAACTTTGGTTTTTTCTAGATTTAAGTGAGGATATTTGAAAACGATAGAGATTTTCTGCTAATTTTCATAAGGTACCGAGGAAAAAATTGTTGAAAGTAGAAAAAAATGGCTTGAATATTTTCAGAAAACTGCTTTTTCACCTCATTTTATCTTTCAATGCAAATTACTTGAATGATTCGGCTACAAGAAAAACATCAAAAAAAATAATTATTCATCGGAAAATTTAGAGAAAAGCATCATTTTGAAAAATTTTCAAGCCTAATCCGCCTATTTTTCAACCAGATTTTTTTCTGAATGCCTTATCGGGTTCATCAATTAATTCTTTTTTTTTCAAATATATGAAATAAGTCTATAAATTACAAAACTTTGAACTCGATTTTTAACGAGTTCGCGTAGCTCCTTCGATAAATTTGCGGTAAAATGATTATAATTTTTATATTCTATATAGAGATTTACTGCTAGCTATCGCATGGTTTCATAAAAGAATCTCTTCAGTTTTTTTTTTCCTGCAACTAAACTTCTTCATCAACTAAATATTTCTTTCCAGGATGCTTTGCTCAAAATCAAACGTTACTCCCTCAAGTAGGAGTCATGCATTTCCGACCGATGACGGAAATTAAAGAAGAAATTATGTGCAATTTCATGGTAATTTTTCTCTGAAACGCTTTTTTAAACAGGTTTCAAGAGAGTTCAGTAGTTAATTTTTCCTTCAAAATTATATTTTTCAGTTCCAAGTCGGACCTTTTCAACGCGCCGAATTATCGGTTGTGGGCCAATTTATCGGAAATAATTCCGTCAAAGTCGTTAACAGCTCCTCCAGCACTACTGTCCTTGTGTTTGTTTTCTTCTGCCTTTTTTTTGAAGGAATTATGATTATTTTCAGTTTGAATGAAACGTACAACAGTACGGACCAAATTTTCGATTTCGGAGACACGAATGATGTCGGGATCTTTTTCATTTTAAGCACTCCGATTGGGATCATCTCATTCAGCTTGGATTTCAATATTCTTTCTCGTAAGTTTTGAAGACAGGCAATGCAAAAATATGCGTTGAAAATGATTTTTATAGCGTTTTGAAGGACTTTTTCGATGTTTTGATAGACTTTTTAAAAATATTAAAGCGCTCTGGTATAAAAGTTAACCTGTAAAGTTAAGTGAAAAAAGGGTCCCGACACGATAATGCACGAGATAGTGCCTGGCTCGTGGAGAGCGCAGACAGGCCACGCCCCCTTATCGTCCCAAGATAGCCGTGAATTAGCTAAAATAGTTTTGTTCACGCATTCGTAAGATTATTTATAAAAACCCAAGAATTTGAAAACCTACGTAGGAAGAGGAGATTCAGCTAGTGTTTTTCACGGATTTCTGTGCGCTTTAAAAATTTTTTATTCGTTCATTGGTCAAGCTTTTGTATCAGTTTCCGTGTTGGAAAAGCAAAAATTGACAAAAATCGCGATGTTTATGCCTTTTTCAAAGTTTATCTATGACTCTCCAAAATTCAGTTGTCCTTTTCTTTCTCTGACGCCTATTTTGATTTTGAGGAATCATTCGGCATTGAATTGAAACATCGTTATATTATCATAAAGTGGCACAACGCGTTGCGGCCGCGCAGCAGTCTGTGTTAAATTATTGATTTTTTTATTTCTAACAAAGCGTTGAATTATTTCCTAGGACCTCTCTGAAACAAATATTTTTCAAATTTTATTTTTCATTTAGAATTGAAACTTTTCAGTCTACGACAAACCGAAAGAAGTAAAAATATTCTCCTGACTATGCTATGCTCCTCGACGCCTCGGATATTCCTCCAAACTCGGCGATTTCTTTTACTTGCGACAGTGATATTGAACTGTGTAATCCGCAGTTCTATTTCATTGTCGATCATGGAGCTCAACAATTCCTGTCCCAATTTTATCTGTATTCTTCTGACCAAATGATTTGTCGGTTTGTTTGAATTATATAGACTTACTAACCTGTCTGCGCCCTCTTTTCTCTTTTAAACAGTTTTTGAATGTCAAGTGCAATGACGTCATTCAAAAGCGCTCTATAGATAGCTCGCTCTCTAATTGGTTCCTCGTCGCATTTGGGGCGGAGCTTGAGCGAGTTCTCGCGTGTCTGCGTCTCTCTGTTCCCTTACCGCCGAGGTCAGAGAAACATGGAAATAGCACGTTAACATGAGAGAGAGATGTCAAGAGATATCAAATTTTGAATTTCAAGTAGAATGACGTCATTCAAAAACGCTCTGTGGATGGATCGCTCTCTGATTGGTTTATCGCGCCTTTAGGGGGCGGAGCTTCAGCGAGTACTTGACATTTGAAAACTGGACAGACTATAAGGAGGGCGCAGAAAAGTCCCGCCCTTTTGAGTCGCGAAAAACGAACTATTTATATGACCATAAGATAAATAGCGTTTGAGAGAGAGAGCGCAGACACGTCAGAACTATCTTTGAGTTCATTTCCCCATCATTCCCTTGAAGATTGGACGACTGTTATTGGAACGTCTTCAATAATTTACCGATTGCGATTGGCCCGAACAATGACACTTTACTGATTCGCGATGGATCCCAGTTTGAGGTCGACAGTAAGATGGGAATCCTCTTCGTTTTCGCCCCCTACGAACATTTGGGCGTTTATTACGATGTTGCTGTGCCAGGTTGGTGGGTTACTGTAGATTAAGGTTGTTTAGACAAGGTGTTGTAGGATATGATCATGTGGCTTGAAACAGTAGAAAAAAATCGCATCACTAAGCCAAGAAACATTTTTTTTTACGTCACTATGCCTTCATTTTAAACTCTTTTTGTTCAAAAAAGAAACCCTGTATTTTTAATTTTATTCATTTTTGAGAGGAAGATGCTTATTTTTAAGAAACACTCTAGGTTACTGTTATTTAGACATGCTGTAGAATGGTTATCATACAGTTCGAAAAAAGTACTTTTTTTTGTTGCTCTATAGTCAATTTGAAGTAGTTTTGCTCAAAAAAAAAACCCCTGGAAGTTAGTTTTGAACTTTATAGCAGTTTTGATTCATATTTTAAAGGAAGTTGCTTTTTTGAACGAAAACTGTTGGTTACTAGAGATTTTCAATGTTTCTGAGCTTCGATGAATTTTTAAAATATTAGTAAAGTCATTTCACAAGTTTAAGTTTTTCTATAGCCTCAACTATTTTTTTTTAGAAACGTTCGCCTTTCCTCGTGTCAGTTCTGGTAGTTTCACGTTCTCGGTAGGTCCCTTTTTTCTGTTCTTCTTGGTACGGTATTTATTTCAATATTAAAGATGAACCAGTACCAAGCTGTATATCGAATGTTTGCCACCAACCCGTATGATCAATATTCGACTTCTTGGATCACCGACATCACCCCGATTGCTGTAAATTTTTGAAAAATAAATAATAATCCTGAAAAATTAGAAATTGAAGGTCGTTGTAGAGTTAAAAAAAACAGTAAGAAAATAATTTTTAAAATCGGGAATTCGATTATTTTTTTCTCTATTTCGGAACTCACTGAAAAAAAACATCGGCGGAAAATAAAATGTTTTGTACGCAGTGCACTCGATGCACAAAAAATGACGCGCAAAAACTGGATTTGAGTAATATCATGAATAAAAAGATTTCCAAGCTGTTATTCATTCAGGGATGGCTGCAAAAAAATCGTAAAACATTAGTATTCCAAAAAAAAAAATGCATCTAAAACTCAAATGTAGCACAACTTGACGTTTCAGAAGTTCCATAAACTCGCCATTTACGCAAACTGTGCAATACGACACAGACCGGAGGCGCTGATTGCTGAAATTTCGTAAATAAAAGTTGTATTCTTTCAAAAATTGAATATTTTAGACCTGAAAACTTGGACTTTTGGACCCCTATAATGTTACGGGGAAGGTGTTGGACCTTCTTCATCGATGGATCGGCCCAAATTCAAATTCAGGGATATTATGCAAGTAATTTTCGGATCATACTGTTAATGCATTTGTTCATGAAAAATATTTTCTCCGGGGTTTTTTTAAAAAATTTTTTTGAAATTCAATTTAATGTTTTTTTTTCCAGAAAACTTGGGAGTTGTGATCGGTCCATTGAACGGAGTTTTGTTGTCGGATGGATATTTGAGTGAGAAAAATGATCTGATAGCCGATTCGACGGTTTTTCGGGTTTACAAAAGTATTGAAGAAGGTTGGTTTCGGGATATTTTTCATTTTTGGGACCGTTAAATAGACCGATTTTTAAAATTTGACTTTTTTTTAGCGATACTAAATAAATTTGGATGATGAGAAGCATACATTTTTGAGAAACTTAGGGCCATCATCATTGAAAATATGACAAAAATTGTTCTACAGGGAACCTTTTTTTCTTCAAAAATCTTCAAAGAATACTGAAAACTAACTTTAGGAAATCGGTGATTGACATAAAATCATTGAGAATAAAAAGCTTACTGCATAATATATTTTAAAGTGTCTCTAAAGACATAATATCCGTGCATGAAATGGCTTTGAAATTTGGAACTTTTTAGCTCCATGGACAAAAAAAACCGCATAAATCCATTTTTTTGCACTTTTCAAATAGGTTATGTCGTGTTCTAAGGGATTCCGGGCCGGAAAAGTGGTCCCTATAGGGCTAAAATCAAAATGGTTCCTATCGGGGTTTAGCGTCTGACCCCTTAGCTCCTAAAGCTCAAGTGGTCCATATAGGGGTGGTTCGATTTTATTCAAAAAGGCTCTTTTTCAGTTTTTCGCATGGAAATGCTTCTTATGAAAATTATCGAGTAGCTTGTCCCCTATAGGGGCCACTAACAGAAACCTCTGTAGGATTTTTTTTTTTTTGCAAGCCTCAGTGTCTCCTGTAGGGGTTGGTAAAGTGGCCCCTAGAGCTTCTAGCCCTCCAAGGCCTCTAAGGTAGCCCCTATGGGGACCACTCTGAAGTTCCTAAGATATGAAAGCGTGAAAAAAGCTCAAAAATAATTTTCAGTAAAAATAAAAATTCACTATGAATATTATGAGAAATTTTCGTCATCCTTTTATGAAAAGGGTAATTCTGCAGAAGCGGACTACAATAACCCGCTTGATGCCACATTTACCGTATCCCTGGCTCAAAATTGGACGGCTGGAGTTCGGGTGACGTTGACCGTTGATAATGGCAAAAGCCAGGAAACTCATTTGATGTTTGCTGATACTTCTAAACAAAAAAAAAACAATATATAAACTTTCAGGGACTCCACGTCTCTTACAGTAACCGGCAAGATTGCCAATTTAAGCTACAGTATCCCGAAAAATACGACAGGAATCATGATACGGTATTACATTGAACCGATCATTAGTGGTTTGAATCGGAACAGTTTCTTTGAAAATTACAGTTTTTTTTTTCAGCGATTGGCTCTTCCGCCGCTTTATCGCTTCAAATTTCAACTTTGTTTATTTTTATTATCACTGTTTCAATTTGCGTTTAATCAATGATGTTGACGCTTTTTTATCAGGCTTGCTGATAAGAATTTTATAATCTCTGTCCGTTTCGATGCTTTTTCTGACTCAAAGAGAGAATATGAAGTTTTTATTTTTAATTTTTGCGATTTTTTCGTTTTCAAGAATGAGAGCAGAACAATTGGATTTTATAAGTAAGTCAATTTTTTTCACCAGTTTGTTACTGAAATTTGTTGAATTTGTAATCCTGGATTTTTCCAATCTTTAAGTGGGGTTTCTGAATATGGCTGGGTTGAACAGAGGAAATTTTTGACGATTATTTTTCTTATGGGCTTTCTTTTTTCCGAATGTTTCGAAATCATTGAGAAAGTCTGAAAATCTTCGCATTTTCAAATGGTGAACTTGGTTTTGTTGGGAAGTCCCACTTCGAGTTCAGAGCAGTAAAAAATTAGGTGAATAGAGATTAAGTTTTTGGCTTGCATTGAAGTGAGTAAAGCGGATCCACGGCTGGCTTAAGCCATCGAAAAAAGGGTCCCGACACGAAAAGAGAAAGACAGAGCCTGATTGGTGGAGAGCGCAGACACGCCACGCCTTTTCGTGTCACAAGCTAGCCGTGAATCGTCTATATCTTTCCAAGGGGTTCAGACATGATTTCTTCAAAAAATTTGAAAGCGAAAAGCCATGTTACGGTTTTGGAAACCCCAGAACCGACTTTTTTCAAAATAAAATAAAGTTTAGCAAAAAAAAATTTCCAGCTCCACAACCTGAAATCGTTATGAAGTATTCGTTGGACTATGCCGTTATCGTGTATGCATCTCTAATACCGGTCAATTCTTCAATTTTATTCACTTGTGACGGGATCGAGAACTGCAATCCGATGGTTTATATCAAAAGCCAGCATTTCGATCCGATTTACTTGTCGCAGTTTCATTTGTACTCGTCGGACACTTGTGTTTGTCGGTGGGTTTTAAGTTTTGACTTCAATATTCTTTCTATTTTCCCATATTCCCATTTCTTTATTTTTCAATGATTTTTGTGAATTTATATATCATATGTTACCTCGATTCTTCTGTGAAGATGCAGTCGTTTTTTTAAAAATTTTTTTAAAAATTTCTTTCAAGTTTTTTTCAGATTTTTTTATTAGTTGAGAAATATTTTTCTCTTGTAAGTTCTAACAAGATTTTATCCTAAAAACCCGGAAGAAATACTTTTTTCAACTGGAGCCATAGTTCTCTGAAGTTTGCCTCGGCTAAATATTTCAGCTAACTCTCCAATTTTCTTTCCTCTCCCTGCCAAAAAATAGAAATAGTTCAGATTGGACGAATGCAGCCAAGAAATCCCTTTCATGCTCGGAGCTGGTAACAGTACTCGCATTGTCAACGTCGGCTCGCCATATTCTGAGGAAAACTTTCCCAACGATGTCATTTTCGCTTTTGCGCCCTATGAACTTCTTGGAATGGACAGCTCCGATCGACATGGTTGGCTGCTGAAAACCCAATAAAAATGTTCTTTTATGAATTATTTTTAAGCTAGCTATATCACCGACCGCGTGGATGTTGGCAATGCCTCCTTGGCGGGAGAAGTTTCGAATTTTCCTCAACTTTTATTTCGTATTTTGAAGTTTGCAGAGTGAATCAAATGCCGCCGTGTTTAGAATGATAGAATTTGTTCCATATAACCCGTATGCGACTTCCTACATTGTGGGCATTACTCCGATCGAGGTTATTGGTTTGTTTTTTAAAGATTTGAAAAAGAAAAAAGAAAAGAGACGATTAAAAAAAAAATTGAAAATCTATACTGAGACCTTGGTAACGCGAATCGGACGTGTCGGGGCATTTCTAATGACCACTTTAGTAGCCTCAGAAAAAGGGATCCCTAGAATCGCCCAGAAACGTCCGGAGCACGTCCGTTTCGCGTTACCAATGTCCGAGATAGATATATATATGCTTTAAAATTGCAATGGCGCGCTGATGCACCAATTCGTGAATTTCTTGCTTTTTTTTCTCGGCGCATTCATCGGAATTCAATTTTTCTTATGGCGTGTTCATCGGACAAAACGAAAATTGTTCCGAAACGCAAAAAATTGCTTCAAAACAAAAATTAGTACTGTTTTGAAGCAATTTTGGCGCGCCAATGAACACGATTTTTTTTGAAGCATGTTCCGTTTCTCGAATGAAAACGTCATTAAATGCAACAAATTGGTTTCAAAACAAAAAATGTAATGTTTCGGAACAAGTTTGGTGCGACAATCAGAACTTTTTGTGTTATAATTTTCCACGTAGTAAGATAAAAGAGAAAAGAAAAGTATTTATCAGTTCATTACTCCATAGAATACACAACGGGTGAATTGAATTTATGTCACTTCGTAGTCCAATTTTTCTACTCAACGCATTTTCAAATGTTTTCGGAAAATGTTTTTCTTTGTGTAAGTTACGCCATATTTTACGTTTCAGGGCTTCCAACGGCTACTTATTTACGCGAATTGTGCCATTCGACATAGTGATGAAGTGCTTATCGCTAATTTTGAGTAATTTTCATTTTTATTCATCAAAAAATCAGTCAATTATTTTTTCAGCTCCCAATATATTTCGGATTGGGTCCCCGTAATGTTGCGTGGAAGCTGTTGGACGTTTTACGTTGAAGGAAATGTTCAAATCGAAATTCAGGGATATTATTCGGGTTCCCTTGTTCTTTCAAATCAAAATATGAATGTTTTCAAGTTTTCAGGAACGTTTGGGAGGATAACAAGAAAAAAGAGTGGCGTTTTGATGTCTGATGGATATTTGAGTCAGCTAAACTTTTTGATAAGGGATTCGCAAAGTCTTCAAGTTTTTAAGTTAGATTCTGGTTGGTTTTTTTATACAAAGAACTTTTTCGAAAATTTTTTTGTCATGAAGTTGACAAATCATTAGTTTTTTTCAAGTTCGAACAAATGGAAAATTTTTTTAATTTTTTTGCATTTTATTCAATTTTAAGTGTTTACTATTCAAAAAAATTTTTTTGGCCATCGTAAATTTTTAATATTTTTTCTTACATTTCATAACGTTTGTTGGAATTTATCCGCTTCCATAGGAGTTTTCAACATTTATAGGCCCACATTTTTGATCAGATTTTTTTAGTTGAATTTCAGGAAAACCATCCAACGCGACATTTTCTCTGACTGTCGGTGGAGATTTATCATATGGTGATAATGTTTCAATAACTATCAATAATGGGAAAAGCCAAGAAACTCAGACTTTGTAGGTTTTTCCTGAGAATTTATGAAAAAGTTATCTATTTTTCAGAGACTCTGCATCTTCCTTCAATTCTTTGAGTGGGACCGGCTTGAGCGCAAAAATAAGCTATAGTTTACTTGCAAATTCGACGGGTGTACTGATACGATATAATATCGATCCGATATTAGGTGATTTTGAGTTTGAAAAATTTCAAAATGGGTTTTTTTACAGTTTATGTCGAATCATTTTCAACGGGTTTTACGTTCATTTCCAATTTGTTAATAATTTTTTTATTTCCTGTATAATTGTGAATAAATGAATTTTTTTGTGTTTATTTTTTTGGCGTGAAAGGAGATTTTTTTCGTCTTTGTGGTACTTGAAATGGAATTTAGGTTTTGGGGCCATCTTCATTGTTCAAATTTTTCGTCGGAGGAAAAAAAGTAAGTTTTTTTATTTTTATTTTTCTTTTTTTCCGGAACTCTTGATGGATAGGCCTAGACATGTCCATTTAAAAGCCTTGATTCTTCATTTTTATCACCTTTTGTCCCCAGAATAATTTTTTTCAAGAACTGAAAAAGTCATGAAACACGCCTTCTGTTCTCGTTATTTTTAAAAGGCGTTTTCCAAAGAGTGAAATAATAACCTTCCTCTGGAAAATGTAAAAAAGCGATACACGGCGTTTTAAAAAGGCTGGAGAGGGTGGCTAGTGGGCGCGGCTTAGCGCAACTGTCACGCAGTTTTAGGAGACGTTTCTCCGCGTAAATTTACGTTCGCGTGTAAATGTTTTTGACTGTTAAATTCTGTAAAACTGTTCCTTCCTGACCAGGGAATGGTCTCAGCTCACAGTGGGACTTTTGAAATAGACCATATTTTCTAGATGTAGTTTTTCACGCTGATTCCAAATCCGTTTTCAAAAGCTGCCACCGAGGTCTGTGAAAAAAGTTATGGACCCTCAAAAGTCGAAAATTTCATAGTCTCCGATCGAGCTCATTTTTAGAGGTTATATAGTCCTTGTTTCCCTTGTCACGATAAACCATCAAATTTTTTCAAAAATTGTTTGTGAGCCAAGATATGAGCTTCCAAAGCCCCGCCGCACACAAGAGAATGCGCGCGCGGTGTCCTATTGCGATCCGACGGCTGTCGAAGCAACGGCAGCGAGGAGCAGTGGAAAGGCGGCGGACTTGGGAGCACGAGGTCATAGGTTCGGTCCCCACGCTGTGCAAACTTTTTTTGCAATTTTTTCTTTTTTGGATATTTCCATGTAAGTGCTCCTTTTTTGAGTTTTGAAGCGTATAAACATGAAAACACTGCGTTTTGAGCCTATTCGAACAGCTGGACTTCTTTTTGTCGCAAATTTTTTTCATGGATTTTTTCGTGAGCATTTCCGAGGAGGTTTCTTTGACTCATAAATAAAAAATTCAGAACAAACTCCCCACAAAAATGTTTCGTTCATTGTGATTCCTGAAAATTCATAGTCAGACGGCAAAAGGCGACGGTCATAGGTGAGCCCACTGCAAATCACGAAGAGTTTATTGAAGAAAAAAAAAGGCCTACAATCATCCGAACCTGATCATTCCGAACCAAATCCGAACCAAGTGTTCATCCGAACCTAATCATTCCGAACCAATTGAGTATTCATTCCGAACCAAAAAGGGAATTTTTCATGTGTTCATTCCGAACCAAAAACATGTTCATTCCGAACCAAAGGTACAGTTTCTTCCGTTGATTTCTCAAATTTTTTTGAACAAAATTTCTCTTTTTGCAATGATTTGTCATTTTTAGATGTACTTCCAAGTCGAGAAAATCTGCCGGCTCATTTTCGAACCATGATGTTCCAAACCAAAATCAGAACCAAGTCTCAGGCGAACCCATTCCAACGCGGACCATCTCATGCTCACTAGAACCAATAGTTTTGAAGCTTCGCCCAACAAATCTTCGGTATAGTCCGTGAATTTAGAACACATCAACAACTGGATTCATCTGTTTTTCCTTTTTCTTGAATTTTTGAACATTTAGAAACTGAACTTTATCAATAATTTTTTTCAAGACTGTTCAATTCTTCTGCAATTAAGGTCACCTTTTTTATATCTCATAGGAGAACAAGATTTTCAGCGGGATTAGATTCCTTCGAATCCACATTGATGAAGTATCGGAGTAAAGAAAACGATGAATGTTGGTCCATCATCAGGAAAAGTGCGAACGGCTCATTAGGAGAGATTTCACTACAGTTTGAAAAAAACGGTATTTTTCTTCTAACTTTCTTTCGGGCTCAAAAGTGAAACTATTCTCTTTCATGCCGCGATATCCTGTGCAATAAGGTGAAAAATTCCACGATTTTCCTGAAACTCGAATATGACTTTGATTTTTCTTTTATACATGAATTTTGTTCTATCCTGATTGAACCTTCTTATGAAACCTCATTACATTGGAAAAGTCAAGATTAATGAATTAATGATGAGTTCAAGCCGCTCTCTATTTTCAAGAAGATGACGGAACATGATTTTCCAATTTTCTTGCATACGGCCCCTCTGATCTTTCTTCCCATTACCAGTTCAACTTTTGCAATATCAGGTTTTTTCGGGTTATAGCTTATTTCAATAATTGCAAACTCTAGTGAAAATCGTACAGATGTAATTGAAAAGAATTCGCGAACTTTCAAATAGAGCTCAGAAAAAGTGAGATTTTTCAAAAAGACGTTCAAAGCTTTTTTTCAATAATTTTCGTCCTATTGAATAGCCTTACTATGTATTTGACGTTATATCTTAGTCAAAAAAAACTTTACAAGAAAATAACTTCTACTGAGGTAAGTCTTCGAACATTCGCGGTTTTTTTAGTGAATGAGACAAATTTTTACTCGTTTTTCATGTAATATCATTCCATGAAACTTTTTTTAGGTGAAGATGTCGTAAGAGTAAACTTTAGCAGAATTCGAGCATCCGAACACCTTCGTCGAGCTGCTGTTGACGGATATACTGTTTCTATCCGCGACCGGTAGAAAAAAAATATCGAGGGTCAATTTTATTAATTTATTCTATTCAGTAAAAAAATTCTCGATTGACGCTACGATGTATAGCATAAGTGGAGAAAATAAATAAATAGTTTGAAAAAAATCTCCCACCATTAAAAAAAGAAGGAAAAAAACTGGCTTTTAACAAAAAGTCTCTGAGATGGCCCAAGAGGCTCTGAAAGCTCTCTAAAAACCTCTAAGAGCCTTTTTCCAGCCGAAAAATGGGGGAAAAGGAAGGCGACGAGAACGAAATGTTCAGTAAAACTTGTAGCCGCTATGCAACGAAGTTTTCCCACAAGAAGATTTATAAAGTTTATAAAACTATATCGTTATGAATGAACAAAGGTGAATCGGGAAATCGATACAAGTAGGTACCGGGTAGCGACCGCTAGTGAGGTAGGTACTTATTAGCAGCTTTCATGATACCGGAAAGCATACAGCGATACCACTCCGGTAGAATCTAAGTACCATAGATATAGTACACGGACGCATACAAACAACCACCGATTAGAATACGCTGCTTGATTTCAAAGTTGCTGCCCGGTACAATCTTGTAACGACCTCTCGATCGACCAGTGAACAAGAAAATAAGTTGAAGGGCAAAAAAATGAAATTCTATTTTTTTACACCAGTTTTTCTAGGGAAAATGGGAAAAAAATACGAATCAAAGTTGCCAGAAAAATTTACTCTTCACCATTATATCAGTTTTAATAGTTAGAAACTCGAAATAAGAAACGTTGAAAGACAAAAAAAGAGAACTTTTACATTTTTTTAGGCCAAATTTTTTTAGTTGAATAAATTGCTTTTTAGTTCAATAATTTTTGCATAGTAATACAGTAGATAATATAAATTTCATATTGTGAAAAGAAAAACATGAAAAAAAACCATAGAAAGAAACGAAATTCAATAATCACTACGAAGAATCAATAACTACGAAGAAAACAAGAATGATTTTTGAAAATTAGAAACGTTTGGCAAACCTCCAAGTGAATGGGAAAATATGGTCTCAAAGCGATGAAATAGTGCGCCAAAACCTTGGCGCCTGCCCAATTTACGTTTTTTTTTCTTTTCGTTGTTGTCGTGTTCAAAGTAATTTCCGCGAAATGCAAAATACCCGTTAGAGAAAGGAAAAGATCACTAAATTTTGGAGAGTCAGAGATCATTTTGCATTTCGCGGAAATTACTTTGAACACGGCATGTATTTTTGAACAGTATTACATTTATTGATCATTACATCCGTTTTATGAACTGACACATTTCTAAATATTAAACTAGGTCATGTTTCGCACATTAATTTATGTTTTTTTCACGTAAATTTTAGGCCCAAAAAAATTAGAAATTCAATTTTTAATTTTTTTAACCGTTTTTTTCCTGTTTTTTTCTAACTATTTGAGTTCAAAAATAGAAAATAGGAAGTTTTTTTCAATTTTTTTATTCAGAGTGGTTTTTCCTTCTTCAAAAATAAAAATAGGCCTAAAAATTTAAATTTACAATAAGACTTTACGTAAAGTTCTCTTTTTTCTTTGAGTGTTTCAAATTTCGAGGTTTCTAACTATTGAATTGATAGAATGGTGGAGAGGGAATTTTCTGTCAACTTTGATTCGTATTTTTCCCATTTTCTCTAGAAAAACTTTAGGGGCAAAAATAGAATTTCATTTTTTGCCCTTCAACTTATTTTCTTGTTCACTGGTCGATCGAGAGGTCGTTACAAGATTGTACCGGGCAGCAACTTTGAAATCAATCAGCGTATTCTAATCGGTGGTTGTTTGTATGCGTCCGTGTACTATATCTATGGTACTTGGATTCTACCGGAGTGGTATCGCTGTATGCTTTCCGGCAGAGCTGTTCTCGGGGCGGCCCCGGTCGACCGAGGGCGCCCCGATCGACCGAGGGCGCCCCGATTTGCGGCGTGTTCGAGGGCGGCCGCGGTCGGCCTTTGGTAAGGGTCAACTCGGTCGACCCGTAGATACAAATTTTTTTGACTCCCGGTTTTTTTGCGAGTTATAAGAAAGCGAAAAGAAGTGCAAGTTTCACTGAAATGAAAGTGAAACAAAAAAACATTTTTTTATCGAGCACACAAAGAAGAAAAAAACCGAGGAAATGAGATATTAATCCAAAAAAATTCAATAGTTTTTCTAAGTGGCCAGAACAGTTTACAGAACCAGAGAAAACGAAATAATTAATAAAAAAATAATTTGAAATTTTTCACATCATCAGGAATTTCATTTTTCGCAAAAAAATTCATTCAAACCACTATTTGAAATATTATTTTTTTATTTACAACGAGAAAAAAACGAAAAAGATTCGAAAAAAAGTGAAGTCAAAAAAAGCCCGATTTCTATCAAAAAAACAATAAAAATTAAACTTTTTCATGGATCATAAATAACTTAAACATTCATTTCCAATATGAAAAAACGAAATAAAAACAAAAAAAACGGAAAAAAATCCTCGCGCTCGCTTCGGGGGCCTGAATGAAAACCGCTTCGCGGGCCGGGGCGCTCAGGGGCGCGTCGCGGTCGGGTCGGGGCGGCCTCGGCCAGGGTCGCCCCGACTTGAGAACAGCTCTGCTTTCCGGTATCATGAAAGCTGCTAATAAGTAGCTACCTCACTAGCGGTCGCTACCCGGTACCTACTTGTATCGATTTCCCGATTCACCTTTGTTCATTCATAACGATATAGTTTTTATAAACTTTATAAATCTTCTTGCGGGAAAAAAATTCGTTGCATAGCGGCTACAAGTTTTTACTGAACATGTCGTTCTCGTCGCCTTCCTTTTTCCCCTATTTTTTTCGGCTGGAAAAAAAGGCTCTTAGCGGTTTTTTAGAGAGCTTTCAGAGCCTCTTGGGCCATCTCAGAGACTTTTGTTGAAGCCAGTTTTTTTCCTTCTATTTTTAATTTTTTTATTTTTTTGAATTGAGATTTTTTTCAAACTATTCATTTATTTTTGCTCTATTCTTATGCCATGTCCAAATTGATCCCGCCAAATTCATAATGTTCATGAAAAAAAGGGGAAACATAAAAAAAAATTTTTTTAGTGATGAAGAGAATTGCGGATTTCGCGAGAATTACTTCGAACATGGTGTAAAATTTTAATTGAGAAAAATTTGGAGAATAAACTTAATGAACTTGAACTACGATCCTTTTTTTACCTCTGAATTGCCGGTCGCGGATAAAAATGGTGTAGTCCGCCAACAAAGCTTGATGAAGGTGTTCGAAGGCTCGTAATCTGCTTGAGCTTACTCTTCCCAGAGCTGCTGATAGAAGAAAGGCGCCCCGCACCGCGAAACGGTAACATTATCAAAAGAGTCATTTTTTCTTAGTTTTTTTTCACCAACTTCAGCTTGATTTTCACTCATATGAGTGAAAATCATGATAATTTGGAGGTTACCTTTTCCGACCCTGCGGAGCGACTGCTTAAATTCACGGGGTGCCCCGTCAGCAGCTCTAATTCTTCCTGTCTTCCAAGTGCCACGCGCCAACGCCAACTCTTCTTTGAGGAAACAACCCAACCAATACATATTGATGAAAAATGATAATTAGACTGAAAACAGTAAGATTCTACTCATTTACTATGAAACCGCAACATGACGAAGAACTAGCTCGCTTGATCGTATAACCGATTCACGACTAGCTTGGGACTCGAGGAAGCGTTTTTTCAGTGGCTAAAGCCAGTCGTGAGTTAACGAAACTTTCTTTAAAGGTTTTTTTAAAAAAATCTCAGTTTCTAGAAAAAAATATATTTATAATTCGTATTCGAAAGATCAGCCACTCACGAAAAACATTAACTTCGGGACCTATTGATCGGTTCGGGCTCGAAAGATGAAGTGCTCACTTACGGACCCAAAGTATAGCAGGCCCATTTCGAGTGAAAACTTTTTTTGAATGAAACGAATCGTGATTTTTGAAAAAAATTACAGTTAAATTTATCTGTCAATAATTAATAGCAGTTTTTGATGGTTTGCAGAGGGCTCTGCAATTATTGAAAATGATTACCCTGAGAAATCTGATATTACACAGGACGAAATGCGAAAAAGGGAAAAATCTCTTCTAATGAGCCGTTCGCACTTTTTCCTGATGATGGACCAACATTCATCGTTTTCTTTTACTCCGATACTTCATCAATGTGGATTCGAAGGAATCTAATCCCGCTGAAAAATCTTGTTCTCCTATGAGCTATAAAAAAAGGTGACCTTAATTGCAGAAGAATTGAACAGTCTTGAAAAAAATTATTGATAAAGTTCAGTTTCTAAATGTTCAAAATTCACGAAAAAGGAAAAACAGATGAATCCAGTTGTTGATGTGTTCTAAATTCACGGACTATACCGAAGATTTGTTGGGCGAAGCTTCAAAACTATTGGTTCTAGTGAGCATGAGATGGTCCGCGTTGGAATGGGTTCGCCTGAGACTTGGTTCTGATTTTGGTTGGGAACATCATGGTTCGAAAATGAGCCGGCAGATTTTCTCGACTTGGAAGTACATCTAAAAATGACAAACCATTGCAAAAAGAGAAATTTTGTTCAAAAAAATTTGAGAAATCAACGGAAGGAACTGTACCTTTGGTTCGGAATGAACATGTTTTTGGTTCGGAATGAACACATGAAAAATTCCCTTTTTGGTTCGGATGATTACTCAATTGGTTCGGAATGAATACTCAATTGGTTCGGAATGATTAGGTTCGGATGAACACTTGGTTCGGATTTGGTTCGGAATGATCAGGTTCGGATGATTGTAGGCCAATTTTTCCCATCACAAGAGGAGGGAGGCAGAGAAAGTGGCGGAACGCGTAGCGTATGCATCTGCGGTTCTTGGCACCAACTCAGTTCAACCGCCAGCGACTATTTGGAGAACTAGTTCATCGCTCTTCTTGTCTTTTCTATCATTCATTGTGCATTGTAAAGTAGTAGAATATACGAAAAGAGCGGTAACCGAGCTTTTTAAATCATCGGTAGCGGTTAATTGAATTCGTGCAAAGAACCGCGTACGCACACGCTATGCGTCTAGCACACTTTTTCGCCTCACTCATCCTTACAGTCGGGATGGATTGATCATCATTACAAACAACAAACTCGTATAAAAATTCTGAAGGAAGTTTTTCAAACATTCGATTCATCTATTTTTAAAAAACCATTCAATAATTCGAAAAAAAAGCCTCAAGTTAGGTAAGATTACCAGTTGCACAGCAAGTATTATCGAATGAAAAAGAAGGCTCCTCCAGTTACAAATGATCACTCAAGTGGCGTCAGCGCCCCTTACGTGTTCACTCGAGGAGCCAGAAGCTTCCCACAGGCTGCGCCGATATCCAAACTCACATTTGTTGACGTCGGTCTGCGAGCTGTTCGCTTAAATTTCCATTAAATGACTCGATCCACCCAGCATTTCATGGCATGCTATAAAGTACGGGCGTTTACAAAATGCGACCGGCGCGGTGCGTCCGCCTATAAAATGCGACCGCTTTTTGTCTTCTCCACTAAAATTAATAAAATACTGGCGTTTCTTAATCTTATCTACATCACTTTTTCTGGCACTTTTCTCTTTACCTAATTCAGAACCCTCAAAATCTACCAAAAACAGTCAATTTCTGGTTTCAGGCTATAGTCTGTTCAGATTTTGAATGTCAAGTCGTCGCTCAAGCTCCGCCCATAATGGTGCGATAGACCAATCAGAGAGCGAGCCATCCACAGAGTGTTTTTGAATGACGTCATTGCACTTGACATTAAAAATCTGAACAGACTATATCCAAGTGACCTTCAAGCGGCCGATGTGGGCGCCCTCCAGATCGAGCAAGAATGAAACTTTTTTAAGCCTTTTTTTTTCTTAATGAATAATTCCGATTACCTAGAGACCTAATAAGAATCTTTAAAAAAAAGCCAACTAACTTTTTGAATTTTTCTGTTGTTCTTAAAAAAAAAGGCTTTAAAACTCAAAAAGGAGTTAAGAAATTGTAAATTTTCGACTTTCGTTCCGATTCACAATCCTTGAATCTAGTGGTATTTGAGTCATCTTGGTTCACAAAAAAAAATCATAAAAATTTTCTTGACACGTGGAATATTTGATATTCAGTACGTTGACCTCAAATTATAAAAAAAGTAGACGTCTGACGTGAAAATGCCACGTGGATGAGAACGAGAGTATATAAACGAAATTATCAGCTGATCTAGCCATTTAAAACCAAATTTCGACAATCGACGCAAGCATCATCGACATGTTTCTGGTGAGTTTGGATCCCGGCGGAGCCTGCTGGAGGCTTCTCGCTCCTCGAGTGAATACCTGGCGCCACGTCACGGAGTTTCCACGCAGTGGAGCAGAGAGTAAAATTTTTGAAGCTAGGTTTGGAGCGCGCTTGCTGCATTTTCCCGCGAAACTCAGAATTCCTCACTAATTTGGTCAATTTTGCCCCTTTTTAGATATAGTTAGGGACCGCAGGCCAATTTCCAAAGTCAGTGATATAAACATGAAACCTATATGAAAAGAAAGCTGATGGCAATCGAGAGCTAACTGCGAAAACAGAAAAGAAAAAAATATGAAAAAAATGAAAAAGTTATAAGCAAAAAAAGTGGCGAAATCGGGGGAACCACTTTTTGTGTAGAAACTTTCGTCAGGGTCGCAGGAAAAGGGGCGTGTTTATAGATGCCGCGCGCTCCTTGCTGTGCGTTAATTCACGCAGGAGACGTTTCGAAAAACATATTTATTTGAGTTTTTTTAGAAGTTTTTAAATGAAATATTAGAGTTTTTCATATTGAATATTGCTTTTTTTCTCAATATCAGCCTACTCTTCAAGCACTCACGCTGCTGAAAAGCGAGTTTTGAAGAAGGTTTCAATGCATTTCGTAAAAAAAGAAAATAACCGACAAAATAGACCTCTGCGAAGGACGAACAGCATTAAACCGAATTGAAAATGTAACAGTCTACTAAGAAATTTACTGAAAAAAATATGTAAATAATCACCAAGTCCTTTTTTTCAGAGAGTTTTTTTAAAAAAAAGGGCGAAAAGCGTTTTTTTACTTTTGATTTTCTACTTCTTTTTATTTTTTTCTCTAAAGTTTGTGCGTCTACATGGAGTGTACGTAGACAATTTTTTTAGAATTCTTTACTTGACATTCTGAAAAAAATTCAAAAAAAGTTGAGTAAAAGCGAAATTTAATACTTTTTCTCGCTGCTATAATGGATATAATGATATAGGAAAAAAAGATTCCAATTATGAAATGAGTAAAAAAAGCAACTATAAAGCCACAATAAAATGAGAAAACTTGAATAGAATACATAAATAGTTAATAAAAAAACCTTCTTGACGCTTTCGAAAAAAATTTCGTGGCCTTCGCGGTGTCTGCAGATTTTTCAGCGACGCGCAGTTTTAAAAAAATAACTTTCGAGCGTTTAAATTAACCATACTTTTTCGGGCCATCCTAGGAATTTTTTTATTGTTTGATATGTTGTAGAGAAATGTCTAATGTTTGATATTATGAAATAAAAAAACTTGCCCAGAACGCTTTGGGCCGTTTTTCAAAGCGTTACGAAAAAAACCCAAATTTTTAAGCTTTCATATAAACTATATAATCGATGAAAAAAACTTAGTTTTTCTATTTTTTTAAAATTTGCAAACAACTGCAAACAACCGTTTAAAAAAATATAATCAGTAATTATCGATTGCGTTTTTTTCGAAAATAAGGAATTTCGAAAATCGTGATTTTTCAAATTGCGTTATTTTTTTGAGGCCAACCATAGAATTTTTTTATTTTTTTGCCAGAATATGCGTTTTTTTAGTTGCTTTATGATATTCAAGAATAAAAAAAGTTGCCCAGAAACTTTCAAGAAAAAAACGGGATTTTTTTATCTGTTTTTCGGCCACAAATGCGTTTTTAAAAAAACTGTCGTCGTACATTCTTATTTCTCATTTTTTTCAGTATTCTCTTTCATGTAGGATTGTTAAGCATAGCCGATTGTATGTTTCCCCTAATTTTTTCCCAAATCGGTACAAGAAAACTGTTTTTAAAAATATAAAAAAAGAACCAAAATGCAACGAAAAATGACGAAGTTTTTTTGAACAGCGAAGTGGGCGTGGCTCTGCGGTCCCTAGATATAGTACACGTGTTTTTAAAGTGGTTTTGTCTCTGCATTAACGCGCTTGTTCCGAAGTTATAGCACCCCAAATTTATTGGAAAATTAAAATTGCAAGATTTCGGCTTTTTACGGATTTATTTCTACGAAAATTTTCCTGTTCATTGACTAAAAGCAACATCCCGATGTTTTGATATGTCTTTTATAAAGTAGAATGCTATGAAACACTTTTTTTAAACTTGTTTTTTTCTAAAGAAGTTAATTTCCTCATAATTATTTTTAAATGCACTTTTTTTCGTTCGAAACTGTTTGAGTGTCATTTTCCATAAAAAAACCTTCAACCTTCACCATTGCTGTTAGCAGCAATAATAAAATTTTCAAGACATTCGAAATTTATTTTCACAAAAAGATGGATTTTTGTGTCTTACCGGTGACGGCCTTTAAGTTCCGGTGAAGGCCTTTATAGTCTGTTCAGATTTTTAATGTCAAGTGCAATGACGTCATTCAAAAACACTCTGTGGATGGCTCGCTCTCTGATTGGTTTATCGCACCATTATGGGCGGGACTTGAGCGACGACTTGACATTAAAAATCTGAACAGACTATGAAAAGTGTGCGGTGTTCCCTAAGCAAGTTCATATATTATTTCAAAAAAATGTGATTTTTGAGCACTCAAAAACCTAAATTTGCAGAAAAGAGCATTGATAATGTTGGACTTGCTTTTTTTTGAATCTAGACTGTGAAAAGACTATACCTTAGACTCATAAACTGGATTAATCAAAATTTGAATAAAAGCCAATTTTTTTCTATAATTTTCTGAGGATTTGAACAAAAAAATTTAACATTTAAACCTTAATTTGTAAAAAAATTGTTGAAAAAAATTAATGAGACTTGTATTTCTGAGAATTAGAGTTCACGAGGGGCTCAGCTAATTCACTAATGATTCGAGGCTATTCCAGAGAAGTTTCCAGAATTTCCTGTGATCTTTGGAATTAAAAACCACCAGAATTAGTTCCTGTTCATACTGAAATGTATTCTTTTCTCTCATCTCGATATTTGCAGGTCAGATTGCTCACAGCTAAGCCGGCGAAAAAACCTGCCGCGCCTCTTCCTACTGTTACTGAGAGCAAGCCGGAAGAACATGGTAAACTTTTTTTACAAAAAAAAGCGGCAACTGCAACAAAGTGAAAAATAATTTTCCGCGATTTTCCTGAAATATGAGAACGCCTTCGAGAATCATTTTTTACACTAAGAAGTGTATTACTGAAGTTTACAAAGAAGGGCTTTCAAAATTTGATCTGTCCAAAAAAAAAAAAACGATAACGCGCTTTTCGAAATAGAGATAGTTCAAAAACAAGTTTTGAATATGTCATTTGAGTTGAAATTTTATTTGAATTGAAACGGAAATATATTCGTAAATATAAAAATATGTCAACGCTAAATTACGCTGGTACGAATCCAAACTATGTATACACGGGATGAAAATAAAAGGTTTTTTGTTTATTTCCACCAATTTTCTCCTGATATGATGGAATATTGCGTACGGGAATCGCGAACCAAAATCCCAAGCCAACGGCGAAAAGGGGCGGGGCTTTGCGGTCTCTGAACATGATTGAATGTTTTTAGTCAGCGTTCACGAGGTTCTCGTGCCCATCAGGAAAGAAGAGAAGCACGAACAAGTCAAAGTGATATCGACGATTGAACGTGCACGAAAGCTGCCATTTTGCCACGGGTTAGATAACTAATCCCCGGAAAACGTGTAGAAATGATCACATTCAGCTTCATGCCGTCTCTTGAAGCAGTCAACCTACTTGTTCGCTCAGGAGACTTTTGGTTCGCCTCCGCGAAGGTAATCCGGCGGAAACCTTTGGGATCAAGTTTTGAAAAATAAAACTTTTCAGTCAAAGGCCAAGTTCGCGTTGTAGTAAGCGTGGCACTTACTTCGGCGCAATCCACCAAGCTGAGACAGATCAACGAGAAGGAAGACACGCGGAAAGGATGCCAGGTGGCGAAGAAAGTGCCGTACGAAAAAGAGGATGACGGCGATGTCGCAACTGATCTAGGGGAGACGGGGGATGGTGAGGAAACCTGGAATTAATTCAAAGATTTTCGGGAAAAACTGTTTCCTTTTATGTAAATTTCCGCCGTGTTCAATTTGATTCCGCGAAATGCAAAATACCCGTTAGAGAAAGGAAAAGATCACTAAATTTTGGAGAGTCAGAGATCATTTTGCATTTCGCGAAATCAAATTGAACACGGCATTACGGTTTTAGAGACCAAAGGCAATTACTTTGTCGAGTTGCGGATGCGGTTTTAATTCGTTGGAAAGCAAGGTGGCATTCAGAAGAGATCAGTGTCAAATTGCGTACAAGTTGATTGAAACAAAATTCCATAAGCGGCTTACATTTGAAAATAATCTTGGACAGTCGCTTATGGACTGGACACAATTGTTTTCGAAGAGTTACGAGAAAGTCAAGGAAAAAACCATTCCAAATGCGGCCAAAAGTCGTATTGACTCGAAAATACTTGCCGCAGTTAGAATGACTGTTGAGAAAATTCCGAAACAACTAGAATTTCAAGATCAACGATATAAATAATAAATTGTAGCCGCTATGAACCCTAACTTTACGCCTTCCTGTTCACATTCAAATTGTCTCGAGGCCTCAAACGTTAAAAAAGTCTCAAAATAAAAAAATACGGCTTCAACGTCAATCGGATAGTTTTCAGACAGGAGGAAAGGCTCGGACTCGTTTTCCGAGATCCGACCTGCTCCCTTCCGCGAGACGATTGCCGTGAACTACCGGCATATGAAGTTGAGAGAGAACAAGAACGGATGTTCTTTGGATGGGGAATACTATTTCTCAAATCTAAACTCTCTGCTCGCGTTTTATATGTTTGTGAAAGTGGAGGTTAGCCATTTTAAACTTATGGTTCTACACCTAGGAGTTCCATACCTCCTAATTCTCTTGTTCTTCAAGAAGTGGCTGCTCTCAAATCTCAAGTCCAGTTGATCATGATACAATTGAATGATCTGGCTTCAAAACTCGACGGCCCTCAAACCGATTCAACTCGTCATGCTCCTGTGGCTCAGCTTCCTTTGGCTCATGTTCCTGCCGCCCAAGCCTCTGCTACTCCTCATCCTCCTGTCGTGAACTCTGCCTCTGGTGATCAACGTGGTCTCGCTGCTCTCTCTGACCGTGAACTGTGGGCTGCTGTCGCTCGTGCTTCATCTTCCACCACCTTTTTGGAGAAGTCGTTCCGTGCAGTTCTTGAGAAACTTGCTGATTCCAAAACGCCCCAACAAGAAATTGATGATTCTATCCTAGTTAATAAGGTTTGTTCTCATCTGAACATTCCTGCCCCGCTTAGTATCCATCGACATCCATGTAATTCTCGTTTTAGACCGGTTAAAATCCAATTTTCCTCTGTTCATTCTCGCAATATGTTTATTTTTGGTTTCAAAAGAGCCGTTTCTGCGCTTTTTCAAAACACCATTGTACCATATTGTCGCGTTCGTCGTGATATGATTCCTCATGAACTTGTCCTCCTTCGCCGCCTTCGTCATCGTGTCTTTGTTCTCAATCAAGACGAAGGCAAATTGCGGTTTTATCTCAGAGACCTCACCATTGTTGAAAGGTCCAAATGTATCCCTTTGCCTGTACCTCGCAACACGAACATTTCTGTTAATACTAATTTTACTCCTGTGAACAATATTTCTTTTATTTCTAACCCTGTTAATGTCAACTTATCAGTTCAGCTATTTTTCCTCTGTTGAGAGTAAATTTTCTCATTTTTTAAAAATTTTTAATGAAATTGTTCGTGATTCCTGTTCTAGTCTTCTAACTCCCCCCCTCAGTCGTCGCCCATTCAACCATGACAATCGTATTCGCCGGCTAAATATTAAAAGAGCCAGTCTCATTCGTGCTAATCTTTTCAATAATTCTACCCGCCTCCAATTCAATCTACTGTATAAAAAAAATCAAAGCTTGTGCCTCCTCCATCTCCCTGGCACAGGAAACTTACATTGCTAACAATTTCAACCATGTTCAACTTTCCAAATATATCTCCAAAAAAACTCAAATGTTGTTCTTCCATCCCCAACATTACTTACAACAATTCCCTTATTTCTGAAAGCTCCTCAAAAGCAGATGTTTTTTTGCTCAAATTTTTTTAGCACAAATTTTTTTCTGATGAAGTTTACGATTTGATGCCCATTTTTCCCTTCCCCGAAAGCCACTAACTGCTCTATTTCGTTCACTCCTGAACTTGTTTATAAAACTCTGATAGCTTTTACCTCCCAAATGCGGTTTTTTTCGCCTGACTTAATCAATCAACTTGTTTTTAAAAAGGTGCTCTACATCTATTTCTATTCCTCTGTCTATTCTGTTTAACGAATCATTTTTATTCCGGTTTCATTCCACCCTCCTGGAAATCTACCACGGTAATTCCTATTTTTCAAACGTGGAAAAAAATTCAGATCCGTCAAACTACCGCCCTATATCCTTGACACATCCTTTGTCCCGGGTCTTTGAAAGGATTATTTGTGATATGATTCGCCGGAGATTCTCCTCATTGTTTTTCTGAATCTCAGTTTGGTTTTTTTAAACAAACGGTCTTGCAAGCTTAACCTTCTATCTTGCCTCTCCTCTTGGCAAAAAAATCTATCGCCTCGAAAAAAAATTTGTCGATGTTGTTTATTTTTGACTTTTGCCAAGGCTTTTTGATAAGGTTAATCATTCTCTGCTTGTTCATAAGCTCAAGAACTTTGGTCTTGACGACAACGTTGTTCGATGGTACAAAAACTTCTTATCTGAGCGTGTTTCTAATGTTCTGATCGATGGATCTCGTTCTTCTCTTACTTATCTCAATACTTCCGGTGTCCTTCAAGGAACTGTATCTGGTCCTTTGCTTTTTTCTAATTTTCATCAATGATATTGTTAACTACATTGACCATGAAACCTCAATCTCTCTGTTCGCTGATGATATAAAAATTTACAGTTCTAACCCTGAATCTCTCCAACGTAGTATTAATTCCATATTTGAATGGTCTTCCATTTGGGGCTTGCCTCTTGCTGCGCACAAAACTTTTGCTATCAACCTTGGTCCCCTCAATCCCAAAACAACTTATTTAATCAATGGTCTGTCTATTCCCAGAAAAACCATTATCCGTGATCTAGGTGTTCTTATCGATGATAAACTAACTCTCGCTCCTCACATTAACAATATCGTTTCTTTAGCAACCCTTCGTTCCAATCAGATACTCAACTGTTTTTCGTTCCAAATCACCTGATCTATTGTTCAAATTTTTTTAACACCTATGTAAGGCCTATTCTAGAATACTGCTCCGAAGTTTTTTTAACCCTCCCCTTAACTCTGATCTCTGCTACAAACTGGAATCTCCTCTCAGAATTTTTTTCTCGTAAAAATTTTTTTATTAGGTCCAACTTATCCTTTGAATCTTACTCTGATCGCCTTGAACAATTTGATATCTCTCCACTTTACCTCAGACGAGCTATATCTGACATTCTGACCCTTCATAAAATTGTCTTCGGTATCGATCATTTTTCCCCAGTTCGAACTTTTTTTGCCCTCAGGTCCAATTTAAGGCGAAATCCACTTCGACTGCGTTCTCAAGGTCAGTTTTTCTAATGATTTTTTTCTTTAAAACAATTCCTACTTGGAACAAACTCACTTCCAAATTTCAATTCAGCCACCACCCCAAGTCTTTAAAAAATTTACTGGTCAATCTACCATTGCACGAGATCTTCTTGTCTATTCCTTCACGACTCAAATAATGTATAACTGTATAATTTATTCTCTCAAATTCTAGATCCAAGTGAACTCGTTAGGGTTCACGCTGATCTGTCAATAAATTATTATTATTATGAAAACTTGTCATTTTTCGTTTGCAAAAATGCTTTGAAATACTCTCGCAGTTGTTAACACCAAGCGCCTAAATGGGGCCATACAACACAAAGTTAGAGAGAATTGAGAACAGCCCCCGGGATCTTTTGAGCATCGCGACTGAAATTTCGATTTTTTCGAGATTTCATCGTTCCATTTTCATCACTGAAATCGATGAAACCAGCCGCAGAGCGCAATTTTTTAGATTGACGGAAAAAAAACAGCCGTCCAAATAACAACTCATAAAAGCTTTCAAATTCAAATCTTCAAGAATTATGAAAAGTAGGCGTAGGGCGTAAATATTCGAATTTTCGCGGCTCTCCTCTCCAAAACTCGATCGTTTTCAGGGACAACAAGATTTTAATCTTCGGAACCCAATAAGTCGCCAGTACGGATCCTTCCGCTCCTCACAGATCAAGATTGTTAAGACGGTGAGGAATTTTTGAATGAACCAAAAAAAATTTTCCGGTTTAAAAATAACCAAATGTTTTCGATTTGCTCCTTCTTTTTCAAAAACAACTTTTGAGCTAAAATATGTTTTTTGTCGAATTGGGGTCATAGTTCTTGATATTTGCAGCTCGGGAACGGCGCGTTCGGAGAAGTTTCGCTTGCGGAGATCAACCACCCGGCTTTCGAACAGGACAAGGCGGTCGTGAAAACGGTAGGCCTTAAGAAAGCGAATTTATTCAGGGAAAGTTCGAAAAAGACGTCTAGAGCTGAATTTCGAAATTTATTGTGTTGATCAAGAGTTGCAACAAGTCTGAATTGGGATTTCTTAAGATATCAAGACATTTTGATGGATTGGAATAAAAATAGGGATAAACTTGCGTAGAGCATATTCTTGTCTGTTGTATGGTATTGAAGTTTTGACTTTGTTGAAAATTAATTAAATTTGAAGAACTTTTCGGACTTTTGTAATGAACTTCTAGCGATCACATCAGCGGCGTCAGCGCTCAAGTGATCACTAAATTCTCAGATGCGTTTTTTATGCTACCGAGGTCCGAGTTCTGTCAAAAATGCAGTGTGCGATAAAATTGCTCTGTGGACAAAATAAAGACGCAATTTCTGGGTTTTTAAGATAAAGAAAGGCGTACCGGAGCCCCTCGGACTTGAAGAAAAGTTCCTTGTTGAAGGAACAATCTCCATCCCGCTGGACCACCCTAATGTTGTCCGCACATTAGGGTGGTGTTACGATTCTAAACCTCTGCAGCTACTAATGGAACTATGTCCGGGTGAGGCTTCCAAAAAGCATTTCTTCCAATCTCTATGAAATTTCTCTATGAGATCAGATAACTTTGAAAATAACTTGAAAAAATTCCGGAATATAACTTTAAACGAAAAACACGTTAATTTTGCGATCGCTGATGTCAATTAGACTTTTTGACACATATCCGCCTAATCTTCGAAAATATGAATTACGGTTTCTTTCCGCCTAAAGCTTTGGCGGAAGTCTTGTTCTTTTGAGCTTACCGTCAATTTTTGAATTGATATCGTTTTTTGAAGGTGGAGCTCTAAGCACTTTTCTCATAGCCAAGTCTGAGAAAGCCTCGAACCTGACCTTGACGAGGTTCTGCCTCGATGCCGCGAGGGGACTCGAGTATTTGCACGACTTTGGGGTCCTACACAGAGATGTAGCCGCACGAAACTGTCTTATAGTCGAACACGGAACGGTATTTTCATGGAACCTGCAGAGAATTCACCAAATTTTTCAGGCAAAGGTGGCGGATTTTGGACTTTCGGTTAAGGCTTACTACTATGAGATGACTACCGCGGAAAACTTGCCTACCCGCTATTTGCCACCTGAAAGCCTGACGAGCTACTCTTTTAAGGCCGAATCGGACGTCTACGCCTACGGGGTTTTCTTTTTTCTCATATCTGACTAAATTGGAAACTTTACAGCATCTCGTCTGCGAAGTGTTCAACAAATGTCAAATGCCGTATGCCGGCATGTCAGGACCGGAGGCCCGAAAACAGGTTACTTTTTTCTTTTTACAAAAATAGTACGTTTTTTGCAGATACTCGCGGGGAAAGTGGTCAACGTTCACGGAAGAGCACCCGAAGCTCTTCGCTTTTTCGTGGAAAACAGGATCTTCGCCTATCACGCAATTTACAGGCCGACCATGCCCCAGGTATAAACTTTTTTTGAGAGCGCATTATTCGACGCAAAATAGCCTCAAATTTCATCTTTGATTTTCGAAAAAGGTCATGCGTTTTATAACTCACAACTTGATAACTATCGCCGCTATTTTTTCTCGATACTTGAACAAATCCAAAAAGTTTGAAAAAAGAAGCTTTAGATAGTCGAGTTCATGACAGAGGTCATCAGCATTTTGAAGGAGGTTTGGCTTTTAAAGTTTTCATAAAAATGATTTCTTTTACAGACGAATCCGGGTGACAACGCAGCATTTGAGATTGGAGCTGAAAACAAGGAAGCGATGCAGCCGAGCACTGGAACTGAAGTGAATCTTTGTCTTGTCTATTGAAGCCCAGAGGTCACACTGGGAATGGCTCCATGCACACCGAGTCCTTTGAACGAACGTCCGACCAGAATCGGCTTGGGCGATGAGAAATCAAGGAGCCATTTCCAATGCGATCATGCTGTTTTAGTCGTGGAAAACTTCATACTTCTCAGCTTAGTATGAAAATAGGGTAGGAGAAATGAAAATTCTTTTTGATTAAAAAAAGCCAAAAAAAATCATATTTTTCGAGCCAACATCTTTTACAGGAAGTCTTTGAGAGACTCGAGCCAAGTTCAGCGGCTCAGTCACCGCCTGTCGATGTCGCTGCATAGCAAGCCCGGAAATAAGACCCACAATGTTCATGTATTTCTTACTTATTAATTATTATACCCAATAAAAAAATTGAAATTATAATGGTGTTCGCGTTTATGATCTTTCAATTGGTTTCTAAACTCTCTGAACGAATTGAAACTTTGGTGAGCTCTTGGCGAGAAGGGAGATTCTGCTGATAGTCTTCTGATAATAGTTCCTCGAAAAAATCCAGGGAGAGTTCCGCAGGCCGGGGTTGCGCGGAATCGGAACTTTCCACACGCAAAACGGGAGGAGAAAAACTGCGAAGTTCTGTGCAACCCCACGAAATAGAAAATGGGAAAATATACAGTTATTGGAAATGAGCGCAATCGCCACTTATTTGACCTAGTTGTAAGATTGCACGTGGCTTTATTGTCTGTTCAGTTTTTGAATGTCAAGTAGAATGACGTCATTCGAAAAAAGGCTCTGTGGATGGCTCGCTCTCTGATTGGTTCATCGCGCTTTTAGGGGCGGAGCTTCAGCGAGAACTTGACATTTGAAATCTGAACAGACTATATGGCTCATTTTTATCCGATGGCTAAATGCCAAGGCTTGGCTCACTCCGCGATCCTCCACTTTTGTCTTGAAGAATACGGAATAAAAAAAAAACAAGGGGTTTCCGCGGAATAGGATACACTTTGAATGAAACTACTTTCCAGCTTGTCGAAGGCCCAAAACAAGGCCAGAATGATGGAACGATGCCAAATCTATGAGTCAAGCTCAAATATGAAACTTAAGAAACTATGAAAAGCCATGGTGCTCCCGATACTTTTCGGAATGGCCGGGAGGCCCTGAGGATCCTAAGACCAACCTCAGAAAGCTTTGATTTTCAATGATACTTCAAAGTCCCAAAAAAAAAACGTAACATTTCCACTCGTATAGTCCGTCCGCCACGACTTGACAGTTTTAGCGTGTCTGCGTCTCTCTGTTCCCTCATCGGCGATGTCAGAGAAACAGGGGAAGAACACGTCATTCGAGAGATAAAAAGGAATCAAAAATTTAGTGGAAGAATTCAAATAGCCAAGTTTCGGTTCACCAACCGGCTCTGACTAGACTTGTAATTTATGATACATGGACACAAAAATTTTGAAAGACGTTTAAAGCTAAATTCGCTTGCAAAAAGACACGAGAAATTTACTTTTCATACTGGGCGTCGGCTTGAACTTGCAGATGGTCATGGCCTCGACCGAGTTGGGCACGTCGTAGAGAATCCTGTGCGCTCCGACTTCCCAAACGCCGGCCTGGGTGATGGCCATCAGCTGATGCGTTTCGTTGCTGCCGCCTGAATGCAAAGACGATGACCCCGACTCGATTTGAAGTTCAGTTTTTGAGTAATCAATTATATTACTCAAACCCAAAGCTGCTAAACACCCTGTTCACGAACTGAGTAGGGAAACGGATCGAGTTGAAACTTCAGTGGTTTATAGACCTGAGTCAGAAGACTTGAAAACAAATGAGAATATATGCCCAATAGAGAACTGAGAAAAAATTAGTAGAAAATCTCGGACATTGGTAACGCAAAACGGACGTGCTCCGGACGTTTCTGGGCGATTCTAGGGATCCCTTAAGAGTTCTGAGGCTACTAAAGTGGTCACTAGAAATGCCCCGACACGTCCGATTCGCGTCCCGTTCGCGTTTTCAAGGTCTGAGATGTGAAAATTAGGCTTGAAAATTTTTAGAATACTGCTTTTTACCTTATTTCATATTTTAATACAATCGCCTCGAATTATCCGGCTATGAGAAACTCTAAAAAACTTTTTTCCAGCCAAAAGAAGAAGGAAAACTGACATTTGATAATTTTCAAGCCTAAACTGTTCATTTTCAAAAAGCTTTTTCTCAGAAGCCTATGGGGTTTAGCAGATAATCTCTCTTGTTTCCAAGTACTCTTACCAGGGTCTATAAGCCACCAAAGTTTCAACTCGAAACGCGTACCCGAGTCCGAGTAGTTCCCTAGTTAAACATATTTTGAACGGAGAACCCATTCTTTCTTAAGCTTTATTGTTTTTGCTTATGATAAGCTTATGTTTTTGGGAGACAAAATACTCGTTGAGTTGGGAAAATGATAGAAATTCTTAAGATCGCTATTTCCAATAGGATTGTAGCAGAAAGTGTTTGCGGTCAAAAAAATTTTTTCGGTTACGATGCACTTAAAATCAAATCTTTACCACTCGCGTGCTGGCGAGTAGCACCCGAGGGAGCTATCGCCAATCACCCGTTTAACCTCAGCCGAGCACCAGAAACGCAATTTTTAGCCGCGATTAGGCCACTTTTACGTCCAGCGGAACTAGGCAAACGCCCAATTCACACGCCGAGCTCCGGTTGAGGTCGAGGCGATCACTCGTTACGTTGAAAAACACCGGGTGATCGACATTAGCATCGTTTCGCAAACCTGTTAGCCCAACGGGTGCTACTGACCAGCACTAGACCACTTGAACGGTCCATTTATCCTCGTCACAGTAGTCCAATTTCCGTATCGTATACGATACACGCTAATGTTCTAAAATTCGACCGTTCGACCAATTAGACCGTTCAACTGATATGACCGTTCAGTTTTTCGAACGGTTATAACATGTCATTTTTCTGATCGTTCGTTTGACCGACCAATTTCTGAAATTTACGAAACCGACCGACCATTTTCAGAGTGACATTTCGAACGGTCAAAAAATGACCGACCATTTTCAGAGTGACATTTCGAACGGTCAAAAAATGACCGACCATTTTTGAAGTGACATTTCGAACGTTCGAAAAATGACCGACCATTTTCAGAGTGACATTTTGAACGGTCAAAAAAATGAACGACAAATTTTTGAAATGGCGTTTCAAACGATCGAAATTTGACTGAAAAAAAGTTTGAAATGTCTGAAATGAAATAAATTGAATCAACGTTTGCGAAAAAGTATGGAATTTTTGAGAAAACTCCGCGTGCTTCGTGATAATGAATAAGCTCCTAGTTACTCTGACAAGGAAACTGTTTTTTTATCCCCCGGTTGAACTTTTTGATGAAACTTCGCAGGGGTGTACTTTAAGGCATGCTGATTCCAAATCAAAAATAAAATATCTCGCCTTTTGCCTCGTAGTCAAATTATGACGGCTCAAAGTTTGCACGTGAAAGACTGGAACGCAGTAAGAAGGAATGTGTCTCGCGCCCGAGCCCTCACTTCCAGCGTAACAGAAAATTTTCGAATAGGCATTTCGAACGGTCAAAAAATGACCAACCAATTCAAGAGTAACATTTTGAACGGTCAAAAAATGACCGACCATTTTGAGAGTGACATTTCGAACGGTCAAAAACTGACCGACCATTTTCGAAGTGACATTTCGAATGTTCAAAAAATGACCGACCATTTTCGAAGTAACATTTCGAACGGTCAAAAACTGACCGACCATTTTCGAAGTGACATTTCGAACGTTCGAAAAATGACCGACCATTTTCGAAGTGACATTTCGAACGTTCGAAAAATGACCGACCAATTTCAGAGTGACATTTCGAACGGTCAAAAACCAACATGTCATTCTGAAGTGACATGTTGAAATGTTGAAACCCTAACCGTTCGACCAATGACCATTTATTATGAAATGTTGAAAAAATATTGGTTGAACGGTCGGTCGAACGGTCAATTTTCGAAACTATAATACACGCTAGAGTTCACCAAACCGATCATTCAACCATTTCAATTGATCAAACTATTGACATGTCACTGTTCAACCAAATTTTTAACATGTCATTTTTTTGAGAGATCGTTTATTAGATCAGTTTTTTTGATCTCTTACATTAATGATCAGTCATTGGATTTTTAACGTTTTTGATATATCGATATTTCGACCAATATATTCAATACAACATTTCGATCAATCATTTTTTCGACCAATATTTTCAATACAACATTTCGATCAATCATTTTTTCGACCAATATTTTCAAAACAATATTTCGATCAATCATTTTTTTGACCAATATTTTGAGCATAAAATTTCGATCGATCGAAATTCCGAGCGATCGATTTTCAAAACAGATCGCTCACACGGGGCAGGTTTTCGGAGTACTAGTAAACAGGTGAAAATATTTCATTTTTTTCCGACAAATTAAAGTTTTTGCATTTTTTTCTTGAACTTATTTGTTATAGTCTATATGGCATTGTAGAAATTTTTTTGCTTTTTAGGACCAGTGAACACAGAGAAACAGAAAAAGATGATGATATTTCCTTACGAAAAAAATCAAAAAAAGAAATTATGATGAACATTTGAAAGAGAAGCGGTTTTTTTAAACAGTAGTTTTGAACATACTTTTTTTAACAAAAAAATTCATTTCGATCAATCATTTTTTTCGACCAAATTTCCAATAAAAAATTTCGATCAATCATTTTTTTGACAAAATTTTCAATACAACATTTCGATCAATCATTATTTCGACCAATATTTTCAAAACAATATTTCGATCAATCATTATTTCGACCAATATTTTCAATACAACATTTCGATCAATCGAAAACTGAACGATCGATTCAAAATGATCTCTCATTTAAATGAAATGTTGACATGTCAAAAAAACGAGAGATCATAATCATGAGACATGTTAATAGTTCGGTAGCAAGAAATGTTAATCAATCATATTTTTGGTAACATGTCATGAAAATATTGGTTGAACGTTTGGTCGAACGATCGGTTTGGTGAACTCTAATACACG